>CANHGI010000001.1:10773923-11141805 GCA_947459285.1 Caenorhabditis angaria
GGTCGGGGGAAAACGAAAAATAAAAATTATTTACATCGACTCGGAGCCACAACACCCGCTGTCCTTCGACATCAATTTCCTCCAAACACCATCGGCAACCGCAATTCTTCGATCCAATGTGTCCCGATCAACCGCCGAAAATTTTCCATTCATCATTACAAGTGACTTCTTTCCAATATTATATGGATTTCTCCATAACTCCATATCTTCCAACATCTTTTCTTGATCAACACTTTCAGCAACTTCTTTTCCAATCAATTCTGATTTATCAGCTTCTGGTCCAGTCGAAAAATCGCGCGATTCATCCTCCGAATCTGAAATCTTCAAGGAATAAATTTTCTGAACCAAATCAGTTCCCTTTTCCCGAATTTTTCGCGCTGCGCGTTTTCTTTGTCGTTTCTTTCCGACACCTGGATTTCCAGATTTCACATTTGCATCTTCCATATTTGATTCGGATTTCCAGCCCACAAAAATTCCAAAATTTTTGAAACTATCCAATCCCAAAATCAACATATTCATATCTTGCTCAATAATCTGGAATTTCACCTTTTCTTCTCGATCTCGAATTTTCGTTTCAACTTCCAATTGCTTGATAATCTTCATATTTGTTCCTCCACAACTTTTCAACGACCAATTACCTGGTAGCTCAACTTTCGATTTTGATTTCTCCAAATTTCTGGCACCGTCCATCAATTTGTCGAATATTTTCGATGACATGAGCGAGACTTCCGATCCCGAATCAATCAAAATCTCAACTTGTTGACCCAAAATTGTCGCTTTTTCTACAGGTCTCATCTTGCACAATCCTTCGGTTTTCAAACAATTGACTTCAGCTCGATTCGGACAATTCGCGATAAAATGTCCATCTTTTCCACATGAAAAACATCTTCCAGCATCTCTTCTCGAACTTTCACCTTGGTTCGATTTTTCCTTAGTTGTCTTCGAAGTTTCATCTTTATCCGCATTTTCCGATTTCTCATTTTTGGCTTTCGAACTTTCACCTGGGTCCGATCCACCTTTCTTTTCAAACTTCTTTCGATCTTCTCGATATTTCTCTCTTTCCAAATCATATTCAAATTGAAGAGCGGCAGATTTGAGTGTTTCGTATTGATTTCCGTCTTTCTTATCATTTTTCTTGACTGCCAAAAGTCCAGCGAGCGCAGAATTTCTTCTGGTTGCTTGCAACAATTTCGCCGTCTTATAAATGTCGATTTCACGCGGACTTGCATCAAATGCGTCTCGCGCTAATTTCTCAATTTCAATGCAATACATCTGCAACGATTGGTTCTTTCCAATTTTCATATCTTGCCATTTCTCAATTGCTCTTCCTCTTTTGCTTGTTCTTGAAGCATTCATAACTTCTTCAAACTTCTCTTTAACTTCTTTCCATTTCCAATCTTTTCCAACATCAATTGAATCAAACAACTTTTTGGCGTGACCTTTGAGGAATTTTCCGGTCAAAATAGCACCCATTTCTTTTCCATTTCCAGTCAAACTTCCATATTTCAACTCGAACAATTCGAGGAACTCATCCAAATTCTCACTGGCATATCCCGAAAACGGTTCTGGATCTGGGAAGCTATTCAGCTTCATGAATCCCATCATCGCCACCAATCCATCTTTAACACTTTCAATAGAACTTCTCGTTTTTGTTGGCGATTTTTCCGATTTTCCTCCTCTATGTCCATCGACATTTTCGGATCCTCCATCGGAAACAATCTTCGATTTTCCATGAATAACCCAATCTTTGGTTCTCTTTTCAGTCGAATTTTCGCTGCGCTTATCGGTTTCCAATTTTGAAAGCCCCGAAGAAGACTCACCATCTTCCAAAACACGTCCAGCCATTGTCTCAACAGTTGCACCTCGATTCGAAGTCGCAAATTTCGATTTCGCATTCTTCAAATCGGAAAACATCTGGAAACTTGGTGTTGGTGATGCTTCTCGGATTGTTTTCTCACCTTTTCGGTTCTTCAACAATTGTACTTCCTTTTCCATCTTTGTATACTTCTCTAATAATTCACCATATGCATCCTCAGAATCTTCAACTTTCTTTTTCAACATTTCGGCTTCATTTCTCCATTTTTCGGCTTCGCCATGCAACTTGTTCACCTGGAAATTGCATTTATCAATTTCTTTATCAACCTGAGCTTTATAACCATCAGCATCATACCCGGTTTCTCTCTCAAATCTCAAAACTTCCGCGCCAGCACTCATATATCTATGAACAATATCGACATCCGCAAATTCCACTTTTCGCAAATATCGAATACATCTCGCCTCTTCATTATTGACCAAATTCGGCGATTCGCGCAACTCCTCACACAAACCCGCGACAAATTTGTCAAAACTTCTGGCAAGCGGTTCCATAATTACATCAGCCTGACGTTTCGTGACTTTTGCAACTCGCAAAATATCTTCTTTCGCGGTCGCGACAGCTTTCTTAACATATTCTTCACTGTTCTCTTCCACCCATTCAAAAATCGTTGACTCAACAGCTCCAGTCTCAACTTTCTCATCTTTTGTCGATTTTTCCGTCTCATTTGCCCAATTCGCTCCCATATTTGATGTCATAGTTTGATTGCACTGCAAAAAGAATGAATTGATGATCTTAGATCACAACGACGCTTCAAAAGTTTGATTCAAACCTCTGAAGTTGCCAATCCCGACTCCGTCGATGTTCCACCTCCAATCACACCAATCACCAACTTCCACAGCTAATTGACTCGATTCGAATCAATAAAATCTTATATTACTCAAAGAATTTTCTTGAGCAACACAAAATACAACCAATTCGTTCCTCCAAATAACCAAATTTCACTCGGTTTTTCGTTGGATTTTAGTTCGGCCCCCAAGTAATGGTTGCCCTTGTCGACTTATTTCAAGTCTCGATAAGGGTCCACAAAATATAGGAATTCTAAGTGGAATTGCCACTTAAAATGTGCAAAAATGAACAACAAGTTTCAAACAATAATTTATTGAGTGATTTTAAATAAAATAACAATAGCAAAAGGATTCCGATTCCGGAATCAACAATTTACAATGGGGATTATCACCTAATCACAAGTTCACACCGTAGAACTTGTGAAAGAAACAGCAACAAGTTTAAAACTCAGAACTTGTCTGAAAACAACAAAAAAGAACAAACAATGGCTCGTTCCCACGCTCAAACGCGTCAGTCTTCACCTTGAAGGCGCGTTTGGCGTGCAACAATTCGCGGGGGTTTAAAAGGGAATTACTTCACATTATCTTCAGAAAGCACAAATTCACTTCGTTTCCGGGCGAACAAATAGAGAAAACGCAGCGCAGACGAAAAAGAACCGCGAAATTTTATAAGGCTGGCAACCAGCCAACTGATGGGTCCTGAAGCGATGGTCCATGTTCCTTTGAACGATTCATATTTACGGGGTTCTTTTTTGTCTGCGCTGCGTTTTCTCTATTTGTTCAGGGTTGAAACGGAGTGAATTCGAAAAGTTTGCGAAAAAAAATAATTCGAAAACTTGTCCGCGCGAACTCACACCCGTTCAAGCCGAAAAATTTCATGCGTTGGGTCTTGTCGCGATTGCTAACTTTCTTCGCAGGACCCTAAAAATTACGAAATGCGTAGTCTCACACAGATCTCGATGCGCTGATTCTAATGGTATATTCAGTTTTGCCACTTAGTTAGCTAATTCCTTTGCAAATTGCGGCGCAGTGTGAATAAAAGAAATTTCTATTTTTTTCATTGTTTGAACGGGTGTGAACTACACGAACATGACGCTTTGGAAAACTCGTCCACGGCCACAATTGTTTTTTTTGTTTTTTTTTTTTTTTTTTTGAAAAAATCTGGCTATATTTCAAGAAAACCTAACATAAGAGAGAAAATGTTATTTTTCTCTGAACATTTGGCCGAAAAAAACGACGTTCAAAAAAGTGTTTATTGAAAACACACAGTGCGAGTTAGCTCAAATGCTCAGTTTTTTCTGGTCGATTTCGTCATAATTTCATAGAATTTGCTGAAACATCGGAGGATTTTTTCCCATTTTTTTCCTCCTGTTTCGCTTCGATTTTTGAATCAGCTATCGAATACATCAACCATGATAACCAACAAAGCAAACCATAAACACCACACATAATCCATGAAAAAATATTGATGTTTGACAAATACAAATCTCGATTTTCACACAATCCAGCATCTGATTGGATGAAAAGAATCAAAAACATAACAGCACCTACTAGAAGAATCGAAACCAAAACCATAACTCCAACAATTATCGATTGATTTCTCTCATTTTTATGTGCAATTTTTGATGTTGATATTGTTTTTGCATCCATTTTCTGATAGCTAAATTTTGAAAAATGGTTTTTATGGGCCACGTTTCACGTCTGAAAATTCGGAAAAATAAAATATTTATTAGAAATTTTGAGGATTATTAAAAAATTATCAAAAAAAAAAAAAACAAAATTTGGGATTTAAAAAAAAAATTAAATTGAGTTCCTATTCGTCGCAAGACCCGTTTTCGATTTCAAAAAAAAAAAATTATAGAGATTTTTAGGGCCTAGAATTCAGGACCTGAACTTCAGGCTACCAAAGAAAGGCCTGAAATTCAGGCCCTCTCAAATCCCCCGGCCTAAGCCCCATTCTCTTGCGCCAAATCCAATTGCCGAACCAAATCGCTCATATTATTCGTAATCTGATCGGCCGCCTGTAATAAATCGCATTGCAACGTGGCAGCCGGAAGACTTCCGGCGCGGAAAGCATTTGCGACTTGCGATAAGTTGAGAACATCATTGGCGAGATTTGTGGCGGATAATGAGGTGGATGGTTGTTGAATTCCAGAGGTTGAATTGGTGAGGTTAGAAGGTGGTGGATTCTGGAAAATTATGTGTAATCTGAGCAATGCTTTTTTTTTCAAAATTTAAAAACTGTGCTCAAAATTGACTATTTTTAGAGCTTTAAAAACCCCAGAAAATCAGATTTTGCATAATCTGAGCAATGCCAAAAAATTATTTAATATGAGCAATGTTTTTACAAACTGCGTTCAAAATTGACTATTTTTAGAGCTCCAAAAACTGAGAAAATCAGATTTTTCTAAATTTTTTGCATAATCTGAGCAATTCCGAAAAATTCTTTAATATGAGCAATGTTTTTCTTGTGCTCAAAATTGACTATTTTTAGAGCTCCAAAAACTGAGAAAATCAGATTTTTCTAAATTTTTTGCATAATCTGAGCAATGTCTAATTTCGATCTTCAAAATTTGGTCATAAATATACAGTGACCCTGTTTTTGTATAATCTGAGCAATCCCTAAAATTCACAGAAAATTGATTAATATGAGCAATGATCAAAGCTATCTAAATTTTTCTATAACCTGAGCAATCTCAAATTATTCAGAAACTAGTCATGTTTAGACTCAAAAAATCGCAAATTTTCTGAATTTTTCAAAAAATTCCCCCCAAATTCCCTTCCTAGCTCACATTCAATTGTGCCATCAAATGCTCCAATTGCATCATCAACTCTTTTCGTCTCTGCTGCATTTCAAACATCTTCTCCTCCAACTCCATCTTCCGATCTCTCAATCCAGCCAATCCATCGTTGTTCTCCGATTGTTGTGTCTGCGTCTCTAACCTCGCCATTTCTCTCGCCATCTGACTATTTTCCTCTTCCAATTGGGCTATGAGTAGTCGCTCGTCTTCGACCAAAGAAGAATTCATTCGACCATTCGATAGAGGGTACTGTAAGTGATTTTTCGATGAGATACGGTAGTTTTCAACACATTTTATGGTGATTTTCGTGATCTACGTGAAAAATTAGGGTATATAGAAGTTCTCCGAAGATTTTTAGAGACTTTTGGTTTTCTAGGCCATTTGGGGAAAAACTCGGCCACCAGGTGATTTTCAAGGATTTTCATGATGATTTTCGTGATCCACGTGAAATTTCAAGGTGGCTAGAAGTTGTCCGGAGAGTTTTGAACGCGTGGCCTAGAAAACCAATACTATTGGTTTTCTAGGCCACGGAGCAGATTTTGAGCTAGAGAATCAGGAGAACTTCCCCCAGGCCTAATTTTCCACGTAGAACAATAATTTGATATTGAAATTCAGTGAAAATCAAGGGATGGCCTAGAAAACCAATACTATTGGTTTTCTAGGCCACGAGGTGAAAACCTCGGCCACCGGGTTGTTTTCAAGGATTTTCATGGTGATTTTCGTGATCCACGTGAAATTTCAGGGAGGCTAGACGTTGTCCGGAAGGTTTTAGACGCGTGGCCTAGAAAACCAACACTATTGGTTTTCTAGGCCACGAAGCAAATTTTGAGCTAGAGAATCAGGGGAACTTTCCCTAGACCTAAAATTTGACGTAGATCATGAATTTAGTCATCAAAATTAGCCGTACTCACTGCAATATCACTCCGTGGCCTAGAAAACCAACCTAATCCAAAAAATCGCATTTTTCTCGGTCACCGGCTCATTTTCAAAAATTCCAACTAATTTTAACAGGTTCCCCATCAAAAATCATCCCCAAAACCATGTTCCCAGCTCAAAATTCGCCGTGGCCTAGAAAACCAACACTATTGGTTTTCTAGGCCACGAAGCGAATTTTGAGCTAGAAAACCAGGAGAACTTCTCTTAGGTCTAATTTTTCACGTGGAACACTGATTTGATATCGAAATTCAGTGAAAATCAAGGGATCGCCTAGAAAACCAACAAAGCACTATTGGTTTTCTAGGCCACGGAGCAAATTTTGAGCTAGAGAATCAGGAGAACTTCCTCCAGGCCTAATTTTCCACGTAGATCCCAAAAATCCACGTCATTTTCCACGTACATCAGCCCTTCCGCTCAATTTCGCCGCATATCTCGCAATCAATTTGTGTTCATCATCAATCAATCCCCCATGAGACGCTTGTCCAGGCAACAAAATCGGCGAATCCTGCTGCATTTGCTGCTGCCATTCCGCAGCAATTCCAGCATTCCGTCGAATTGTCGTCGGAGTTGCCGGAACTATATTTGTTAGGTTTAAAGGCGCAGCTGAGGTTGGCGGTGGAAGACTGTCGGATTGATGGAAAATGGATGCGGAAGCGGAAGCGGAAGCGGAAGACGAGGAAATCGGAAGACATTGGAGGGATTTGTGAATTGAGTGCACGAATTGTTTGGTAGGAGATTTCTGCAAAAAAAATGCGATTTAATCTGAGCAATGCCAAAAAATTCTCTAATATGAGCAATGTTTGGCTCAAAAAATCCGAAGAAAAATTAACATGAGCAATGATTTTCCTGTGCTTAAAATTGACTATTTTTAGAGCTCCAAAAACCTAGAAAATCAGATTTTTCTAAATTTTTGCATAATCTGAGCAATGCCAAAAAATCTTTGGGAAAATTTAATATGAGCAATGCTCTATTAAAATTTGGAACTTTTTTCGTATAATCTGAGCAATGCCAAAAAATCTCAAAAAAATCGGAAAATTTAATATGAGCAATGATTTTCCTGTGCTCAAAATTGACTATTTTCGAGCTCCAAAAACCTAGAAAATAAGGGATTTCTCAATTTTTTGCATAATCTGAGCAATGTTTGGAATTTTTTAAAAATTCAAATTTTTGTTCTATAATCTGAGCAATGTTTTTTGTTTTTGTATTTCCAAAAATCAATAAAAATGCCACGTGGCAAATATATATTGCTCATATTAGAGAATTGCTGAAATTTAGGCTTAAATATCATGTTTGAACTCGAAATTTTCAGAATTTTTCAAATTTAGGCTTGAAAAACTCGAAAAAATCCGAATTTTTCAAAATTTCCCCAAAAATGCCCAAATTTCCCTGGCAAACTCACATAACTCGAATATTCTTTCATCTCATGCTCATTCGAATGATTCTGACTGGTTCTTCCACGCCAAAAACAACTCTGACACAACTGATAATTGGGGCAACGCTGGCATTTGTAGCGAAAACCGGTGAATGAGCGAACTTGGCAAGCGTCGCAAACAACTGGGTGATAGACTGAGGAAACGGCTGCCATTCTGCAAAAAAATTGGGGATTCTTTGGAAAATTTGGAGCATTTTGAGGTAAAATATGATGAAAATCACAATTTTTGGAGCATTTTGATACTAATTTTGAAAAATTTCAGAAATTTCGGAGCATTTTGATACTAATTTTGAAAAATCCAGAAAATTTGGAGCATTTTGAGCTCAAACATGAGTTAGAGACGAAAATTCGGAAATTTTTCATAATTTTTAATATGAGCAACACTTTTGGCATATTTTTTAATGAAAATTTTCAATTTTTCAATTGAATTCAAGCCATTGCTCATGTTAGAAGCATTGCTCAGAGTATAGAAAACCTGAAGTTTGACAATAAGTTTTGATTTTTAAACATTGCTCATTTTAACGAGAAGCTTCTGGTTTACAAGCCTAAAAATTCTAAATTTTCCACAGGAATTATTTTCCTGGCATACTGTATTTTGAGAAATCAAAGATAAAATTCAGAAAAATAGATAAAATATTTGCGGGAATTTACGGTCCAATAAAATAAAATTGTGCCAAATCGTTTTTCCGCTCGTGAAAACATGATTTTTATGGCGAGAATTGAAGAGGCGTGAAATATTTTTGCATAAAAGCGAGGCCTGAAGATCAGAAAGTATCAGATCAGAAATGATTGTGAAGTTGTTGGTGTTGTTCCTGTGCCTTCTTCACTTGGTGGATTCGTGTCGTTTGAGATGTCGAAACCGAACCCAATGTGATGATGGTTGGACCTACTACAAAAGAAATACAACTGGATGGTGTATGCAAGTTGTTTCGGAGCCTACCACAAAAACAGACGGTGCAGCGGCTTGTGGTGAATTGGGAGCTGTGATTTCATCAATCGATGATTCGGAAATGAGAATTGTGATTGAAAGTTTGAGAGTTGCCTCGAATATTACAACAACAACTTGGATTGGTGCCACATTGAAAACTGAGTGTACGTCAGATGAGTGTGAAAAAACTGATGATAATCATTGTAAACAAACTGAAACGTGTGGATATGATCGATTTATTTGGACGGATGGTTACACAACTACACAATCCGACGAATATCTTGCTGACAGGATAAAGAACACTACAATTTTATGGGGTGGCCAAAAATATATTTCATGGCAAGACTTGTGTTTTAGTTCTGGACAATTTGGTATGTGTACAAACGCAACCTTAAAACCGGCACTTTGTGGGAAGGTTTCTAACAGTTAAACATTTTTCTTGTGGTTAATAAATCGGTTTATTGCAATATCTTTGATTTTGTTACATATTTTCAGCAAACTTGTTGCTCATGTCAATAACATATCACAGGTGGAGGAAAGTTGGCCAATTTTTGGCCAACTTCCCCGTGCTCTATTTCGTGCTCATTTCCACGTCGAGGTTTTGATCAGAATTGTTCAGCAGCATCTTTCTCGGCATCAAAAACTCTATCAAACTCTATATTGTTTCTGACTCAAGATCAAAATTAAAACATCAAATTCCCTAGAAACCGAAAAGTTGAAAATCGGTTGAAAAACAAGGCGAATTTATAATCATTTTGTTCAGCTCGGAATTCTGCGTCGAATGGTGCTCACCATTTTCCACCAAAATGATTTTAAACGGTTAAAAATTAAAGGCGCAGACATTTGAATAAAATGGTCCTGCAGGGAAATGTGTGTGTGTACTTCTCTCGGACGAAATGCACGCCACAAATTTTTTTCTTTTTTTTTCGTTTTTTTTGTGTGTTCCTCGTTTTGTTAAAAAATTAAGTGTTTGAAGCTGTGAGAAATATGTAAAATATGTTCCCCATCCCGGATCAAGCAGCAAATTTCATTAGAATTTGGAAATTCACACATTGAACATGATTTTAGGCCAAAAAATGAAAAATTTCGAGTTTTTCAACAAAAGCAATTTTCAATTTCATTTAATTACACCAATATGTTTTCATGAGTTTGAATGGAAAAATCCTTATCAGAATTGAAAATTGAAATGCCCTAGACCTAATTTGCTACTGTTCTGGAATCGTAATATGACTTTTCAGGGCTTCCTCCAAGAAGAAAGTTTTCACCAGGTGCATCAGGAAATGGTAAGATGGAGATGGGCAGAAACTAAGAATCCAACTTCAAATAGCTCAAGAAGGACATCCGTGTCATCGCCCGCCCACACTTAGGTTTGTTATCTTGAATGAGAAGTTTTCAGATGACGGTCATCAACCGTTGTCAAAAGAAGACTCATTCGATCAAGGGAGAAACTGTCGCTCAAAAGGTCAACTGGACTCGTGAGCACCTTGAGAAGCAAACTTTATCTGACACCGTCTCATCTCAAGATGGAAATTTTTTGAAAAATGGTTCATTGATGGAACATCTGACAAGGAACTTCTATTAGGATGATAACAGTTGTTGAATTAAGGTCTTACATGATTTTAAACTTTGAATTCGTAGGGGAGGGAGTTAACTTCACGTGCAGTTTTGATTATGCAATTATAGACAGCTAGAAAGATTTAACACAAATAATGATCTGAAACTGTTTTCCTGGCATACTGTAGCTCCGAACAATAAAATACGGCAAAATAGATAAAACATTTGCGGGAATTTACGGTCCAATAAAATAAAGTTGTGCCAAATCGTTTTTCCCCGCTGAAAACATGACTTTTATGGCGAAAATTGAAATATTTTCGCATAAAAGCCAGGCCTGAACATCAGAAAACATCAGAAATGCTTCTGAAGTTGTTGGTGTTCCTATGCCTTCTTCAATTGGTGGATTCGTGTCGTTTGAGATGTCGAAACATAACCCAATGTGATGATGGTTGGACCTATTACAAAAGAAATACAACTGGATGGTGTATGAAAATTGTTTTAGGGTCAAAAATGATCATAAATAAAACAGAGGGTGTAGCGATTTGTGCTGAGTTGGGAGCTGTTTTATCTTCAATTGATGATTCGGCAATGGAAGATGTGGTTTTTAGTTTGATAACTACGGCAAATATTCCATACTTGGCCGTAACTTGGATTGGTGCAACATTGAAAACTGAGTGTACGTCAGATGAGTGTGAAAAAACTGATGATAATCATTGTAAACAAACTGAGACGTGTGGAAATAATCGATATATTTGGACGGATGGTTACACAACAACACAATCCGACCAATTTCTTGATGATGAAATGAAGAAATTGAATTGGGACGTTCCAGAGGGTTTTTATTATGCAGTTGATTCAAATTGTATTTCTTACGGGAAGATTTCTGCGTGTTTTGCAAATGCAATCGGAAGAGCGGCATTTTGTGGAAAGAGATCGAACATTTGAACATTTGTCTCGTATTTAATAAATTTTTGCATAGCTTTGATTTTTCTCACTTATTTTTTGAAAAAAAACAGTTTATTGATGCTTATTTCAACTCTGATGCGATTAACTTCACGTTTTTGTCAATTTCTTAAATAAAGCATTTTGTTTTGTGGATTAATTTGACTAAATCACCCCATTAGGCCAATCTAACCTGAGCAATGATTCTGACGCAAAGGCCAACTTGAGCTGCTCGATCTTTCAAGAGCTGCGATTGTTTTCCTTGCTGTATGCTATAGCTTCTTCTGAATAAAAAAATGGCGGAAAAATAGATAAAATAATTATGGCACTTTACGGTCCAATAAAATAAAACTGTGCCAAATTGTTTTTCGCCAGGATTTTTATAGCGAAACTTTTGCATAAAAGCCGGGCCTCACACATCAGAAAATATCGAAACAGATACAAAATGATTCTGGAGGTGTTGATGTTGTTGGTGTGTGTTCATTTCAAACATTCGGATTCGTGTAATGTTCGACCAAAAGACAACTGTGAAGATGGATGGACATATTACAAAAGAGCTACCACTGGATGGTGTATGAAAATTGTGGTGACAGAAGCCATGACAAAAGCAGACGGTGTAGCGGCTTGTGCTGAGTTGGGAGCCGTTTTATCTTCAATCGATGATTCCACAATGAAAAATGTGATTGATAATTTGAAAACTGCGGCGAATATTCAAGACACAACTTGGCTTGGTGGAATATTGAAAGATGAGTGTATGGGAGATAAGTGTGAAAAAAAAGAAAATGATGACAGTCTATGTAAACTAACTGAGACATGTGGAAATAATCGATTTATTTGGACTGATGGTTACACAACAACACAATCCGACGAATATCTTGCTGATAGGATAAAGAACGGTGTATGGAGCACAATCGGTTATGATTATAATTATGAACTCTCCGAATCGTGTATTTTCTTAGGAGAGGTTAGTGTATGTGGTCCAACCGAATCCGCAAGTTCGGCAGTTTGTGGAAAGAAATCAAACAGTTGAACATTTGTCTCGTATTTAATACATTTGTTCATTGCAATTCTTTTTGGTTTTGTTAAATATTTTCAGAGAATTTGTTGCTCATGTCAATAACATATTGTGCATGTGCTATGAACTCCCGGAGATTTTCAATAAGACAAATATGTTTCTTCACAACTTTTCACGCTGAAAAAGATCCCGTTCTCAGTTTTTGCTGCGCGACTCTCCAAGCCGTCGAGAATTTTGTGAAAATCCCGTTTTTTGAGACCACATAACTCATGTTAGAGAAGCTTTTATGAAACACAAGGTTCAGGAGAGTCGATTTACCAAAGTCTAAAATTCCAGTTGACCAAGAGTCGGTTCAAGACCACCCACAAAGCCACGGCCATACAAAATATATTCTTTATCTTCTTCTTTAAGCGCGACCATTCTATCATTTGATTTTTTCATCTTCTTATAATATATTATCTTGATCGAACCTACATATTTTTTTCCAAAAATCGCACGCCATTCTAAAGATAAACGGGTTAGTTTCAGATATATAAAAGGAACAACTGTATCGCATGCTTTATCTTTTTAGTTATGATTAGATTTATTATTATTATCGCAGCTATTGTTGTATTCCCTGTTGATTTGTGTTTTCCGACAAGAAGTACTCAAATAATTTTACCACAGTTGGAAATATCTGACGAATTGGAGCAGGAGACTGTTTCTACTGTTTCCCCATCAACACCTAGTTCAACCACAACAATTCCACCGACAGAAGAAACACAGGTAAAGTCTAAGCGCAAGCTTCCGCTCCAGAAGCAGGTTTCAAGTTTTGACCCTATTTCAGACCGATTCCAATTTGCCTGTGATTGAAACATGTGAAGATGGATGGACATATTACAAGAGAGCTACAACTGGATGGTGTATGAAACTTGTGATGACAGTATCCTCTATGCCAAAAGCAGCCGGTGTAGCGGCTTGTGCTGAATTGGGAGCTGTTCTAACATCAATCGATGATGTGGCAATGCAAGATGTGGTTTATAGTTTGAGAACTGCGGCGAATATTGGAACAACAACTTGGATTGGTGGAATAATGAAATCTGAATGTATGAGAGATAAGTGTGAATACGACAATAGTAAGCGTCAATGTAAACTAACTGAAACGTGTGGAGATGATCGATATTTATGGGATGATGGTTACACAACTACACAATCTGACGAATATCTTGTTGAGAAGATAAAGAACTCTGTATGGGCCGAGGACGTTTATTATACTGTTGAAGTTTCCGAAATGTGTATTTTCACAGGAGAGGTTGATGTATGTGGTCCAACCGAACCCGCAAACTCGGCAGTTTGTGGAAAGTTACCAACATAAATATGTTCATTTTGATTTTGTTGAATATTTTCAAAAAACTTGCTCATATTGCTCATGTCAGATTAAAATTTTTTTTTTTGTAAATCCAAATTCATTTAGCACTTGGCTATTTCATAGTTACATTTCGAAACTGTGACGAAAGTCTTGAGGACTGCTTAGTTTAACCAGAATTTTCAGGCATTACTCATCTTATAGCCAAAAAAAACGATGTTGGTCTCAAAAAATCCCAAATTTTTGCTCCATAACATGAGCAATCCACGTGGATGTCTTATTGTAAAAATAATTTTTTTTTGTAAAAAAAATTTTTTTTTTTTGTAAAATTTTTTTTTGTTTTTTTTTCCGAAATTTTGTAAAAATAGGCTTCGTTTGGTTTTAAAAAATCGCAAATTTTTGTAGCATTGCTCATATTACACTTTTAGACAATTTTAAAAAAACATGATTTTGGTCTCAAAAAATTCCAAATTTTTCGCTCTATAACATGAGCAATCCACGTGGATGTCTTTTTGTAAAAAAAATTTTTTTTTTTGTAAAATTTTTTTTTTGTAAATTTTTTTTTTGTAAAAAATTTTTTTTTTTTTTAATTTTTTTGTTTTTTTCCGAAATTTTGTAAAAATAGGCTTTGTTTGGTTTTAAAAAATCGCGATTTTTCAGGGATTGCTCACATTAAACTAACCTGTGTAACAATGGCAGCCACATAATACACGGTGGGCAAGGATCCGTCAAAAAAGTGTCCAAAAACACGTTCAAACTGACCTGAAATTGAAATTGGGTTAAAAACATGAATTTTGCATCAAAATCTACACGGGAACTCACTTTTTCATCTTTTTGAAAGCACTGAGCCACCGCAATTTCGCTGAAACCAAAAGTTGGTGCTTCAAAAACCGCAGTGGTCAACGCGAGGATTTGTTGGAGAAAATCGATGAATTTGGTGTGATCCATGAATCCTTGCGCATCTGCGATTTGCGAGAAGATATAGCGTAACTTGTCGACCAGTTTTCCAGCGCACAACGTTGCCAACGCAATTTTTATTGAGAAAACTGTCAATCTTCCCGTGTTTTGCCTGAAAACGTGGTGATTTTTTAAAAATCTACGTGAAAAATTAGGTCTAGACAAATTTCTCCCGAGTTTCTAGCTCAAAATTCGATGCGTGGCCGAGTTTTTTGGATTTCTAGGCCACTAGGTGATTTTTTAGAAATTTCGTGTTGTTTTTCGTGATCTACGTGAAAAATTAGACTATCTGGAAGTTGTCGCGAGATTTTTTAGACGCGTGGCCGAGTTTTTTGGATTTCTAGGCCATCAGGTGAAAAGTTAGGCCATGTCGTATTTTTTTGAATTCGGTATGGTTTCCGGGGTAGATTTTCACGTAGATCACGATTTTCTAAAAATTTCCAGTCAAAAAACACTTCCTGGCCGGATTTTCAGCGATTTTCAGCAAAAATTGTACTAACTTGTCATAAGCGCCCAGCAAAAACGCCAATAATAGGGAAATTGATCCATCTGTATCCACGTGTTGCGAAGAGACCAATCTCTTGTTCAAATTGTGGAATACGGTAGTTAGGAGAAGTTCGGCACGAGAGGTTTTGATCTGGAAATGAGTGAGGGTTAATATGAGCAATGATTCAAATTTTTCTCAAAATGTATCAATTTCAGTGCTAGAATCCAAATTTTTTGAATTTTTCATATAATCTGAGCAATGCCTGAAAAATACAGAGAAAAAAGCTAACATGAGCAATGTTCTAGAAAATTTTGGAACTTTTCTGGGTCAGCTCAAAATCCACTAATTTCAGTGCTCCAAAAACCCTCAGAATCCAATTTTTTTGAATTTTTCATATAATCTGAGCAATGCTTCATAAAATTCTAAGAAAATGGGTAATCTGAGCAATGTTCTACTTTTTTCAGATCTTGGCTCAAAATGTATCAATTTTAGTGCTCCAAAAAGCCAAAGATTCCAAATTTTTTGAATTTTTAGTATAATCTGAGCAATGCTTCATAAAATTCCAAGAAAATGGGTAATCTGAGCAATGTTCTAGAAAATTTTGGAAGTTTTCAGGATCAGCTCAAAATGCATCATTTTTAGTGCTCCAAAAGGGTCTAGAACCAAATTTTTTGAATTTTTAGTATAATCTGAGCAATGCCTAAGAAATCTCAAGAAAAACCTAACATGAGCAATGTCCTACAAATTTTTGAATTTTTTCTGGATCAGCTCAAAATTCTCCATTTTTAGTGCTCTAAAAACCGTCAGAATCCAATTTTGTGAATTTTCAGTATAATCTGAGCAATGCTTCATAAAATTCCAAAAAAAATGGCTAATATGAGCAATAATTTTCATTTTTTCAGATCTTGGCTCAAAATTCATCATTTTTAGTGCTCCAAAAACCCTTAGAATCCAAATTTTCTGAATTTTTCAGTATAATCTGAGCAATGCCCCCCAAACTCACTACAGTATGAAGTGGAAGAGCATTCAGTCCGTTTTCTCGAAACGCCTCAATCATATTCCAAATATCAACCAGGTGAACTTTGGTTTTTTGCTGGATGAATCGAAGTTTGCAGGCAGCACGGTATGTTGCGAAGCGAATTGAATCGAAATCTTGAAGTCCTGAAGGAAAATCGGGTGAAAATTCATGAATTTTGAGCATTTTTCATGGTTTCCGGCTCAAAATTCATCAAAAATGCTCAATTTTGAGCCCCAAAACCCAACTCACTCATCTCATCGATCAAAATTTGCATTTCACTAACAGGTGGCTGCTGGGCCACCTGATTTTGCGATGCTGAAATTGTATCTGGTGCCATTCCCGGCCACATTCACCAAGCAAATCTGGAAAAATTTGGCTGAAATTGGAATTTTTTGGGGGGAAAATGAAGAAGAAGAAGAAGAAGAAGAAAAATAGCTGAAATTAAAATTTTTCAAAATTCTGGGAAAAAATTCTAAAAAAAAAATTATGATCCTCAGATTTTTGAGCACAAATTTGAGTTAGCCTAAATTCCTAGAGGCTTTTTTGGGTTCCTGTGAAAAATGGGCCGAAAAATTTGAAAAATTAATCAATTTCTTTCTAGCCTCAAAAAAAATCCAGAAAAAAAGGTTCAGAAAATTATTTTTTTCAATTTGAATTTGGCGCCAAAAATTCATATTCAAATTTTTTTTTGAAATTTTTTTTTTTTTTGAAAATTTGAATTTCGAAATATTCGCGCCAAAATCTCCTATTCAAAAATAAAATAATTGCAATTCAGAATTTTTTGTTGAAAATTTGAATTTCGAAATATTCGCGCCAAAAATTCCTATTCAAAAATAAAATAATTCAAATTCAAATTTTTTTTTGAAATTTTTTTTTTTTTTGAAAATTTGAATTTCGAAATATTCGCGCCAAAATCTCCTATTCAAAAATAAAATAATTGCAATTCAGAATTTTTTGTTGAAAATTTGAATTTCGAAATATTCGCGCCAAAAATTCCTATTCAAAAATAAAACAATTCAAATTCAAATTTTTTTAACGTGAATTTTTGGCGCCAAATTTTTTAATTTAAAATTAATATTTTTATTTTGAATGATTATTTTTTGGCGCCAAAAATTCCTATTCAAAACATTTTTTTTTAAACATGAATTTTTCGCGCCAAATTTTTACCCAGCAATCAAAAAATGAAAGAAAAAACAAAGAAAAATGTGCGGAAAATTGGATTTACTCTGGCTCTGCCAGAGCACATAATGAGGTCCAGCCGAAACAAATTATCGATTTTTTTTTCGGCCGGGAAAAGTGCCAAAAATCCTGGCTGTGTCAGTGTAAAAAAAGAAGAGAATGGCAAAAAAAACGTAGAGTAGAGTAGCTATAGCTTCTTCTTCTTCTTCTTCTTTCCTGCTGCTCCAGGAGCAGCGAGAGAGTGAGAGAGTGAGAGACGCAGAGAAAAACAGACGAAAAAAGATCGATAGAAGAAGGTTTTATTGAGGAGGAGGATACACAAATGGGCAGAGGAAATTGGGGAATTTTGGAGGAAAATTGGATTTTCGGGGTATAATATGAGCAATGATGAACAAAAAATTGAAAATTTCAAGATTTTTTGATTAAAATGAGCAAATTTCTAAGCAAAATTCAAATTTTTCTGGATTTTTCAATTAATATGAGCAATGGTGTGCAAAATTGAGCAATTTTGAATCAAAATTCAAATTTTTCTAAATTTTCTGATTAAAATGAGCAATGCTGAGCAAAAATCTGAATTTTTCAGCAATTTTGGACTAAAATGAGCCATTTTCAGCAGTTTTTGCTTAACATGAGCAATATTTTTTCTAAAATAGCTCATTTTCTTCAATTTCCATTCAAAACCCCCCAGAATTCAAATTTCCCTCAAAAAACCGCAATTTTTCCGGCCTGCAATTTGGCGCGAAGTCGAAATTTTTGAATTTTTGTGTGGACACGTGGAAAATCGTCGACGAACGCAAAGACGTCGGGAACCGGGAACTGCAAAAAAACAAAATCGGAAATTTTCGAAACTAATCTGAGCAATGCTCATTTTTGAGTAATTTCACCGGAAAATTAAAAATTGTTTTTTTTTGGATTTGGAATTTTTGGATTTTTCCTTTAATCTGAGCAATGTTTAAAAAATTCTAAAAAAAAAAAATAATTCTGGACAAAAATTTCAAGGGCTCCAAAATTCCTAAAAAAAAAAAAATTTAAAATTCAATGAATTTTCTGGTTCAAAATCCACCAAATTTCCACTAATCTGAGCAATATTGAAAATTCAAGAATTCTCACAAAAAATCCAATGAAAATTGTCCAAAATCCACCAAATTTTCACTAAAACTAATCTGAGCAATCCTAAAGCTCCAGGCTTCAAAATTCATCAGAATTTCAAGAATTCCTACGAAAAATCCTATGAAAATGGTCCAAAATCCACCAGATTTCCATTAGAACTAATCTGAGCAATCCTAAAGCTCCAGGCTTCAAAATTCATCAGAATTTCAAGAATTCCTACGAAAAATCCTATGAAAATGGTCCAAAATCCACCAGATTTCCATTAGAACTAATCTGAGCAATCCTAAAGCTCCAGGCTTCAAAATTCATCAGAATTTCAAGAATTCCTACGAAAAATCCTATGAAAATGGTCCAAAATCCACCAGATTTCCATTAGAACTAATCTGAGCAATCCTAAAGCTCCAGGCTTCAAAATTCATCAGAATTTCAAGAATTCCTACGAAAAATCCTATGAAAATGGTCCAAAATCTAGCAGATTTCCATTAGAACTAATCTGAGCAATCCTAAAGCTCCAGGCCTCAAAATTCATCAGAATTTCAAGAATTCTTCGGTAAATCCAATGAAAATGGTCCAAAATCTAGCAGATTTCTACTGAAACTAATCTGAGCAATCCTAAAGCTCCGGGCTTCAAAATTCATCAGAATTTCAAGAATTCTTACGTAAACCCTATGAAAATGCTCCAAAATCCACCAAATTTTCACTAAAACTCACGCGATGCTCTCTACACATGCTCTTCAATTCATCCTTCAATTTTGCCGCATGAAATTGTGTACTTCTCGCCACACAAATCGCTGTCACCGGTTCTCCTTTTCCTTTTGATACCACTTGAACTCCTTTGATCAGCTCATTTTGATTCAATAATCTTTCAATGTTCCAATGTTCAACTAGACAATTATTTTTATCATAAATCAAATCGGCCGAATTTGCAATGATTTCAATCGCACCATTTTCATCCATTCTTGCTATATCTCTGCAAAAAATAGGGGCATTGCTCATGTTAAGCAAAAAAATTCGAAAAATTTTGGTTTTGAGGGGAGTTATACTATCTAGTAGATTTTTTGGGGATTGCTCATGTTAAGCCAAAATTTTTTTGAATTTTGGTTTTTGAGCACTCAGAAATATGGATTCTAAAGAGAGTTATGCTATGTGGAAGAATTTTTTGGCATTGCTCATATTAGAGATAATTTCTTGTAATGTTCCTTTGAAAATGAGCATTGCTCAGGTTAAGCAGATAAACAATGTGGATTTTGAAGAGCTATACAAAATCTAGTACATTTTTTTGGGCATTGCTCATGTTAAAAAAATTATCTTGCTATGTTCCTTTAAAAACAGGGGATTGCTCATGTTAAACTTGTTTTTGAGCGTTAATTTTGAATCAAACTCTTACTGACGCAAATTTTGTGCTGGTGCATTTGTGGTGATGGCTACAGGAACTGTGTCAAGGTGAGGTTTTAGTGACGCAAATTTTGTAGCTCTTGTAGCTACCAAAAATGCGTCAGCCTTGAGCATATCTCCTCTAGCATTAAACCTAGCTGACGCAAATTTTGTAGCTATATCAAAAATGCGTCAGCATAGAATCTGGCTGACGCAAATTCTGTAGCCGAAATGCTTGTAGCTACCAAGTTTACGTCATCATCAAATATAGCTTGCACAAATTCTGCAGCTATTCTCCTTGACGGTGCCTTATCAGCTACAGAACCTGCGCCAGTCTAAAGCTTAGCTGACGCATTTTCTGTAGCTATATATCAAAAATACGTCAGCTTTAACTATATACTCTTCTTCAGCTACCAAATTTGCGTCAGCCTGACCTTTCCCTGGCGCAATTTTTGTAGCTACCCTCCCTGGGTGTGTGCCTTAGCAGCTACAAAACCTACGCCAGTCAATATTTAGCTTGCGCATTTTCTGTAGCTACCAAGAATGCGTCAGCCCCCCCCCCTTTCACTCACCCTGTATCCACCCATTTCTCCGATCCCTTCGTATCCGGCGCATATCCCATAAACACACTTCCATAATAAACCCGTATCAACAACCTGCCCAACTGTCCTACTCCAACTTCTTCCGCTCCGCTTTCCGCAAGCGGCACCAACCGCGTCTCATACCCCGCAATCGCTTTGCCAACATTCCGCGTGAAATCCGTATTCTGATCACCCATCAGCGGAATACTCGCGGTTTCCGTCAACAAATAACCCACCGCTATGATCTTCACATTTTCCGCCTGCATTTTAATGAGCCGCAGGACTTCTTTGGAAACTCGGTCGCCAATCAGCAAAATATTCTCGAGTGCACTTAGCTTAACTCGCTGATTTTGACTGATTTTGAGGAGAAGTCGCAAAGCTGCTCCATTGGACAACAGGGTTGTGCAACTGTATTTGGAGACACTTGCAAATAGGTTTTTTGGCAATGGACTTGGCTCGGGGAATATTACACGGCATTCTGTCAAGAACGGCGAGAGGCACACCAAATTGAAGATGGCGATGCGGAAAATCGGAAGAGCGCAAGCGATCGCATGATGTTGCTGGATACCAAAAGCTCCCGCAACAGCTCGTGCACCATTCAACATTTGATAATGCGACAGGGCGACGAGTTTTGGGTGTTCGGTGGTGCCCAGGGTGAATTGAAGGCAGGCGAGCTTGTGTGGTGACCATTTTGTGTAGTCGGGGAGGAGGCGGAGGATTTTGTCGGGCGAGGATTTGAGGAAGACTTCGGAGAGGGTGAAGGTGCCGCTGGAAATATTGAGATTCCGGAAGCTTGCGCGTCAGCGGCACTGCTTCAGTGGCCAGATAGCTATCCGCGTTATTAGATAGCTATCCGCGTGCTCTATTGAACACTACGATGTTTCATGCATTTTTTAATTTTAGGGCTTCAGGGCTAAGCCTAAAAACCTAATAAAATTTTTATATGAGAAGAATGCAAGTGCGCTCTACTGTTAATAGTCTATTTTATAAAGAAATTCAAATTTTGAACCGAAAACATGTTAAAATACAAGTGCGCTCTATTGAACACCACGATTCATTGTCGAAAATTCAAAAATTCAGTCAAAAATAATGCAAGTGCGCTCTATTGCTAATAACAATTTCTGTAGAAAATTTTGAATTTTTGACCGAAAAATAAATTGAAAATGCAAGTGCGCTCTAATAATCACCTAATTTTGTGAGAGAAAATTCAAATTTTTAGTGAAAATCTAGATTTTCTCGATACAAAATGCAAGTGCGCTCTATTGAACACTATTGTGTTTCATGAAATTTTTGAATATTTAGTTAAAAATCATAATTTCTGTGAGAAATTTTTGAATTTTTAGTCAAAAAAATGCAAGTGCGCTCTATTGAACCCCCGTCCCCCTTCAAAAACTCACGCATGTTTATGTTCCTCCTCAGCCAAAATCACATGACTCAACTTCGGAACCTGCTCACTTTTCAGCTCTCCTTTTCGACATTTCATCAGCTCCGGCGCAATTTCCAACAGCAAACTATTCAAATGATCAGGCCCAAATTGATGAGCCTGAAAGCAGACAACAGCCCGAAATTGGCCCAATACCAAGGCCCGTTTTAAGTGAGAACTTTTGGCGAAATTCGGATTAACCAGACTGAAAACCAGCCCAGCTCTAGCGCAAGCTAGGGAACTTATCAGAACTTGCGAGTGATTCGATCCGGCTATCAGAATTCGATCGCCTTGTTTCAGGCCGATCGATATCAGGCCTGCGGCGAGATTTTCCATTTCTTGCCGCATTTTTGCGAATGTGTACGTGATTTTTTCGGCATCGAAGACTGTGCAAACACGGTCGGACGTGGATTTTGTGTAGATGAGTTCGGGAATGGTTTGAGAGTCGAAATCGATTTGTTTGGGTGGCGGTGCGGGTGAGGAACCCTGGAAAAAAAGCGGGTTTTGGGGAATTTGGGAAGGGGGGAGGCTTGGGAAGGGTCGGGAAGGGTCGGGAAGCCCCGGTGGCCCTTGGAAAGCCCCGGGGGCCTTGGGAAGCCTTGGGAAGCCTTGGGAAGCCTTGGGAAGCCTCCGGGAGGCTTGGGAAGCCTTGGAGAGGCTTGGGAGCCCCGGGGGGCCCTTGGGGAGGCTTGGGAAGCCTCTGGGAGGCTTGGGAAGCTTCTGGGAGCTTTTTAGGACGATTTTTAAGGTCTAGGGACCTTAGCGACATTTCTAAGGTATTTTCTAAGCTTTGGATGATTTTGGGAGCCTTTTCAAGCTTCAGAAGCCTCGGGAACCTCGAAAATTTCAAATTTTCCCGCCAAAACTCACCGTAACCCATCCATTATAGTCGATACAATAAGTTTGTTGAAAAAACGAGGAATCGGCCATTTTTTTTGCGATTTTTGGAGCAGAGAAACTTCCAGTAACTCCTAGGAGCCAGAAAAAAAAAACAAAAAAGAGCAACTGGCTAGAGAAGAAAAATATTACACAAAAAATATATCGGGGAGCAAAAAAAGTATAAAAAATATATATAAATGTATTTGTTTTCGATTTTGAAAACAAAAAAAAGTTCCTCTAACCTTTCTGTAACAAATCGATTGCTCATATTAAAAATATGAAATTTTCCAAGTAAAAGTTCATTTGGCCAAGTGAAAGTACAGAAAAAAAATCGGGGAATACACACAAAAAATGACGGGGGGAAAATGCAATTTTCACCGCCCGAAAAAAATGCTCAAGGTGTCCATTTGGTGACTGGTTGTCCACCATAATGTTGCCAGATTGTATCAAAATCCGTCGCCGAAATTTCGGCACCCTTTTTACGCAATAAACCCGTTTGTTCCAATGGCAAGTCAATCATACGCAAATCGTCTTTTCCTGAAAAAATTCACAAAAATTATAGGATTGCTCATGTTAATTAAGAGTTCTAGATCAATTTTCCGCAAATTTCCACTCAAAATGCTCTGCTTAACATGAGCAATCCAAAAAAAAACTAAAAAATACTCACCAGCCACCATCAATTGCGGCTTCTGTTGTGGAATCAACGTGACTTGTCGCTGAATATATTGCCCATTGAAATGCGCATAGCACAATCCCGATTGCATTTTCACAGTGTTTTGGACGGCGAAAGCCATTTTGAAATATCTCTGTTGAGTCAAAGCTGGATTTAGAGTGGGGCGCATTTGTGTGGCAGATGATGACGTGGCGGAGCCCAAAATTTGTGGCGCCAAATTTTTGGCGGCTCCCGCATTTTTAGTCTTCCACTCGTTGTAGATACGAAGGCGGCGATGGAATTCCTCTTTGCATGCCACCAATAATTGCATGTCTGAAAATTGCAGAAAAGTGGGCGGGGCTTAGAAAGGGGGCGGGGCT
This sequence comes from Caenorhabditis angaria, assembly GCA_947459285.1. Lineage (NCBI taxonomy): Eukaryota > Metazoa > Nematoda > Chromadorea > Rhabditida > Rhabditidae > Caenorhabditis > Caenorhabditis angaria. The sequence continues at coordinate 10,797,578 of CANHGI010000001.1, forward strand.
AAATAAGCAGTCCCAAACTTAAGCAGTCCCAAAATACTCTGCATCTTTGCGTCTCTCACAAAACATACGGCGAGAGATAAAAAAGCAGTCCCAAAGTGAAAATACTCTTTGGGACTGCTTATTTACCTCTCGCTGTAGATTTTATGAGAGACGCAGAGAAACAGAGAATTTTGTGTCTGCTTAAAAATAAGCAGTCCCAAAGTGAAAATACTCCTTGGGACTGCTTAACCATCTCTCGCTGTAGATTCTGCGAGAGACGCAGAGAATTTTGTGTCTGCTTAAAAATAAGCAGTCCCAAAGTGAAAATACTCTTTGGGACTGCTTATTTACCTCTCGCTGTAGATTTGATGAGAGACGCAGAGAAACAGAGAATTTTGTGTCTGCTTAAAAATAAGCAGTCCCAAAGTGAAAAAACTCTTTGGGACTGCTTAACTATCTCTCGCTGTAGATTCTGTTAGAGACGCAGAGAAAAAACTCTTACCATTGCTTGTATTAATCGCATCACGAAGATCCGCATATTTCCAGTTGGAGAGATCGTATTTCGAGTTGGAGTTGGCTGATTTTGACCTAAAATTATTGATTTTGATCATTTTGAGCCCAAGAAAGCCTATATTTGATAGGCTACCAAAAATGCTTGCTGACACGAAAAACTCACGCTTGCTGTGCAGCAGCCACCACATGCTCCTGTTGAATCAACTGAATTCCATCAGATTTTGCCAATCGTGTCGAGACCAGCCCATCCAAGCGTTCACGCGACTCCTTTTCGCGTCTCGCATTTTCCGCCGCTTCCGCTTCCGCCTCCACCGCCTTCTGCTTCTCCAATTGTGCCTCGTATTCACGTTGCGCTCTCTCACGTTCCTCTTCCATCTTGCGACGACTGCAAAATTTGAATTTTTCATAAAAGAAGCGGGTTCTCAACAGAGCGCACTTACACTTGTCTCTCCTTCTCTACCGTCTCTCGTTCCTCTTGCTCTCTACGCTCCTTTTCCGCAAGTTCGGCACGTTTTCTTTGCATTTCGGCCAACTCGTCGGTTTCGAGTTGCGATTTCAAATCGGCAATGATCGAGTCGACTTTTTTCACACATTCCTCATATTTTTTGACAGCTCGATCAATTTCCGCTTCGATTTCAGTCGATTTGATGGTTGAGACAAGATTTTCGAGTTCGGAAGATGTTGAGGAAGCTGTCGATTCCCATTTTTGCTTGCTTGATTCATTTAGACGACCCAAAATCTGGAAAAAATGGAATTTTCATGGGCTTTTTAGGCTTTTAGGGTTAGGCCTGGGCTTAAGCTCCAAACTCACATCAGTCATTTCACGAGATTGCTCAAGAAGTGCACATGCTCGACGATAAATTGCAATTCTGCAAGAAAAACCTGTTTCAGGGCTGAAAATGATGTGAAACGAAAATTTTCGAAAAAAAATGAGCGTGGTCTAGAAAATACTGTCGGTTTCTAGGCCACAGACATGTTTTTTTTCGAAAATTTTGTTTTTGTGCTGTTCCACTGGAAAATAACTGGTTTTAAAGCTGAAAATGGGAGATGAAAATTTTCGAAGAAAAAAGCGTGGCCTAGAAAACGCTGTCGATTTCTAGACCACGGCCATGGTTTCCTTGTTTTTTCACAAAAAAAAACGATTTTCGCTCGAAAAATCCAATTTTCCCCCAAAAGATTAGGATAATCTTTCCATTTCTAGGGAAAAATCACAATTTTCAAGTGTTTTCAGCAAAAAAAACTATGGAGAGAAATAATTGCAAATCTTGTCTCCGGTGCTCTAAAAATAGGAGGAGGAATGCAATTTTCTCAAAAAACTGAAAAAAACGAGGAAAAATCCCAAGAGGCTGAAAAAATGGGCAACAATACATAGATGAATTTTATGAGGAGGTAAAAAAAAGAAGGCGTGCGATTTGAAAATAAATAAGCAGTCCCAAAAATCTCTGCTTCTCTGCGTCTCTCAAAAAATGTACAGAGAGAGAGAGATAGTTAAGCAGTCCCAAAGAATATTTTCACTTTGGGACTGCTTATTTTTAAGCAGTCCCAAAAATCTCTGTTTCTCTGCGTCTCTCACAGAATCTACAGCGAGAGATAGTTAAGCAGTCCCAAAGAGTATTTTCACTTTGGGACTGCTTAACTATCTCTCGCTGTAGAATTCATGAGAGACGCAGAGAAGCAGAGATTTTTGGGACTGCCTATTTTTTTCAAAATTTTCTCATTGTTGCCTAGGAATAGATATATTTTTGAATATGGCAAAATTAATGCGATTTTTTCGCACAACAAAAAAAATTCCCAGAAAAATGCCTAGGAGATAAAACAAATAATGTTCTCAGAAAAAAAATGACCGCGGAAAAAATTGAGAAAAAAAAATGTGAATGAGAATGAGAAAATTGAGGGGCTCGGCTCTTTTTGTGCTCATTTTTTCATGTATGCCCACAGAAGAAAAAAAAAGAGCAGCACAAAAAAACAACGAAGCAAATTAGATGCTCATAAATGGCTTGACTTAATTCCGCGAATTTTTCTGACATTTTTTTTGCTTTTGCTGAAAGGAAAATCCAATTTTTGAGAGCTGTGAGCTCAAAAAAACAACAAACGTGTGAAAATTGAAAATGTATTGTTTTCCCGGAAAAATCGAGTAGAATTCTAAATAAACTAAATGTGAGAGAGTGTGAGAAATTGAGAGAGCGCAGAAAAAATTTGGAGAGAACCCACCTTTTTTGGAATCGCTTTCTGACCAAATATCCTCGAATAACACTTTGAATTTTGCATATTTGTTGGCGGCGATACAAAATCTTGTTTTTCACTGAAAAATAGAGATTTTTCGGGCGCCAAAAAAAGAGGGCTATCAGATTTCAAAAAAAAGTTGCCTGGGGGCGAAAGATACTTTTTTTGAAAAGTAGAAAAATAAGCAGTCCCAAAAATCTGCTTCTCTGCGTCTCTCAAAAAATCAACAGCGATAGATAAATAAGCAGTCCCAAAGTGAAAATACTTTTTGGGACTGCTTATTTTTAAGCAGACACAAATGTCTCTGCTTCTCTGCGTCTCTCACAAAAACAACAGCGAGAGATAGTTAAGCAGTCCCAAAGAGTATTTTCACTTTGGGACTGCTTATTTATCTCTCGCCGTATGTTTTGTGAGAGGCACAGAGATGCAGAGCATTTTGGGACTGCTTATTTATCTCTCGCTGTAGATTTTGTGAGAGACGCAGAGAAGCGGAGATTTTTGTGTCTGTTTATAAGATTTCTGCGTCCCTATCTGTCTCTAGCTGTCTGCTTCTTCCCCGATCACTCACATTTCAATACACTCCATGCTCCATATTGCGCTTTTCTCCATCTCGCCTTCACCAACCACTCTCTCACTTTTCCAATCAATTCCTGCATAGTTTCCGGATCTTGTCTCATCAATTTATCAAATTCCGCAAACTTTCCGGCGCGGAAGAACACCTTGGTCAACCCGAATTGATAATCTTGCGAATTCAAACCCAGCGCGCGGAAGAGGCATTTCGAAAACAGGCGGGGATTCCAAACGAGCCAAATTTGCTGGCAAAATTGGCTGATACATTTGATAGAGCTCCTGGAAACTGGTGCGACTTGGAAAACCTTGTTGCATCAATTTGAGCACCGATGTCATTCCAGCACATTCCAATTGTCCAAAAATCGAGGAACCATCAAATTTCCAGGCTTTCATCTCATTATTCGGTTTAACGCATCGCACAAAATGTGTGCCAGTTTTTTGCAATTTTTCGAGCAGCACCAAGAGTTGCGATTTGAATTTGCTTCCCACACTTGCCGCCTTCAATTTTCCACCAGTTTTTGGTTGATTTGATGGCTCCTGGGTGTACAAGGACACCATTATTGGAGAGGAACTTTGCTCAATGAGCATTTCAAGCGAATTATGAAGTTGATCATTATTTTTGTCGACAAAATAGCGAGTTTCATAGCAAACTGAGCCGGCATAGTGACGAATCAGCAAACCTTCATCATCTCGCATTTCACGGTGTGCACGGATTTTTGATTTTCGAGGGGTCTGCAAGAAATTCATATTTTTCGCACTTCTCCGTCAAAATCCCAGGCTTTTAAGAGAGAAAATTGGATTTTTCATTAAATTTTGGGTCAGGAGAGTTAAAAATCCGTGAAAATGCAGCAAAAATCTCATAAGCAGTCCCAAAATACTCTGCTTCTCTCAAAAAATCTACAGCGAGAGATAGTTAAGCAGTCCCAAAGTGAAAATACTCTTTGGGACTGCTTAACTATCTCTCTCTGTACATTTTTTGAGAGACGCAGAGAAACAGAGAAATTTGTGTCTGCTTAAAAATAAGCAGTCCCAAAGTTGAAATACTCTTTGGGACTGCTTATCTATCTCTCGCCGTAGGTTTTTTGAGAGACACAGAGAAAGAGAGCAATTTGGGACTGCTTATGTTGAATTTTGTGATTTTCAGCTAAAATTCAGGGTTGCTTCCGATTTCCATGAGAAAAAGCACATTTTAAAACTAGAAATCTGGAAATTACGGAAAATTCAAAGTTTTTCAGCAATATTTTTCAATTTTCAATGAAATTTTGTTAGAATTCCCAAATTCTGATGATTTTTGAGCTGTAAATAAGGGATTTTCAGCAGAAAAAACCGTATTTTTCTTAAAAATCAAATTTTCCACTGAAGTTCAATTGAAAAATGTATAAGCAGTCCCAAAATACGCTGCTTCTCTGCGTCTCTCATAGCGAGAGATAGTTAAGCAGTCCCAAAGTTTGGGACTGCTTATTCATCTCTTTGCATGCACTTTTATGAGAGACACAGAGAAAGAGAGCAATTTGGGACTGCTTATGAGATTTTGGGACTGCTTATGAGAAATTTGGGACTGCTTATACGGTTTTGGCTTGTTTTCACGGACTTTCAGCTCTCCCGACCCAAAATTTCATGAAAAATCCAATGTTTCCCTCCAAAACACCTACATCCAATCGGAAATGCTTGGCATTCGCCTCATGAGCACGTTGTGTAAAATGTTGTGGTGTAGCTCTTGGCAACTTCGCCTCCTCATCCAACAAATCAAACAATCCAACAGCTCGCTTCTCAAACAACTCAATACAATCCAAATTGTCGGAGAATTCAATTTTTTGAATATTCAGCCCTTCCGCCAAATACAACTCTTGCTCCTGCTTCAAAATGCGCTCGTTGAAAAAGTTTTGCAATTTTTCATTGCAAAAATTGATGCAAAATTGTTCGAAAGAATTGACGGCGAAGAATTCGAAGCCGGCCACATCCAAAACTCCAATGAATTTCGAATTTGTTTGTTCGCACGGGATACTTTTGTTCACATTTTCGACGAGCCAATCAAACAGTTTCGAGTAGATTGATTTTGCAAGAGCATCTCGACCAGCAGCAGCTTCGTGTGGCTATAAAATTGAGGATTTTTGAGGGAGAATGGGGAATTTCGAAAAAAATATTGAAAAGAAGAAATGGCGCTCTACTGATAAACCTGATTATACAACGAATTTTGAGAGTAAATTTGGATAATTGAGGATTATCTTGAAAAAAAGTTTTAAAAAAGTCAGCGAAACAAAAACGAAAAATGAAAATATTCTCGTGTTGCGCTAAACAGCGAGCAAGCGCGCTCGCTTCTTTTACAACGACACTCCGCGGAGCGCGCTTGCCCGCTGTTTAGCGCAACACGAGAATATTTTCATTTTTCGTTTTTCTTTTCGCTGCGTTTTCAGTTTTCCGGGGAAAATCAGTGAATTTCAGTCAAGAATTCAATTAAAAATTCAAATTTTCTGATTTTCAGCTCGAAATGTTGATGGACAATTGGATTTCAATGGAGAATTTCGGATTTCGCAAGGATTTTGATTGGAATTTGAGAAATAGAAGCGATTGGTGAGTTTTTTGGGGAGGGATTTCAGAAAAATTGAAAAAATCGATAAAAAATTCTGTAAAATTTCTTTAAAAATTGAAAAAAGTTAGGCTAACTCACCTTCAATGGAACTCTAATCAATGTTCCTTTAACACCACCTTTCGTCGCCTGCATAATCCTCGCACACAATCCCAATTTCATCTCCTCCACCTCCAAACCCAACAATCTTGCCGAGTTCGCCAAACTCGTCTCGCTTTCTGCCGTAATCTTCGAACCACCCCGTGAATCCGCCGCATTTTCCTCAAATTCCACATTTCCCAAGTGCAAAATTCCGCCAATTGTTTCCCAGATAAACGTCTGCTCTTTTTCACCGATTCCCGAGAGAGTGAGTGATTTTGAGAGACGCAGAAGGTCTTGCTTGTCGTTGACCATTGGATCGCGAGTTTCATTTGGACCAGTGCCAAAATGAGTTGTTGAACCGTGGCGAAGATACTGTAAGATATGTGGTATAAAATGAGCAATACTGGAGTTCTGGAGGTTTTTTCAAGAATAAGCAGACACAAACTTTGGGACTGCTTAAAAATAAGCAGTCCCAAAGTGAAAATACTCTTTGGGACTGCTTAACTATCTTTTGCATGCTAATTCATGAGAGACGCAGAGAAATAGATAATTTTGTGTCTGCTTAAAAATAAGCAGTCCCAAAGTGAAAATACTCTTTGGGACTGCTTAACTATCTCTCGCTGTAGATTCTGTGAGAGACGCAGAGAAACAGAGACATTTGTGTCTGCTTAAAAATAAGCAGTCCCAAAGTGAAAATACTCTTTGGGACTGCTTAACTATCTCTCGCTGTAGATTTTTTTGAGAGACGCAGAGAAACAGAGACATTTGTGTCTGCTTAAAAATAAGCAGTCCCAAAGTGAAAATACTCTTTGGGACTGCTTAACTATCTCTCGCTGTAGATTCTGTGAGAGACGCAGAGAAACAGAGACATTTGTGTCTGCTTAAAAATAAGCAGTCCCAAAGTGAAAATACTCTTTGGGACTGCTTAACTATCTCTCGCTGTAGATTTTATGAGAGACGCAGAGAAGCAGAGATTTTTGGGACTGCTTAAAAGTAAGCAGTCCCAAAGTGAAAATACTCTTTGGGACTGCTTATTTATCTCTCGCTGTAAATTCTGTGAGAGACGTAGAGAAGCAGAGAATTTTGGGACTGCTTAACTCACATTAAACGCTCCGGCTTGCGCCAACTTCAAATGCTCATACAAATCCTTGCTCGCGCCGGCAATCAATTGATAAAAAATGTGATAATTTCTCTCGCCTTCCGATTGTCTACAAATTCTCGAAGTCTCCAGCAAATAATGCGAAATGAATCCGCCAGCAACATTTCCGGCGTCGGAAAAATGAATTTGCACAAACTTTCCGAAACGCGACGAATTATTGTTGCGTAGGGTTTTGGCGTTTCCAAAAGCCTCCAAAATCGGGTTGGTCTCGAGAAGACGTTGCTGAATGGGTCCCGAACGCTCTCCCCAATTCTCACACAAATATCTGAGCACCGCTTTTTGCGACTCGGTTTTTCCGGCTCCCGATTCACCCGACACAATGATGCTTTGCGATGTTTGATGACGACGCATTTCGCGATAGGATTTATCGGCGATCGCGAAAATATGGGGCTCTTTTTGACCTAAGGATTTGCCGCGATAGGCCTGGATTTGGGCCGGGCCGTAGAAATCCTGGATTTGTTCGTAGGGATTGATTGAGATCAAAATATTGGCAACATATGACTGAAAATAGGGTTAGAGTTAGGGTAAGTCCTTAAGATCCTTAGAAAAAACTCACATAAATCTTCTGATTTTCATATCGCTTTTTACAATTTGCTAACAAAGTTGCCTCATTCAAGTGCATTAGAGCGCAATTGTCTTCGACAGATTTGTTGAGATCATCTTCGCAAGCAAAAGTCTCGTCGTATTTTCGTTTGACCTGGAAATTGGGGAAAAATTGATTTCGAATAGTTTTGGGAGCTTCGGAGGCAAACGCGCTCTAGCGAACAAGCGGCACGTTTGAATTTTCTGTGTGTTTTTCTCGTTTTTCAGCCTTTTCAAGCAAAAAACTGAATTTAGGGCATAATTACCACACAAAATGAAAAAGGAGAAGATTCTGTGATTAGAAATCTTGAAATAAGCAATTTTCAGCGTTTTCAAAATTAACGTGAGCAATATTTCGAAAACACAACATAAAATATATCAATCTGCTCCTTTTTCACTCAATAATCATGAAAAAGTTCTTGAAAATTCAAAATTTCACGGTTTTGGCTTGAAAAACGTGAAAAACAATGAAAATTCACACACTTTCGACAAACACATGAATTGACGCGCAATTGCAGACGATTTTTGTGTGCTTCGTCACTGTTCACTTTTAGAAATTAGGTCTAGAAGCTTCTGAAGCTTCAAAATTAGGTCTAGAAGAATCTGAAGCTTCAAAACTAGGTCTAGAAGCTTCTGGAACTTGAAAATTAGGTCTAGAAGCTTCCAAGGCTCTCCAAATCCCTACCATTTCTCCACTCTTCTCAATTTGCAACTCAAAACCATCCTGTGAAATATCCCTGATTCTTGCGAGCACAAAACCATCCACTGGATCCGAAATCCAAACCAATCTTCCAAAATCGCCTTCTTTTTGCTCAATTTCCATCATTTTTTGGCTCACTTTTTTGTTGACTAGAAAATAAATTACAGAGAGAGAGAGATGCTAGAATTTCGAAAATCTGAAATACCTTGTTTTTGTTTTTGCTGAGCTGCCACGGGGAACGAAAAATAATCTGGGTCACGTAGAGGCCGTGACGAGAGGAATTTCACGGTGCTTGGTTTTTCTTTTGGTTTTTGAATAGCTCCTCCTGAAGATAATGATGACGTGGGTTTATTACTAGTTCTAGTAGAAGAATTCATTTTTTCAAAAAATAAAAGTTAGCAGGAAAAATAACAAATGTCAATAATAATATAACAAGTGATAAGGAAAAATTGTGTTGGAAAGTTTTTTTTTGAAAAAAAAAATAAAATGTATGTTTTGAAATCTGTTTTACTTTTATGATTCATAAAAAACTGTGAAATTGAGGGGATTGTATAATTTTCTGGTTCAAGGGCACATTTTTTGTCATAAAGAAAAGAAATCCGAAAAAAAAACAAATAAGCAGTCCCAAATTTCTCTGCGTCTCTCATAAAATCTACAGCGAGAGATAGTTAAGCAGTCCCAAAAAAATAAGCAGTCCCAAAAATAATAAGCAGTCCCAAATTTCTCTACTTCTCTGCGTCTCTCATAAACAACTGATGATTTTCATTTTGGGACTGCTTATTTATCTCTCGCCACAGGTTTTTTGAGAGACGCAGAGAAACAGAGATTTTTGGGACTGCTTATTTATCTCTCGCTGCAGATTTTTTGAGAGACGCAGAGAAGCAGAGATTTTTGGGACTGCATATTTCAGTATAATATGAGCAACGCAATTTTAATGTAAAATCGATGAAAATTTGGAAAGAAACCCGGAAAAGTGTGTATGCGTCTCAATTTCAAAGTAAACAAAACCCAAAAAAGTACATAATAGTTTATTATTCACACAAAATTTATTACAAATCGTACTTATACATTCATAGTTGGGGGTTAATAAAATGTAAACACAAAAATCTTTAGAAAACAAAAAAAATAATTCGTTTTACACCAATTTTCCTCTCTTTCTTGGGGTGCGCGGAAAAAAAGAGAAAATTGCGAAATTTTTGTTGGTCAGTCAGAAAAAAGCTCATCTAAAAAAGGAGTGAGCGAGAGAGAGAGGCGCAGAGAAAAAAAGCAAATAAATTTTTTTTTGGGAATAGGAAGGAAGTTTTTATAAATGTACAAGAGTAAGTATGGCTAGGTAAAAAAATTTTCAAAAATTAATTTTTCTCAAAAAATACGAGGCGAAAGAGTTGGACTGGTGCAAACTTGGCAATTTTTTTCGTCTTTCGATTGTTGTGCTGCAAAAATAGAGGGTTTTGGGCCTGAAAAGCCTGAAAAAAGCCTACCAATAATCCCAAGCCCTAATCGGTTTTCGGTCCGGTAAATCAGGCCGTATATCAACAGGCATCGGTTCCAAATGATCACCATCGATTTCTTCGTAAATCGCAAAACTCGTGGATTTTTTGAGAATCCCTTTTGGTATACTTTCGATTCGAGTCAGGCTTGATTTAGGCTTATTCTTAGGCTTAGGATTCGGATTGTAGTCCAAAGTTTCGGTTTTTGACGGATCATGGTAGTAGATTTTTGAGATTGGCTCTTTTATTGATAGCTTTTTTTGACGTTGGGTTCCAGAGCCGCTGAAAATAAATTGAGGGATAATATGAGCAATGAGTGGAATTTTGGTATAACCTGAGCAACCTTCAGTATCTAATATGAGCAATCTATGCGTTTTGTGTCTGCTTATTTTTTGGGACTGCTTATTTTTGTGTCTGCTCATTTTTTGGGACTGCTTATTTTTTGGGACTGCTTATTTTTTGGGACTGCTTATTTTTGTGTCTGCTTATTTTTTGGGACTGCTTATTTTTTGGGACTGCTTATTTTTTGGGACTGCTTATTTTTGTGTCTGCTTATTTTTTGGGTCTGCTTATTTTTGGGACTGCTTATTTTTTGGGACTGCTTATTTTTGGGACTGCTTATTTTTGGGACTGCTTATTTTTTGGGACTGCTTATTTTTGGGACTGCTTATTTTTTGGGACTGCTTATTTTTTGGGACTGCTTATTTTTGTGTCTGCTTATTTTTGGGACTGCTTATTTTTTGGGACTGCTTATTTTTTGGGACTGCTTATTTTTGTGTCTGCTTATTTTTGGGACTGCTTATTTTTGGGACTGCTTATTTTTTGGGACTGCTTATTTTTTGGGACTGCTTATTTTTGTGTCTGCTTATTTTTTGGGACTGCTTATTTTTTGGGACTGCTTATTTTTGTGTCTGCTTATTTTGGTGTCTGCTCATTTTTTGGGACTGCTTATTTTTGTGTCTGCTAAAAGTACTGTTCACAATTATTTTTAATTACATTAATTGTAAGATATAATTATGACGTGGCATTTTTCACACAATTCTGTGATTGATTACAGTAAGATGATGCAGAAGATAACCTAACTCCGCCCTTTTCATGTGACCTATTTATTTTCTAAAAAAAATATTCATTTGTATATTTTTGGACACAACTGTATCTACACTACAGTACTTTTTTTCTACATATTTTTAAAATATTTAACATCAGCAGATGGTCAAACAAGATAATAATCATCAGAACATTTAATAATCGCTCTGACTACATCGAAGAAGAGTCGACTAATGCTCCTGATGTTCTACTTTTAACGGATAACCTTAATTGATTATGGGCTACCCTAAGTTTATTCCCAGCTCGGGCCGGTTATTTATATAATATAAGGTTAGTTTTGTTTTTTAACCGATTTTCTATGTTATCTCAAATATTACAGGTATTTGTGGAGACTACTGTATCTATACTACAGTACTTCTAGACAATAATCAAGGGCTTTTAAAACTGAAATCAGACTCCCTCAACAACTAACATTTGACAGCACAAGCACAATAGAAACATTACACTTTTGATCTGAATTTTGAAAAAAATGAACCGATTTTGATAACTCATGATTTTTTGCTCACAAGGCAGACAATGCACAAAAATAAGCAGACACAAAATTCTCTGCTTCTCTGCGTCTCTCAAAAAACCTATGGCGAGAGATAGTTAAGCAGTCCCAAAGAGTATTTTCACTTTGGGACTGCTTAACTATCTCTCGCTGTACATTTCACGAGAGACGCAGAGAAACAGAGAATTTTGGGACTGCTTATTTTTTGGGACTGCTTATTTTTTTGGGACTGCTTAACTATCTTTCGCTGTACATTTCACGAGAGACGCAGAGAAGCAGAGAATTTTGGGACTGCTTATTTTTTGGGACTGCTTATTTTTTGGGACTGCTTATTTTTTGGGACTGCTTATTTTTTTGAGACTGCTTATTTTTTTGGGACTGCTTAACTATCTCTCGCTGTAGTATTTGTGAGAGACGCAGAGAAGCAGAGAATTTTGGGACTGCTTAACTCACCTCGGAATCTGTTCATCCACCTGCAACATATCAAAAAGCTTATTCATCTCACTCTCCACAATTCGATATGAAAATGGAAAACTTCGGAAGCTCGAATTCTTAAATTCCCCAACTTTTCGTGTTAAAGGAACATCGATCTGAAATTATAATATGAGCAATGCACATTTTTTAAAGGGGGTTACCGTAGTATCATCATCCTCCTCTTCCTCGTCATATTCTTCATAATACTCTTCAATATCCTCAACTACAGTATCCTCCTCTTCTTCCTCTTCATCTACAGTACCCTCTTGATCTACCGTAGTCATCTCTTCTATCGTAGTCAAATCATCATAATGTTCAGTCATAAAATGTCGAATTGAAGTCAGGGTTGGCATCATTTTTGGGATATTTTTCGAATTTTCTCGGAATTTTGGAGGAGCATTCGATTCAGAATCCGCTTCGAAATCTCGAGACTTTGCCGAACTTACAGTACCCTCGGAAAACTGTAACAAAAATTGCACATTTCAGGTCTTGGAGCTCTTGGAGCAAAAAGACTTACAGAATAATAATTCGAGCTGGGCCGCAGAATAAATTGCGAATCGGAGAGGGTTTTTGAGAGCTCTGATGAGCTCGAATAACCCTCTTCATCATAGTAGTTTCTGCAAAAAAAGAGTACGGTGGATTACTGTAGACTACACTCTAGTTTGGCTATTGAAATTTGGAGGTTACTGTAGGAATCTAGAATTTCCAAAGATCATGCAATACAGTAATCCAAACTAGAGTGTAGTTTCTCATTTTTAGTGATGAATTTGAAACAAGTAGCTATGTTCCTTTAAAATGTACAGTAACCTCAGAATTTAGGGAAAAGTATAGTTTCGAAAACTAGAAAATGATCCAAAATCTACAGTAACCTGAACTAGAGTGTAGTTTGAAATCTCTAGAATTTTGAATTTATCAAAAACCCACAATTCCATAGATTCAAAACCTACAGTAACCCAAACTAGAGTGTAGTTTTAATAGTAATATAGGTTAGAATATACACTACAGTATCTCTCACCTCAACTCAACATTAAAAATTTTTTCCAAAATCTCTAATTCAGTCTCTAGAGACTTGACTACAGTGTAGTTTTGAAACAAATTTTCGGCCTTACAGTAATCCTAACTAGATTAAAGTTCACTTATCTCCTCCTTACAGTACCCCTACCTACAGTACCCTAAATCTACAGTACCACTCACTTTTTCCTCCATGATGGTATAACCGCGCGTATTTTATTCATCAGTTCATGAGGCAGAGGAAAATCCAAAAAATGTGTGAAAAATCTCCGCCACCGCCGCAAAATCCTAGCGATCACACATTTTTTGACAGATTTACCATTGACAAATAGCGCATGTCTGCGTCTCTCTCAAATCCCCATACTCTCTCACAAAATCTGGATTTTCGCGCGCGAAATCTGCGCGCGCGACAAAAAATGCGCAGAGGTGTCAGGTTAGAAGTTCACGTGGGGGGATTATTTTACATACCAGTATTTATATTATTTACACGGTGTTTTACTTATTGTGTAAAAAAATGCAAAAATACAAAAGAGGAGAGAGAGTGCAGAGAAAAATAAAAAAAATAGGGGGATTGCTCATGTTAAATGAAAAATGAATTTAAAAAAAAACCCCTCTATTTTCTGAAAAACCCTTTAATTTCAAGCAGCTACGCCTTGTGGATATATTTTTGACAAGCAGCAGCGCCTTGTAAATTGCTCTGCTAAGCAGCCACGCCTTGTAGATCTTTTAGACAAGCAGCTAAACCTTCAAAATCTCTATATTTTCAAAAATTATAAACAAAATGCCTCAAAATTAATTCCTAATTGATTAGCTGTATTTGTATTCAACTCCATTACTCGATTTTCAATCATAGTTCTTGTTGATTCTCTCAACTTTGGATAAAATTGAGAAGTTTGAATAACTCGAATTTTTTGAATAGTGTCCAGAGATGTGATGAATTGATCCTACAAATATTTTATATCCAAATATTTTTTTCTAAAAATTTCTAAATCTCACCAACAAATCGGGATCATTAACTCTGTCAGCATTCTCTAATGAAACTTCAAAACGTTCCAACCAAAATTGTTCACAATCTGCTTGCAATACGGGAATTTTGTATTTTTCGGCAAATTTGCTGAGATATTCGTAACTTTCTTCATTAACACCATCAAAAAGTGGATAAAATGAAGCGAAAAAATAGCGAAATTCAGCAATTTCAACATTATTTATCTCAATAATAGTTTGTTGATTGTTTTCGTTCGCGAATAAATCATTGAAATATTCAGATTTTTTGCGCAATATCTGAAAATATTCCATTTTTTTTTGGAGAATATTATATTTTCCGAAACTAACCGCTTTATTTGTATGAAATTCAGTATCGTTGACTTTAAGAATAATATCAGTTGAATTCAGAATATTTTTGGAGAAATTGTAATATTTAAAACTCATTTCAATTTCACTAACAATCGAATAATCCTTCATATATCCATTCTTGATCAAATCATCCCATTTATAAAATTGATTCCATCCCCAACTACGGACAATATGATTATGAATTGCAGTATCTGCTTTAGTTATATTCAATTTCTGTCCAGTTTGATTAATCAATTTGATTGTTGTATTTGTTCGACAAAACCAATTTTTCTCCAATTCATTTTCTTCTGAATATGTCAAGTATATTCCAAGATAATTTATGCCATCTATCATATTCTTTTCTATTATGATTCTCCTAAAGTATAATTACCTCATTATAATTCATTCAAAACAAAAAACATACCATTTAGTTGGTCCAATCTTCACAATTTCACTCCATTTTTGTTTTCCATCCCAAATATTCAAATTATCATATGTCCATTTAATTGTATTATTATTTCTACTTACAAATGGTATCATTCTGAAAAAATAATTTATAATAAAATAATCAAAACTTATAAAGAAAAATGCATCGATTTGTTTGATTATTGAATGCCTTATCAGTAAAACTGAGGTTATTTTATAGTGGAAGTTGACACAAAAAATAATCAATGTTGGAAAAATCACGAGTTTGACAGTTGCTTTCTCATTCACAAGATTTCGAAACAACTCCTAATTTTGGCTGAGTCTGCTTATACTTTTCTAATGTCCATTTATCTTCACAAGTTCCTTTCGGACGAACATTACACGAATCCACCAAGGAGGATTGAACAAACACCAACAACATCAACATCTTCAAAATCATTTCTGATTCTATTTGATATTTTTTGATCTGAGAGACTGGTTTTCATGCGAAAAAAAATCAACGAAAACAGTGGAAAGCTTCAATTTTCGCCATAAAATATCATGTTTTCAACAAGAATCCGGCACAATTTCTATTTTATATTTGGAACTTTTGAAAAACCTTATTCACTCTAGAAATTGAGTTTTCAACAAAGAATATAAACATCAAGAGCTCAAACAAAATTCAAAATCTTAATCATAGTTTCAATTTTTCATCATTACTCACAAATGGTATCATTCTATGAAGCTAGAAGTTTGAACCTCAAGAAACAAAGGTTTGAAAAAAAAAGTTTGCAAAAAAAAACCCATTAAAAAAAAGTCAATAAATATTACAAAATCTCGATTGATCAATTGAAAAAAAAGGGATACAACCCATTTTTTATTTAAACTACACTCTTGTCGTATGTTGTGATAAGAAACATTCAACTTTTTTTTTCGAAATTAGTTAGAGGAACTTCTTGTGTGATTATATCATACAATTATTACACAGGACGCAAAAAAATTTGAAAAAAAACATTTTTTTTGAAAAAAAAATTAAAAAAAAAAAAATTAACAAAAAAAAAATTTTTGAAAAAAAAAATTTAACAAAAAAAAAAATTTTTGAAAAAAAAAATTAAAAAAAAAAAATTTTTTTGAAAAAAAAAATTTAACAAAAAAAAAAATTTTTTGAAAAAAAAAATTAAAAAAAAAAAATTAAAAAAAAAAAAAAAAAAAAAAAATTTGAAAACAAAAAATATTTGAGATTGGACCGACTTTTTTTGAGCTGCAAATCTTTTTTGGCACATTTCCAGTTCAGAATTTATTTATTAATCAATTAATTCCAAAACTCGATCAATAATTGCATGTTTTGTCGAATCTTTTGAATCACGATAAACATCTGAAGTTTGAAAAAGTCTGATTTTCTGAACACTATCCAATGATTCAATGAATTCTTTCTGAAAATATCCAATTTTCAGAGAAATTTTGATAAATCTTACCAATAAATTAGAATCATCTTGTTTTTCAGCATTTTGCAATTTAATCTCAGTATTTTTCAACCAAAATCGTTCACAGTTCCGTTGCAATGCTAAAACTTTGAATTTTTCCGTCAATTTCCATAGAATTTCATGATTTTTTTCATCAATTTCATCAAAATGCGGATAAAATGAGGCTAGAAATTGTCGAAAATCAGCGATTTCAACATCTTCGATTTCAATCACAGTTTTTGTATTGTTTTTATTCACGAATAAATCATAAAAATATTCGGATTGTGTGCAGAGAATCTGAAAAATCTTCCATGAATTGAAAAAAAAATTTAATTTAGTTTTTAAAAACCAACCGCTTTGCTTGTGTGAAATTCAGTATCTTTGATTTTGAGAATAATATCAGTCAAATTTGGAATTTTCGAGAAATCGTAATATTTGAAACTCAAATCAACTTCAATAATAATCGAATCATTTTTCATAAATCCAAATCGCATCAAATTATCCCATTTGTAAAATTTAGACCATCCCCAACTAATGTTAAAATGATCATAGATTTTGGAGGTTTCTTCAGATGTACAGTTCTGTCCAGTTTGATTTATCAATTCAAATGTTCTTTTTGCTCGACAAAACCAATTTTGTTGCAATTCATTTTCTCCTGAATATTTCAAGTATATTACAAGATAATTTATGCCATCTGTCATTTTCTTCGCAATGTTGATTTGCCTGAAATATACGATTTCTATTGAATTCAAATTCAAAAAACCAACAAACCAACCATGAAATTGGTCCAGTCTCCAATTTTTCACTATATTCAGCAATCTCATTCAAATTTCGCAAATTCTCAAACTTCCATCTCAATTTATTATCATCACTCACAAATGGTATCATCCTGAAGAACATATCTACATAAGTACACTGGTCCTGGGAGGTTGACCAAAAATTGACCATTTTTTGTTGGTCAAAAACGAAAATTGGTCGAATTTTGGCCAAAAATTGATCAAAAATATTTATAAAAATATTTATCAATTGCCAAAAAGATGGGTTTTATCAGGGGAAATTGACAAATAAATTGATATGATGTTGCGAAATCACGAGTTGTTGACAGTTTTTCTGCAAAATCTGTATTTTCAAAATTGGAAACAAAACAATTTTGATTAAAAATGCATTTTGAATGAAAGTGAGTTCCAGCCTCTTTTTTTTCTCAAAAAAATAAAATCTGAAAATTCCAGTCTCGCCTGTTTATGCACCAAATAATAATTATTTCGAATTTGGATTACTGTATCTAGACTACAGTACTTGGTTTTTGAGTTAATTTGGCAAAAAAGCCCTAAATAAAATTTTCATTCAGGATTACTGTAGTTTCTGAGGTTTCAGGAAAATTTCAGCATCAATTTGAAGCTCTTCACAAAATTCTAGAGATACAGTAACCAGGATTACTGTAGCTTCTGAGGTTTTAGAATCAATTTGAAGCCCTTCAAATTGATTCTAAAAGGAGGCTTCAATATAAGATACAGTAACCAGGGATTACGGTAGCTTCTGAAGTTCAAAATGTTCATTTTCAAAAAATAAATATACAAAAAATGCAATATTTTCGCTATCCGCAAAACTAATATGAGCAATGATACAAAAAGTGTCCCGTTTATTGATTTTCGACAATTTTCTGCGATTCGCACAATTTTTTATAGATCGGCGATTTTGAGATGAGCTCATCGTGTGTTCCTTTTTCAACAATTCGACCATCGCTCACTACAGCTATGACGTCACTATTTTGAATTGTGCTCAGGCGGTGAGCTATTACGATGCATGTGCGACCTTCGCGAGCTGTGTCCAGCGCTTCTTGGACTATCTGCAAAATATTTGAAGGATTTTAGGCTGAAAATCAGGCTTTTAGGCCATTTCCAGGCTAAAAAAGCTCTTTTTTCGGCCTGAAAATTGGTTTAAGCCCAGATTTCAGGCTTTTCTAGGCCCCTCACCTTTTCAGACTCTGTATCCAAAGCACTTGTCGCCTCATCCAACAATAAAACAGAAGGTGATCTGACGAGAGCTCGAGCAATTGCGATTCGCTGTTTTTGACCGCCCGAAAGTTGTGTGCCTTTTTCACCGACCGGAGTGTCGTAGCCCTGCAAAAAATGAAATTTGGGATTTTTTTTGATATACAGTAGGCGGGGGTACTGTAGAGTCTAAAAAAAATTCGGAATTTTTTGATACCGAATGAGCCTAGGGGTACTGTAGTTTTGATCCTCAGACATTTTGAAACTTTTTTTTTTGAAAATCAAAAAAAGCCTAGATGTTTTGCAGTCTGGAGTACTGTAGCTTTTATTTTGCAGTCCCGATTACTGTAGATTTGATCCCCAAGAAATTTGGAACTTTTTTTCGAAAATCAAAAAAGCCTAGATGTTTTGCAGTTCGGACTACTGTAATTCAACACTTGCAGTCTGGGATACTGTAATTTTGATGCCCAAGAAATTTTGGAACTTTTTTTTCGAAAATCAAAAAAGCCTAGATGTTTTGCAGTTCGGAGTACTGTAATTCAACATTTGCAGTTTGATTACTGTAGTTCCGGAATTTCTATAAATCAATGAGGGCTAGGATTACTGTAGATTTTCCAAAAAATACAGTATTTCGAACTGCAAAATACATTGATTAGCCATTTTTTTGCAGTTCGGGTTACTGTAACAGTACCCTGACCTAAAATACGCCAAAAATCATCAATTTTGGCTCAAAAAATCCCAATTTTCGGGCACAATTCCACAAAAACCGTACCTCGGGCAGGCCCAAAATGAAATTATGAATATTGGCCATTTTGGCGGCCTCCACCACCTCTTGATACGTCACATTCCTGTTCATTCCATAGCAAATATTCTCGCCAATTGTGCAATCGAAAAGTGTGGGCTCTTGGGAGACGATACAAACTTGTTGACGCAATGAACTGATGTTCAGGTTGCGGATGTTGTCACCATCGACCATCTGGGAAAATTTGGGGGGTTTTTCCGGGTTTCTGGAGGAAAATTGGTCAAAAATGATGGATTTTGAGCCAAAAATCATGATTTTCTGACCAAAAATCATGATATCTGGACAAAAATCATGATTTCTAGCCAAAAATCACGGATTTCTGGCCAAAAACCAGGATTTCCAGGCAAAAACTCACAATAATTCCCTTATCCTGATTGTAGAATCGCTCCAGAAGTCCCATAATTGTCGATTTTCCACATCCGGAATGTCCGACCAGCGCCACAGTTTGACCGGGTTTGATCTGGAAGAAAAAATGTGATTTTTTTGGTGCTCAAAGGGCGATTTGGAGCATTTTGAACCCAAGAATCATGAATTTTGGTGGATTTTTGGGCTCCAAATGGTGCAATTTTCAAAAATCCACTGAAATATATCAATATTGGTGTCTAAAACCTCGATATTCCCTCACAATCAGGAATCCCATAAAACACCCCAGAATCTTCTAGAAATCTTCAGAAAATTTCAAATTTCATGCAAAACCATGGTGATTTTCGAGTTTCCCGTGAAATTTGGAGATTATTGACACCCATATGTATATACTTTGAGTGGGTTTTGAAAATTACATCATTTTGGAGCGGAAAGTTAACGGAACTCAGCGTTCTAGATAGTATTAAGGCTTTTCAGGTTGATTTTCGGATTCCCCCTGAAATTTGGAGATTTTTGACACCCATATTGATATACTTTGATGGGTTTTTCAAAATTGGACCTTTTTCCAGACGGTCCCATTTCCAAAAATTCACCAAAATATATCAAAATGGGTGTCTAAAATCTCCAAATTTCACGGGGAATCCAAAAATCAACCTGAGAAGCCTTGAAAATAACTAGAACCCTGACTTCCGTTAACTTTCTGGCTCTAAAATGCTCCAAAATTTCAAAATTCCACAAAAGTATATCATTATGGGTGTCTAAAATCTCGTAAAGACCTCAGGAATCTCAAAAAATCCCTCAAAAATCAGGAAAAACTCACATCCAACGAAAATCCTTGCAAAACCTTGGTCTCTTTTCTCGTCGGATAATTGAACCAAATATTTCTGATGGACAAGTTACCCGAAATCGGTTTAACAACTCCATTTTCGGACAATGAATCGATTGCTGTTGGATGTTCGATGAGATAGAAGAGAAGAGAGGCGGCGAGACGAGCTTTTACAACATCTGGGATGAATGAGGTGGTGTTTCCGATCATTTGTCCGCAAAAACTGATAGCGAAGAAGACTCTGCAAACATTTTTGGTGATGATTTTTGAATTCCTCGTAAAATTTGCTGAATTTTGACACCCATATTGGTATATTTTGAAAATTTCACCATTTTAGCTCCAGAAGTTAACGGAACTCAAGGTTCTAGATACTTTCATTGGTTTTTATAGTGATTTTCGGAATCTCCGTGAAATTTGATGAATTTTGAGCCCCACATTGATAGATTTTGAGTAAATTTTGAAAATTGCACCAAAAATGGTGCAACTATATGGTGAAAATCAAAAATTCTTCAAAACTATATCAATATGGGGCTCAAAATTTTCCCTAGAACCTCAGGAATCCCAAGAAACCCTTCAAAAACGCAAGAAAACCTCTAGAACTCTCAAATTGAAAAATTCTCGATCTCAAAATTTTTCTAAAAATTAGATTTCAAGAGAAACTTTGAGTTTGGGGTGTTTTCACAGCGATTTTTTGATTTTTCATGAGATTTGGTGAATTTTAAGTCCCATATTGATATACTTTGGATAAATTTGGAAAATTACACCAAAATGGTGCAACTATATGGTGAAAATCGAAAATTCTTCAAAACTATATCAATATGGGGCTCAAAATTCCCGTAGAAACCTCAGGAATCTGGGGAAATTCTTTAAAATACAAGAAAACATCTAAAACTCTCAAATCGAAAAATTCTAGATCTCAAAATTTTTCTAAAAATTCGATTTCAAGAGAATTATTTGAGTTTGGGGTGTTTTCACAGTGATTTTCGGAATCTCCGTGATATTTGCTGAATTTTGAGCCCCATATTGATATAGTTTTGATAAATTCTGAAAATTGCACCAAAATGGTGCAACTATATGGTGAAAATCGAAAATTCTCCAAAACTATATCAATATGGGGCTCAAAATTCTCGCCAGGATCTCAGGAATCTCGAAAAACTCTTTAAAATACAAAAAAACCTCTAGAACTCTCAAATTGAAAAATTCTCGATCTCAAAATTTTTCTAAACATTGGAGATTTCAAGAGAAATTCCGAGTTTGAGGGGTTTTCACAGTGATTTTCGGATTATTCATGAAATTTGGCAAATTTTAAGCACCATATTGATATAGTTTTGGTGAATTTTGAAAATCACACCATTTTTGCGCCAAAATGGTGCAACTATATGGTGAAAATCAAAAATTCTTCAAAACTATATCAATATGGGGCTCAAAATTCTCGCCAGAACCTCAGGAATCCCAAAAAATCCATCCGAACTCTCAAAAACCCTCAGAACTTCCCCTGACCAACCTATAAACATCAATCGGTTGCATCTCTCCATTATTCACAAAAATGCTTCCCAACCAAAAAGCGGCGGCATACATGAAAAAAATCAGACTTTGCGAAAATGCAAAAACTGCTCCATAGGTTTGAGCATGTCTCAGGTTAGTCTTATAGGGTTCGCGTAAATATTCACAGTATGTGAAGTGGAATTGCTCCTGGCGATTGAGAGATTGCACGGTTCTGATGTGTTCGACAGCTTGCGAGGCGATCTGAAATTGAATTTTTCAGGCTTCTGGGGTGATTTGGAGCATTTTCAGCCCAAAAATGATAGATTTTGATGGATTTAGGGCTAAAAACTTCAAAATTTCAAGTTTCACCAAACTATATACATATGGGTGTCTAAAATCGCGAAATTTCACAAGGAATCCAAGAATCACCATGAGAAACCCTAAAACTTTCTAGAAACCAGAGTTCCTTTAACTTCTGGCTCGAAAATGCTCCAAAATTCCAAGTTTTCCCAAAGTATATCAATATGGGTGTCAAAAAACTCCAAATCTCCCCAGGAATTCAAAAAACTCACTTTCCCGGCCTCTTCCAACAATTCCGTGTCTCGAATCTGTTTTCCAAATCTCATTTGCATCTCATAATATCCACTCAATACAATCAATGGGACCATCACAACTAGAACCAATGCCAATTGCCAACCATAAATAAAACCGACGGCGAGAGCTCCGAAAATTGTGACAACACTTGCGATAACTATGGGGAGACGGGTGAAGACGTAGCGAACATTTGGAGCATCGGTCGCGAATCTGAAATTTGAATTTTCAAAAAGTTCTAGAAATTTTCAAGAGTTTTTATAGATTTAGAGTTGCTCCTGAGATTTTTTCGAGAATTTTGAGCTCCATATTGATATGGTTCTGAAAATTTTTGAAAATTGCACCATTTTGGTGCCAAAATGGTGCAATTTTCAAAATTTATCAAAACTTCATCATGTTTGGGCTCAAAATTCTCGCCAGAACCTCAGAAATCACGAAAAAATACTCAAAAATCCTTTAAACTCCTAGAACTCTTAAACTGTAATGTTAAAAGTTCTGAAATTTTTCAAAATTCGGAAAACCCGGAGAATTCTTGATTTTCACATGTTTCCATACCAAAATTCAAATTCAGCGTGAAATTTCGGATTTTTAGACACCCATATTGATATATTTTGGTGAAATTTTGAAAATTGCACCATTTTGGCGACAAAATGGTGCAATTTTTCAAAATTCACCAAAACATATCATGTTTGGGCTCAAAATGCTCCAAATTTCACGGAGAATCCGAAAATCACCATGAGCACTTCTAAAAATCACTAGAATCTCAAGTTCCGTTAACTTTCGGCTCCAAAATGGTGCACTTTTTCAAAATTCATCAAAACTATATCATGTTTGGGCTCAAAATGCTCCAAATCCCCCAGAGATTCCAAAAATCGCCTACCTGGTACACAATTTTCCGGTTCCATGCCTCAAATCATCATAAAATGCAATATCCTGTCGCATCAGATTTTTGAATGCTTCAAATCGCAGCTTCTTTGTCAGCGCCTCTCCACAACGTCCCAAACAATTGGCAGAAATGAAGAATCCGACGAAAAACACTAGGCCCATTACGAGGAACATCACACACCAGAAGAGCACGTCTTGAGCCATTTTTTCGGGCGGTTCCGAGTAGACCTGCAAGATTTTTGTGGGCTCGGAGAGCTTAGGGGAAGCTTGGGAACAATTTTGGGAGCTTAGGGAGTTAGGGTAAGTATTTTGGAAGCTTGGGAACAATTTTGGAAGCTTAGAGAGTTAGGGTAAGTGCCTAAAAGTCTTAGGGAGTTTGGAAAGCTTAGGAGGATAAAAAAGTGTGCGGAGCCTGCTCTAAAATCAGGCCACGCCCCCTTTTCTGTGCCCCGCAACTCACATTAAATATTTCCGCATAAACCATGGCAAAAACCGGGGTAACCGAGCCAAAAATCACAGCTCCAAATAGACCGCCAAAAAAATAGCCCATATTTTCGCGGTTGAAGCGGAAGATTTTCGAGAGCGAAGTGGGCGGAGCTTTGCATTCCTGGAAAAAAATTGAATTTGGGATTTTTTAGGCTGAAAATTAGTGAAAAAACATGCAAAAAGTTAGAGGAACTCAAAATCCTTCAGGATTTTTGGAAAATCGGTTAGAAGTTAGCATAACTCATACCAAAAAAGTTAGAAGTTAGCCAAACTTACACCACCAAATGCTGATCGAATTTGGGTGATTAAATGGTGCGTGGGTTCCGGGTCAAGGTCCCAGATTTCCTGAATTAATATGAGCAATGCTCGAAAAATGGGTATTTCAAAGGCTAATATGAGCAAAAATGAAAAAATGGAGTTTAATATGAGCAATGCTCTCAAAACCAACCTCAACCTCTTCATGATAAGCATGAATACTTGTCGCAATCGAAATCGCACTTCTCGCCGAACTTTTTCGGCTCACATTCGACTTTGTTTCACTCTTCAAATCCTCATCTTTCTCCAATTTTTCAGCTTCTTTTTGCTCTTGGCGAACAACCTGAAAATCGGGTTTTTTTGAGACCAAATAAGCCTAGGTTACTGTAGATTTGGGGCCCAATTTTTGTGATCTAAAAATTTCCGAAAAATGTGATATTTTGAGACTAGATAAGCCTAGGTTACTGTAGATTTAGGGCCCCAATTTTTGTGATCTACAAATTTCTGAAAAATCTGAATCTGGGCCCATAGATTCTGGGAACTTTTCTGATTTTTCTGATACCAAATAAACCTAGGTTACTGTAGATTCTAGGACTAATTTTCAAAATCTACAGATTTTTGAAAACCGTGCGAGGCTTGCAGAAAAAGGGGCGTGGCTTAATTCATATCAAAATGATCAGAAAAACCGTGCGAGGCTTGCAGAAAAAGGGGCGTGGCTTAAATCCCATCCTATTTCATATCAAAATGATCAGAAAAACCGTGCGAGGCTTGCAGAAAAAGGGGCGTGGCTTAAATCCCAGCTCATTTCCTATCAAAATGATCAGGAAAATGATCTGATATCAAATTTAGTATCAAAATGATCAGAAAATCTGTGCCAGGCCTTTTTAAATGAAAATTCCAATAAAAATCCCAAACCTGTGCCTGTGTCATCTCAAAGAAAACGCCCTTCTTCGCCATCAATTCCTCATGATTTCCATTCTCCACAATATTTCCGGCTTTGAACACAAATATCTGATCAACATTTCGAATTGTTGATAATCGATGTGCTACAGTAATCGTAGTCCTTCCAGTTTGTGCCTGATCCAGAGCTGTTTGAACTTCTTGCTCGGCTTCAGTATCTAGTGCTGATGTTGCTTCATCGAGCAATAGAATTCTGGGATTTTTCACAAGAGCTCTAGCAATTGCGATTCTCTGTTTCTGCCCGCCAGATAATTGCACGCCCTTTTCTCCAACTCGTGTTCCATAACTTTCCGGTAATCTTTTGATAAAATCATTTGCATTCGCCATTTTGCATGCTTCAATAACCTGATCATGTGTCGCATTTTCATTTCCCATTTTAATATTCTCATAAATTGTGCCATCAAAAAGCACGGGCTCTTGGGAAACTATTCCGATTTGATCGCGTAGACTGTGCACGTTGACTTCTTTTAAGTCGTAGCCATCGAGGGTTACACGGCCTTTGGTGGGATCGTAGAATCTGAAAATGAATTTGGAATTTGGGACAGCTCTCCAAGTTCTAGAGCTCAAGATTTGGCTCAGAAAACCTTCCTAGGTCAAATTTTGAGGTCTCCAAGTTCTAGAGCTCAGTAATTTCGCTCTCAAACATTCTGGAGCCGAATTTTGAGCTCTCCAAGCTCTCGAGCTCAATAATTTCGCTCTATAACATTCTGGAGCCGAATTTTGAGCTCTCCAAGTTCTAGAGCTCAAGATTTGCCTCAGAAAACGTTCCTAGGTCGAATTTTGAGCTCTCCAAGTTCTAGAGCTCGAAAATTTAGTTCTAAAACATTCTGGAGCCAAATTTTGAGCTCTCCGAGTTCTAGAGCTCAAAAATTTTGCTCTTAAACATTCTGGAGCCGAATTTTGAGCTCTCCGAGTTCTAGAGCTCAAAAATTTCGCTCCGGAAACTTTCCTGGGTCAATTTTTCATGCTCTCCAAGCTCTAGAGCTCTAAAATTTAGCTCTAAAACATTCTGGAGCCAAATTTTATGCTCTCCAAGTTCTAGAGCTCTAGATTTGGCTCAGAAAACCTTTCTAGGTCAAATTTTGAGCTCTCGAAGATCTCGAGCTCAAAAATTTCGCTCTAAATCATTCTGGAGCCGAATTTTGAGCTCTCGAAATTCTAAGGCTCAAGATTTGGCTCAGAAAACGTTCCTAGGTCAAATTTTGAGCTCTCCAAGCTCTCCAGCTCAAAATTTAGCCACTGAAATGTTTCCGGAGCCAAATTTTGAGCTCTACAAGATGAGCCAAGTCTCGGAGTAAGAAATTCCCTCACCTTTGCAACAAATTAACAATCGTCGATTTTCCGCATCCACTTGATCCAACCAATGCGATTTTATCGCCAGCTTTCAAATTCAGCGAAATTCCGCGTAGAATCGGGATTTCTTTGCGCGATGGATATCTGAAGTGCACATTTTCGAATTTGATGTCTCCTTTAACTTGTGACAATTTGATACCTTCCAGAGAATATGGATCGATTTTTGGGATCTGAAATTAGAAAATTGAGATTCTTCTGATCTTTTTGAGACCACATAAGCCTAGGTTACTGTAGATTTAGGGCCTAATTTAGGGTCATTTTCCCCGCGCTAAAATCTTGATCTTGATCATTTTCCCATGATTTTTAATAAAAAGATGATATTTTCTTTTGTATTCTATAGTTCTTATCAAATTAGTGAATTAATGAATGAAATCATTTTTTTTTTCGAAAATTAATTGAGATCAATGGATTTTGATGTTGGTTTTTAAAGGTACATGTACACTCCAAAAAAAATTTTTTTAGAAAAAAAATTGGAAATTTTTGATTTTGGCGCGTAAAATATGATGTTTTGAGCTTAAAGGAACCCGGGAATTTGTTTTTTCGATAAAAATAAGTTAGTGCATCTTGTAGAGCTCAAAATTCTGAGCAGAAAACTTGTTTACACCAAAATTCCATCTCTTGATCTACCGGGCTCAAAAACAAATTTGAAAAAAAAATTTGCGCGTAAACTATGGTGTTTCTAGGTCCGCAATTTTTCAAAAGCCATTTTCCACCAGTAGATCAAGAGCTAGAATTTTGGTGCAAACAGGTTTTCTGCTCAGAATTTCGAGCTCTACAAGATGAGCCGGGTCTCGGAGCAAAATTGAGATCTTTTGTTAAAGGAGCATGGTCACTTGAAAAAATTTTTTAAAAAGAAATTTAGCACATCTTGTAGAGCTAAAAATTCTGAGCAAAAAAATTGTTTACACCAAAATTCCATCTCTTGATCTACTGGGCTCAAAATTGAGAATTACATTTTTGCGCGTAAACTATGGTGTTTCTAGGTCCGCAATTTTTCAAAAGCCATTTTCCACCAGTAGATCAAGAGCTAGAATTTTGGTGTAAAAGAGTTTTCTGCTCAGAATTTCGAGCTCTACAAGATGGACCGGGTCTCGGAGCAAAATTTGATCTTTTGTTAAAGGAGCATGGTCACTTGAAAAAAAATTTCTAGAAATTTAGAGCACAACTTGTAAAGCTCAAAATTCTGAGCAGAAAACTTGTTTACACCAAAATTCCATCTCTTGATCTACCGGGCTCAAAATCAAGTTTGAAAATTACATTTCTGCGCGTAAACTATGGTGTTTCTAGGTCCGCAATTTGTTTCGCTGTAGATCAAGAGCTAGAATTTTGGTGTAAAAGAGTTTTCTGCTCAGAATTTCGAGCTCTACAAGATGAGCTAACTCATTTTCACCGAAGAAAAAAACTCACCGAATTAATAACCCTCAAAACCGTCGTCGCCGCCCCTCTCGCAACCGCAATACTCCCCAAATGCGGCAGAGCTCCACCAAGCGCCGTACTTCCCGACATAACCGAAAAGAAGACGGTGAAAATGAGACCACGATCAAAAGTCGGATCCTCGATGATAATTCGACTACCGTACCAGAAAGCCAACGCATAACTGGCATACATGCAAAAATTCGAGAATCCCACACCAATTCCCATGTAAAAATATTTGACGATTCCAGTTTTTCGGCCAGTTTCCAGTGCATTTCCAAACCGTTCCAGCTCTCTTTTATGACCATTCAAAGAATGAACAGTTCGAATTGAGGAAAATGTTTCTTCCGCGATCGCTCCGGCTACCGCATATGTTTCTTGTTCGACTTTTGTTCGGCTAGCCATACTTCGACTCATCCAAGCACCAGATAATACTATTAATGGGGCGAATCCCATCATTACAAGGGTCATTGACCAGCTGCAAAAATAATTATTGCATTTTTTTTCGCTTCGAGACCCGGCTCATCTTGTAGAGCTCAAAATTCTGAGCAGAAAACATATTCCCAACTTGATCTACTGGTAGAAAATCGGGTTCAAAAATTTTGCGCGTAAAATATGATGTTTTAAAGTCCGCAATTTTTCAAAAGCCATTTTCTACCAGTAGATCAAGAGATGGAATTTTAGTGTAAAATAGTTTTCTGCTCAGAATTTTGAGCTCTACAAGATGTGCTAAATTTCTAGAACATTTTTTCAAGATGCCATGTTCCTTTAAAATTTCAATTTTCCGCTTCGAGACCTAGCCCATCTTGTAGAGCTCAAAATTCTGAGCAAAAACCTGTTTACACCAAAATTCTAGCTCTTGATCTACAGGTACACAAAAATTTCGGACTTCAAAACAGGTTATCAATAGAGCGCACTTGCTAAATTATCGATTTACTGTGAATTTTTCAAGTTTTCTACTCAAAAATTTAAAATTTCTGATGAAAAAGAGGATTATCAATAGAGCGCACTTGCTAAATTATCGATTTTTGGTCCTGATTTTGAGCCAGTAGATCAAGAATTTTTGGTGTAAACAGATTTACTGCTCAGAATTTTGAGCTCTACAAGATGTGCTAAATTTCTAGAATTTTTTTTCAAGTCACCATGCTCGTTTAAAACCCCTAAAATTGTCCTCATGAAATTATTGTCTATTTTTCGAAACCAAAAAAATGAGTCATAATTATATTTTTTTCAAAAAAAAAAACCAATAAAAGTTATTTTTTCAGAGAAATTTTTAATGGTTTTGTTTGTGTCAAAAATATTTTTGAAATTTTGAAAAATAAAAAAAAACGCTGACCTGTAGAAGAACCCAACTCCATATCCGGCCACAAAAGCGGAGAGCATTTGAATGAGCAAAGCGAGTTTGTCACCAAGACCTTCACGAACACGTTCGAGATCGCTGCAAAATTGGAAAAAAATGAGCAAGAGCATCTGGAAGAGCTCAAAATTCGGCCCCAGAATGTTTTAGAGCCAAATTTTTGAGCTCTAGAACTTGGAGAGCTCAAAATTTGGCTCCAGAATGTTTTACAGCCAAATTTTTGAGCTCTAGAACTTGAAGAGCTCAAAATTTGACCTAGGAAGTTTTTCTGGGCAAAATTTTGAGCTCTAGAACTTGGAGAGCTCAAAATTCGGCTCCAAAATGTTTTAGAGCTGAAATTTATGAGCTCTAGCACTTCGAAAGCTTAAAATTTGACCTAGGAAGGTTTTCTGAGCCAAATCTTGATCTCTAGAACCTGTTGAGCATAAAATTTGGCTCAGGAAACATTTCAGGGCAAAATCTTGAGCTCTAGAACTTGGATAGCTCAAAATTCGGCTCCAGAATGTTTTAGAGCTAAATTTTTGAGCTCTAGCACTTCGAGAGCTCAAAATTTGGCTCCAGAATATTTTAGAGCTAAATTTTTGAGCTCTAGAACTTGGAGAGCTCAAAATTTGGCTCCAAAATGTTTTGGAGCAAATTTTAGAGCTCTAGAACTTGGAGAGCATAACATTCGGCTCCAGAATGTTTTAGAGCTGAATTTTTGAGCTCTAGAACTTGGAGAGCATAAAATTTGGCTCCGGACCCAAATTTCTCGCTCTACACCCTCCCAACCCCAAAAACTTCCGCCAAAACTCACTCAGTCAACCTGGCTGTCAAATTTCCAGTCTGCTGCTTGTCAAACCACTCGATTTGTTGTCTCAATATCGATTTCAGATAATTCTGTCGTAATTTGTGCACAATTCTTTCGGCATACGATTCGAAACATGCAATTTGAATATAACTTGTGATAAACATGACAACTCCCAAAAATAGATAATAAATACAGTAGATTGAGACTTGCGAATTGAATTCTTCTCTGGAAAAAAATGAGCATTTTCTTGGGATTGCTCAGGTTAGATTTTTCAAAGATTCCTCACATTTTTTGTTAAGAAACCTACATTGCTCATATTAAACTAGTATAACTTACTGTGAAATTTCGGGCAATCCAGTTGGATCAACTTTTCCCGCTCCAACAACAAATTCCGAATTTTGAGCTCGCAAAAAAGTGGTCGTCATTCCTCCCAAAACAATGGCCAGCAGGGGAAAACCTGCTCCATGGATAATTGAGGCGATTGTACCGAATACAAACAGAACATAGTCGTAGCCTTGTGTGTAGGTGAACTGGAAAAATATTGAGAGTTAGCGCAACTTGTAGAGCTCAAAATTCTGAGCAGAAAACTTTTTTGGAGCAAAATTTTATCTCTTGATCTAAGGGCTCAAAATTGGGTTTGAAAAAAAAATAATAAATTTTGCGCGTAAGGTATGGTGTTTCAAAGTCCGCAATTTGTTTCGCTGTAGATCAAGCGCTAGAATTCGGGTCTCGAAGCGAAAAATTCGAATTTTAAAGGCGCAACGGCTAGAAAACAACTCACCAATCCAAAATTTGTGACTTTAATCGTACAATCATCCGAATTTTCAGTGTCCAGCGAAGTTCGGCTGAAAAATGTTCAATTTTTCAGGCGGGAAATTTTGAAATTCAAAAATTTTCCCCAGAAAAACTCACAATTTTTCGAGCAACAATGGCTCATCTCTCAAGCCACCTTTTCTAGTTTTCATAATTTTTTTGGCGCCAAAAAATAAATTTTCAAAAAAAAGTTTTTAGATGTGATAAATAAATGGGCGGGGGTTTCCAGGCCAACCTTGAGAGAGATGAGAGACGCAGAGAAAAAAGGGCAAAAATTTTTTTTTTTTTTTTTTTTTTTGGAAAATGATGTGATAATAAAGAAAAGACAAATAAAACATTGCGCATTGATTTTTCAAAAAAAAAAGAAAAAAATTTTTTTTTTGAAAACTTGAGATAAAAAAGTTTGTAGTTTGAACTTTGTTTCTATGATTTTTTCATTTTCAAAAAAAAATCTGAGAAAAAAAGAAAAATTGATCAAAAATTGACCAGAGATACGGGTTTTCGCGTACTTTTTTGTGATATTTTGGGGGTCAAAAAATGGCGCCAAAAAAAAAGACTGCAAGGCTTACTGTACCTCAAAAAATCACGCTTTTGAGATTTTTTTTCAAAATTTTTGGCGCCAAATTTGTGTAGCTTGAAAAATTGAACTTGAAAATAAGATTTTTGTGAAGCCAAAAATCCAATTCAAATATTTCTAGCTGAAAAATTGGCGCCAAAAAAAGACTGCAAGGCTTACTGTACCTCAAAAAAGTCCAAATTTTCTGAATTTTTCGCCAAAAAATCCAGAATTCCCAAAAAATCCCCGAAATTTTGTTACCTTAGGCTAATATAATCCGGTGCGGCTAACAATGGAGTCTTTTCGCCATTTTTCGACGAATTTTTCCTCATTTTTCAGCTGAAAACTCTACTTTCAGACACAAAAAATCAATCGATAATTGGAAAGAGTATACTAATAAAAAGGGCGAAAACAAAAACCTAAACTTCTTCTTGTTCAAAAAATGCACTGATAAATAAATGATAATAAAATTTTATCAGAAAATTTGAAAAAAAAACTACTTTTTTTTGTTGGGAAAAATTGATTTTTGTGCCACAAAAAAAAATAAAATCAAAAAGTTTCAAAACAATGGATCGAATGATAAGAAAAAGAGCTCTTTCGGAGCATTTTGTCCCAAGCTCCGCCCATTTTTTTGGGAAATTATTATGAAAATAAATTGATAAGGTTTTGAGAGACGCAGAGAAAAATAGGGATTTTTTATTGGAATTTGAACGCAGAGAAATTGGCTTTAAAATTTGGGAAAAAAAATTTTTTTTTCAAAAATCCCCGCAAAAATCAACCAAAATTTTACATGGTTCAAAAGTGCAAAATTATTTTTTTTTAGTATTTTCTGACTTGTGTGATGCTCAAAAATATAGTGATAACACCAAAAAAAAATATGATGTGTATTATTTGTAGTCTGGAGTTTTTGTGTGCGTAGTTTGTAGCTCGAATATTTTTCGTACCAAAAAAAAATTTGAATTTGAAATTTTCCCGCCCAGAAAAAAACATGTGGATTTTTTTTTGAATTTGAATTTTTCCCGCCCAGAAAAACATGTGGATTTTTTTGAATTTTTGAAATTTTCCTGCCCAGAAAAACACGTGGATTTTTTTTAAATTTGAAATTTTCCCGCCAGAAAAACACGTGGATTTTTTTGAATTTGAATTTTTCCCGCCCAAAAAAGTCCCAACTCACCCCATTTTCGGAATGCCCATAAATGTCCATTTGAATTTCTCCAAACATCCGCCAACATTTTTGCGTTGCTGTCTATCTACAGTAACCCGACTACTGTACCTGTAGATTTTGGTGGCTTTCTTCTTCAGATCTCGACCAAGTTTTTCGAATCGGATGTTCATTTTTTTTTCTGCAACGAAAAAAAATGTGAAATTTTTTTCTTGGGAAAAAAACACATTTCTAACCAGGAATTTTTGGAATGTTCTCACGATTTTTTTGGGGAAAAAATCGATATACTACTGTAGTTTTACAGTAATACTGGGGGTACTGTAGTTGGATCTAGTGACAACGTGGAATTTCGCATTTTTACTTTAAATTTCAGAAAAAAATGTGGGAATTTGTGTTTTTTTGAATACTAGACTCTAGTTTTGTTTGTTTTTCCCCAAAAAATCAATAAAATTCGACTCACACTTCAAATTTTGTCATTTTTGCACTTTTCTACGCCAAAAAACCTCTCGAGCCAACATTCCAACAGCCTGAAAATCCCAAAAATTATGAAATTTGCGAAAAAACACGATAAATCATCATTTTCAGCGGTTTTTTCTTCAATTTTTGAGCAAAACAACACAAATTCTAGTGAATTCTATCTGTATTTATTGATTTTACAATGAAAAGCAGCGATTTCAGCCAAAACGTCTAGAAAACGTTGAAAAACGAGAAAAAACGAAAAAAAAAAGAAAAAAGTGAATTCAAAAATATTTTTCGCGGTGCACACCGGTTGCAAACACCACGACGCACAAATGCACACATTTAAGGTTTTCGAAAATTTTTTTCTTTTTTTTCGAAAAAAAACGCGTTTTTCAGCATTTTCAGAGATTCCGCTGGCATTTTTCATTGTTCAAGTGAAAGAAATTTTGTAGCTTTCTAGGTGTACATGAATTTAGTGTTGTTTTGCTCGAAAATTGAAGAAAAACCCGTTGAAAATGATGATTTTCGATTTTTTTGGATTTTCAGGCTGTTGGAATGTTAGGAATTGTGAAATGAAGATTGTTGGCGACGTTTTGAAGAGGTGAGTCGAATTTTATTGGGAAAAACTTTGAAAACTCTGAATTTCCAGCAAATTCAGAAAATGTTTTATATATATACAAACCAAACTAGAGTCTAGTCGAAAAAGTTTCTGGAAAAACATTTTTCAGGAATTTTTCCACAAAAAAAGATTCCCACGTTTTTTTTTTTGCGAATTTTAAATAAAAAACGTGAAAATTCCACGTTGCAAAATAATTCCAACTCATTTTTTTTTGCATTTTCGCAAATAATTTTCTTCCTGGGTGGTCTCCAGTCCAAAAATCTTGCTGTATTTTCTTCTTGGGTGGTCCCCTGATCTCCAAAGTTCCAAATCTTCCCAATTTTCTTCCCAGGGTGGTCCCTTATCCAAAAATCTCTCATTTTCGCTGGCTGATCAAGAAAGATGACCTCGTTTTCCTTTTTTTTTCCACACACAAACCAACAATAAAAAATGGATGTATATGTAAGGGGAAAAAGGGAAAGATTCCTTTATTATCTTTCTTCTTATATCACACAAAAAAAGTACGCCTGTGTAGTTCTCGAGGACAAGATACAGAAAGTGAAAAAGGGAAAAAGTAGGTCAAAAATGGGGGAAATTGTCTGGAAAATCATGCAAAAAAATCAAAAAATGCAAAAATGTTGGGAATTTTTGATCGAATTATTGGTTGTAAAAATCATTTTTAAAAAAAATCAAAAAAAATTTTTTTTGAGAAAAAAAATTGGTTATGACGTGGCACATGAGCAATTTGGAATTCGGGGAAAATTCCAGGATGCTCCGCGGGTTCCGATGCCACGTGGCAAGATTTTTGAGCCAAAATTCGAAAAATTCCAGGTTCCGACGATTACACCTGGAAAAATTTTGGCGGGAAAATTTCCTGAAGGATTTTACGATGCTCCGCGGGTTCCGATGCCACGTGGCACAAATTTGAGAATGAGATATGAACATTCTGAATTTCACAGCAATTTTGATTTTCAAACGACACTCCGCTTGTTTACACCTTGATTCCACGTGGCAACTGAAGCAGCTTATAAAATTTCCCTAAACGACACTCCGCGTGTTTACACCTGCGCTCCTCTTGTTTTTTCGCATTTTCTCTTTTTTTTTCCAATTTTTTTCGAATTTTTCCCCGATTTTTCCCCAAAAATGTTGTTGTGTTTGGTATCATCAAGTACGATTTCATTTCATTTAGATGTCAGTGTATGTTTTTGTGTTAATCGGTACCACTTGATTTCATTTCTTCTTCGAATTTTTCCCTTTTTGACCCAATTACCTTCTATCTCTATCTTTTCATTCACATTTTCTTGATCATTTCGGTCATTGCGCAAGAATTTCTTGATGCAACGACACTCCGCGGTTTACGCTTGGTAGATTTGGCGCGAAATTTGGGAAATTTTGACATACTAAACGACACTCCGCTTTTTGGTTCAATTTTTGGCGCGAAAATTAAATTTTTCTAGTCAAATTCTAGTTTTGAATTCAAAATAACTTGGCAAACTTCCAAGAATTTTAATTAATTAATTAATTAGGTTTTCCTCATTTTCCTCATGTTTTTCTCCAATTTCAAACAAAAAAAACAATAATAATAATAATATTACAAAATCCAATCGTCTTTCGATTTTGTCCGCCTAATGTGTCACAACACAACAGAAAATTAGGTCAACATTATCTTTTTCTTCTTTTTTATTTCTCTTCAGTTGGTTTTCTTTTGAATTTTCTGTTAGTTTCTTTGTGGGGGTACTGTAGTTCTGATCAAAAATTGGCACTAGATGAACTACAGTATCTCACGAATAATTTTGTTCTGTAGATCACCCAAAAAATTGTGGATTACTGTAGCTTGAATTCTAGTGGAGGAGTCTACAGTAACCTAGATTTTTCCCTGGGATACTGTAGGCTATTTTCCAGAATCTAGGTATTTTGTAGAATATGCTTCAGCTCAGGTTACTGTAGATCAACAATTTTTGTGAATTTAAGAAAATCCCAAGAACTCGCGTAGATCAAAACTACTGTAGGTCATGAAAATCTGTAGATCATTTTTTGTGCCATTTTTCCTGGTCCCAAGATTTCCTGAATCCAAATCCACATATCAATCCAATTAGTCATGGCTTTGTGGTCAAATGAATGATGACCAAAAAAAACGGAAGGAATCCGGCTAAACCAGTTTTTCTCGCGCGCGGCACACAAAAAAACTTGAAGAAGCCGAAGAAGAAGAAGAAGTTGACCTCTTATGTGATTCTTCTCATTTATTTCTACATTTTCCTATGATTTTCGCATTCAATTTCTAAGGATAAGTTTCTTCTTGAGATGATGAACATTTCTGAGAAACAAGAAAATCAACTTGAGATTTTCGGAGAACGTTTCTGATTCATTTTGGAACCATTTCTTGAAGATCTACAGTAGATCTAGAGAAATTCTGAAACTTTCTGAAACCTTTTTTCAGAAAATTACTGTAGGTTACTGTAGATTTTCTGAAATTCTAGAAATTCTGGAACTTTCTGAAACCTTTTCAGAAGATTACTGTAGGTTACTGTAGATTTTCTGAAATTCTAGAATCTCGGAACCCCTTTCAGAAGATTACTGTAGGGTACTGTAGATTTTCTGAAATTCTAGAAACTTTCTGAACCCTTTTCAGAAGATTACTGTAGGTTACTGTAGATCTAGAAATTCTGGAACTTTCTGAACCCTTTTTTTAGAAGATTACTGTAGATTGCTCTTAAATATTTTCTGTCTATAAAATTTTCCCAATTTTCTTCTTAATAATTCTGAGGGTTACTGTAGATCATCTGAATTTTCTCAGATATTTCTAGATCTAGAAGAAATTTCTTTGTAGGTTACTGTAGATTACTGTAGAGTCTCTCCCAAAGCACCATTTTTATTTGAAAACCTCACAACTTTCAGGTTTTTTTTTTCAATTTTTGAGGTGGGTTACTGTAGATTACTGTAGCTTCTTGCAAAATTACAAACCTGCAAATATTATTGGAATCCCTCAGATTTCTCAAAACCCTACAGTACTCCCACTCAAAAGACTACTGTAGATACTTTTTTCCCAGACTCCAAAAATGTGGAACATTTTTTTTTTTTTGGAAAATCTGAGAGCAAAATAGTCCCTAGACTACTGTACTTTTCTCTGCGTCTCTCTCTCTCTGTTTCTCTGCGTCTCTCTCTCTCTCTCTCTCTCTGTGTATATATATATTTTTGGATAGTAGGTTATCAGATATTTTCATCTCCATCTATTTTTTCTTGTGTCTCTCCCTAGTTATCCGCCCCCATGTCCATCCAAAAATGCATTTTGACCTTCACCTCCATTTCTGTCAAGTCTTCTGGTGATTTTCCCGAAAAAAGATAGATATCTCTTCCCCCTTTTTCTCCACAAAAATACAAATATATACTCTTCTTCTTGATTTTCCGAGTTATCCTAACTCTCTCTCTACAGTACTTCAGGTTTTTTGGTGCCAAAAAAGCCCTACAGTACTTTTTCGGCTCCAAAAGCCTCAGTTTTGGGTCCCTTTCCCTTTCAGTTTTCCCCCTTTGACCTACCGTATACCTACAGTAATCCTCGTCTACCGTATACCCACAGTATATATCTCAATATTCTCGTTGCAGGACCTCTTACAGTGTCGGCAATGCTTTGGGCGTGTTTTGCTGCATTGATTGCAGTTCAGGCCGTTGTTGTGGCGGAAACGTTACGTGAGTTTGAAGGGACACCGGGGGGTACTGTAGATGCCGGGGGGTACTGTAAGTCTCTGGTTCAGGAATAATTTCGAAGGGTACTGTAGTCTTGTTTTTATAGAATCTGTAAAAATTTTCTAGGTTACTGTAGATCTCATGGGATACTGTAGTATTCTAGAATCCAATAATTTTCTAGATTATAAGAAGAAGCTCAGGAGTACTGTAAGTGATTTTGAGCGGAAAAAAAGTTCCAGACTTTCTGGATTACTGTAGCCCTCAGCTACTGTAGATTCAGAATTTCTAATTTTGGTAGATCAACATTTGTAGCTCAGGATTACTGTAGGTAGCAGAAGAAAGTTCCAAAAATCAGCTTGAATGAGGAGAATTCATAGATCAGGATTACTGTAGTGCTGACAAAAGTACTGTAGATCAAAATCCACCGTAATCCAGACAAATTCTCAAATTTCAAGACTCTCAATTCAAATCAAGAGCTAGACTAGACTATAGTTGTTCTAGGCTAGACTATAGTATTCCTTAGACTTTGGTCTAGTCTACAGATTACTGTAGATCAGATTTTCCCCAATTTTTAGCGCTTTGACTACGGTAGTTCAAATTGTGGTCCCACAAAAGTCCAGAAATTCTCTAGATCTCTCCAATCTAGAACTTTTTTCAGCATCGGTAACAGTATGCCCACTCGGAACTCAAACCATCTTCGTCATGCAACACAACTCAACAATCGGTGCCCGAATCCAAACCATCCCCGCCTCAAACCTCGCCGAATGCTCCGATCATTGCACAACATCAGCCGATTGCCAAGGTGTCGAATTCGTCGGCGGACAATGTCAGGTTTTCCGCGCCGGCGCTGAACAACCAACCAAAGGATCGCAAGTGTTGACCAAGTCGTGTGTCAAATCCGATCGAGTCTGCCAATCGCCATTCCAATTCGATCTTTTTGAGCAAAAGATTTTGGTTGGATTCGCTAGAGAAGTTGTGCCATCTGAGAATATTCAAGTGAGTTTGGGCGAGGGGAATCCTGAACTTCTAGGTTGTCTAGAAGGTTCCCTTGATCTTCTAGAAGTTCTACTGATTTTCTATCGGTTTTTTGGACCTTCTAGAGCTTCTCCAGATTTTCTAGAAGCTTTACTGATCTTCTAGAAGTTCTACTGATTTTCTAAAATTTCTCCTGTTCTTCTAGAACTTCCCCTGATCTTCTAGAGGTTCCACTGATCTTTTAGAGCTTCTCCAGATTTTCTAGAATCTTTCCCTGATCTTCTAGAGGTTCCCCTGATCTTCGAAAATGTCTCCTGATCTTCTGAAGCTTCCACTGATCTTCTGAACCTTCTCCTGATCTTCTGAAGCTTCCCCTGATCTTCTAAAATTTCTCCTGATCTTCTAAAGCTTCTCCTGATCTTCTAGAGTTTCTCCTGATCTTCTAGAACTTCTCCTGATTTTCTAGAACTTTTCCTGATCTTCTAGAACTTCTCCTGATCTTCTGAAGCTTCCCTTGATCTTCTAATTTTTTTCCTGATTTTCTGAAGCTTCCCCTGATCTTCTAAAATTTCTCCTGATCTTCTAAAGCTTCCCCTGATCTTCTAGAACTTGTGCTAATTTTCTAGAACTCCCACTGATTTTCTGAAGCTTCCCCTAATCTTGGAAAATGTCTCCTGATCTTCTAGAGCTTCCCCTGATCTTTTAGAACTTCCTCTGATCTTCCAGAACTAGTGCTAATTTTCTGGAACCTTTCCTGATCTTCTGGAATTTCTCCCGATCTTCTAAAATTCCTCCTGATCTTTTAGAAGTCTTCCTGATCTTCAAGAATTCGGATTAATTTTCTAAAATGTCTCCTGATCTTCTAGAGCTTCCCCTGATCTTCGAAAATGTCTCCTGATCTTCTAAAGCTTCCCTTAATCTTCTGAAGCTTCCCCTGATCTTCTAAATTTTCTCCTGATCTTTAAGAGCTTCTTCAGATTTTCTAAAGCTTCCCCTGATCTTCTAGAGCTTCCCCTGATCTTCTAGAAGTTCTGTTGAGCTTCTAGAGCGTCTCCAGATTTTCTAGAACTTCTCCTGATCTTCTGGAACTTGTGCTAATTTTCTAGAACTTTTCCTGATCTTCTGAAACTTCCCCTGATCTTCTGAAACTTCCCCTGATCTCCCAGATCTCCCCCCGAACCTCCCCAACCCAAATCCACTCTTCCAGGTATGTATGGTCGCCTGTTTGAACGCGTTCGACACATTCGGCTTCGAATGCGAATCAGCCATGTTCTACCCGGTTGATCAGGAATGCATTTTGAACACCGAAGATCGATTGGATCGACCAAGTTTGTTTGTTGATGAGGCCGATGATAGTGTCATTTATTTGGATAATAATTGTGCTGGATGTGAGTTTTGCTGATCTTCTAGAGATCCAATATCTTTCTGATCTTCTAGAGATCTTCTAGAGATCTTCTAGAGATCTTCTAGAGATCCAAAATCTTTCTGATCTTCTAGAGATCTTCTAGACCTAAAGATCTCAAATTTTTACCCAATTTTCCATTCCAGCCCAATGCTATTCCCCCTACATCACTCAATACATCGCGGTCGAAGGAAAACAGCTGAAAAACGAGCTCGACCGTATCATCAACGTCGATTTGGACTCTTGCCAATCACTCTGCACCCAACGACTTTCCGTAACTTCCAACGATTTCAATTGCAAATCCTTCATGTACAACAATGTTAGCCGAACTTGTATTTTGGCTGATGAAAGATCGAAGCCGCTAGGACGTGCTGATTTGATCACAACTGAGGGTTTCACTTATTATGAGAAAAAGTGTTTTGCGTCGCCGAATACTTGTAGAAATGTGCCGAGTTTTAAGCGGGTTCCACAAATGATTTTGGTCGGATTTGCTGCTTTTGTTATGGAGAATGTGCCATCTGTTACTATGTGTTTGGATCAATGCACAAAGTAAGTTTTGACATGAGCAATGCTCAAAAAAATGCGGGTTTTTTGACACCAAACATGGTGGAATTTGAGTTACTGTAGGTCATTGCTCATTTTAAGCTCTAGAAGATCGGATTGCTCAGTTTAAACTCTAGAAGGTAGGATTGCTCATTTTAAACCCTAGAAGATTGGATTACTCATATTAACCTCTAGAAAACCATTGCTCATCTTAAACCCTAGAAGATCGGATTGCTCATATTAACCTCTAGAAGACTATTGCTCATTTTAAGCTGTAGGCACCTATTGCTCATTCTAAACTCTAAGAAATGATATTGCTCAGCTTAAACTCTAGAAGATCGGATTGCTCATTTTAATCTCTAGACGACTATTGCTCATTTTAAAATCTAGGAAATCATATTGCTCATTTCAAACTCTAGAAGACCATTACTCATATTAAACTCTAGAATTGCTCATTTTAAACTCTAGAAGACTGTTGCTCATATTAATTTCTAAGAGACCGTTGCTCAGCTTAAACTCTAGCAGACTATTGCTTATACTAAGCTCTAGAAGACCGTTGCTCATATTAAACTCTGAGAGACCATTGCTCATATTAACCTCTAGAAGACCGTTGCTCAGCTTAAAGTCTAGGAGGTTATTGCTCAGCCTAAGCTCTAGAAAACCATTGCTCATATTAATCTCTAGGAGACTATTGCTCATTTTAATCTCTAGGAGACCATTGCTCATCTTAAAATCTAGGAGATCATATTGCTCATTTTAAGCTCTAGAAGATCGGATTGCTCATTTGAAGCTCTAGGAAACATTGCTCAGTTTAAACTCTAGAAAACCATTGCTCATTTTAAGCTCTAGAAGACTATTGCTCAGCTTAAACTCTAGAAGATCGGATTTCTCAGCTTAAACTCTGGATGATCATATTGCTCTTATTAAGCTCTAGAAGACTATTGCTCATACTAAACTCTATCATTTTCAGCCCACCACCAGAGACCGGAGAAGGATTTGTCTGCAAATCAGTTATGTACTATTACAATGAGCAAGAATGCATCTTGAACTCTGAAACTCGTGACTCCAAGCCAGATCTTTTCATTCCAGAAGGAGATGAATTCTTGGTGAGTTGATCCGCAGACTTAGGCGAAGTCGAACCCCGATTTTCTCTTCTAGGTTGATTACTTCGACATCACCTGCCAACTCAAACAAGAGAAATGCGCGGCCGGTCAACATCTCAAAGCCGTCCGCACCATCAACGCCGCTCTCCCCGAAGGCGAATCCGAACTCCATGTTCTCAAAACATCAGCAGCCAAGGGAATCAAGGAATGTGTGGCGAGTTGCGCGAACTTGGCTCCAGAGAAATGCCGTAGCTTCAATTTTGATAAGAAATCGAAGAGCTGCGATTTATTGTATC
Organism: Caenorhabditis angaria; assembly: GCA_947459285.1. Taxonomy (NCBI): domain Eukaryota; kingdom Metazoa; phylum Nematoda; class Chromadorea; order Rhabditida; family Rhabditidae; genus Caenorhabditis; species Caenorhabditis angaria. The sequence continues at coordinate 10,838,889 of CANHGI010000001.1, forward strand.
TCGATGGTCATAACACACTTCAACCACAAGTTCGTCAAGGAGTTGATTTGTATGATTTGCATTGTTTGGCTGGTGAGTTAGGCTATCTATATGTGGGGGCCTGCAGGCCCCCTTTGGGGCCTTTTTGGCCCCTTTTGGGGGCCCAAAAAGCCCCCTTCTGCTTCTTGTCCTCTCTTCTAAGTTCCACTAACTCCGTTTATGTGTCGTGTTCTTTTTAATAGCTCTTCCTCTAGTCGAAAACGATTGCTCGGCCAACAAAGACGATGCTCTCTTCTCGCGATATTTGCACACCCGGCAACGTGGAATTCCGTCGAAGAGCTACAAAGTTGTGTCGTTGAACTCGTGTCTGGAAGTTTGTGCTGGAAATCCAACGTGAGTTTTTTCGGTATCAAAATTCTTCGGCGAGCATTTTGAGACCAAATAAGGCTAGATTCAGAGCTACAGTAATTAGGGATTGCTCATATTAAACTGTTTTTTTTCTGGGGAATTTTTGAGACCGAATAAGCTTAGGTTTAGGCTACAGTAATTAGGGATTGCTCATATTAAAGTGTTTTTTTCGGGGGAATTTTTTGAGACCAAATAAGCTTAGATTTGAGCTACAGTAATTTATTAAAGGGATTGCTCATATTAAAGTGTTTTTTCTGGGGAACTTTTTGAGACCAAATAAGGCTACACTTTTTTATGAGTTGCTCATATTAAAGTGTTTTTTTCGGGGGAATTTTTGAGACCAAATAAGGCTAGGTTTAGGCTACAGTAATTAGGGATTGCTCATATTAAAGTGTTATTTTTTTCTGGGGGAATTTTTTGACACCAAATAAGGCTAGGTTTGAGCTACAGTAATTAGGGATTGCTCATATTAAAGTGTTTTTTTCTAGAGTGAATTTTTGACACCAAATAAGCTTAGGTTTGAGCTACAGTATTTTTTAGAGGGATTGCTCATATCAAGGAATTTTTCGATACCAAACAAGCTCAGGATTACTGTAGCCTAGGCGCCGAAAATCTACAGTATCTCTAGACATTTTTGAGCGCCCTGTCATTTGGGTTACTGTAGATTTTTCGCTTCGAGACCCGAGCCGGAAAATTATATACTGTAGTTTATGATGTTCTACAGTAACCCTAAAAACTGGAAGGTTACTGTAGATACAGTACTCTGGGCTTGTTTGGATTCAAAATGATCAGAATTTCGCGCCAAAACCTACAGTACCCATCCCCCCTCCCCCTTCCCGACTTAGAAAATAAAACCCCAGAACTTTTGCAGTTGCGCCGGAATCAACTACAACCGCCGATTTGGTGAATGCAACCTGTTCGACTCAATCGATTCGGAAGGCGAAGTCAACGAACACACCGACTTCTACAAGAATCTATGCGTCACCAAGGAAGTCGACACCGGCGTCTCCGCCGCCGCAAATGTTCCAGAAACCAAACATCGTGTGTCTGGAACTGTTGTCGAATCTGGAAAAGATAGCAAGGCACAACTTCTAGCCACCAAAAAGGTCAAGAAACCAAGCTTCAAGAATACCGAACATCGACGAGCTCCTGAATCAACAGTTCCGATTGGACCACCAGTTGAAGTCAAGGCTGAAGCCATTCAAACAATCTGTAATTATGAAGGAATCAAGGTTCAAATCAATAATGGCGAGCCATTCAGTGGTGTGATCTTTGTTAAAAACAAGTTCGATACTTGCCGTGTTGAAGTTGCCAACTCTAATGCTGCTACTTTGGTTCTCGGACTCCCCAAAGACTTCGGAATGCGCCCGATTAACCTTGATGATAATGAGACAAAGAATAACACTAATTCCAAGGAAACCCCACTCAAGGAAGAGATCGAGGAATTCAGAAGACTTAAGAGACAATCAGCTGAATTCAGAGATTGTGGATTGATTGATCTTCTCAATGGAACCTACAAATCCACTGTTGTCATTCAAACCAATAATCTCGGAATCCCGGGACTTGTCACATCTATGGATCAACTCTACGAAGTCTCTTGCGATTACTCGAGCATGCTCGGTGGCAAAGTTCAAGCCGGTTATAACATGACTGTCACTGGACCTGAAGCCAATTTGATTCAACCAAGAGGAAAGATCGAACTTGGAAACCCGGTACTCATGCAACTTTTGAATGGCGATGGAACTGAACAACCTCTCGTGCAAGCTAAGCTCGGAGATATTTTAGAACTCAGATGGGAGATTATGGCGATGGATGATGAACTTGATTTCTTCGTCAAGAATTGTCATGCCGAACCAGGAACTAAAGGAGCTTCCACCCAAGAGAAGCTTCAACTCATCGAGGGAGGTTGCCCGACACCAGCTGTTGCTCAAAAACTCATCCCTGGAGCCATTGAGGTCACCTCAAGCGCCGTCAAGAGCACTAAACTTCAAGCTTTCCGATTTGATAGCGCACCATCGATCAGAGTCACTTGCGAAGTTGAGATCTGCAAGGGAACGTGTCAGGCTGTTGAGTGTGGATTGACTGGCGGAGTTAAGAAGTCGTGGGGAAGAAAGAAGAGGGATATTGATAACAATATTGAAGAATGTGAGTTTGGTGGGGGGGGGGGAGTGGAAAAAGAGCCCGAGGGAGCTCGATAAAAGCCTGAGAGAGCCCGAGGGAGCCCGAGGGACCAGAGGGACTCCCGAGAGAGCCCGAGAGAGCTTGGGAAATTTCAAGGGAGCTCGAGGGAGCCCGAGACACCCCGAGGAACCCCGCGGAACCCCGAGGGAGCCCAAGATACCACGATAAACCTCGAGAGAAACCTGACAGAGCCCGAGGGACCAGAGGGACTCCCGAGGGAGCTCGAGAAAAGCCCGACATACCCCGAGAGATCCAGAGAGAGCCTGAGAGAGCCCGAGGGAGCCCGAGGGACCCCGAGGAACCCCGAGAGAACCCGAGGGAACTCGATAGGGCTCGAGAGAAACCTGACAGACCCCGAGGGACCCCGAGAGACCCCGACAGAGCTCGAGGGAGCCCGAGGGACCCCCGAGAGACCCCGAGAGAGCTCGAGGGACCCCGAGGGAGCTCGAGGGAGCTCGAGAGAAGCCCGACAGACCCCATTAAAGCTAGAGGAAAGCTAGAGGGACCCCCGAGAGAACCCGAGAGACCCCGAGGCAGCCCCAAGAGAGCCAGAGGGACCCCCGAGAGACCCCGAGGCAGCCCAAAGAGAGCCCGAGGGAGCCCGAGGAACCCCGAGGGACCCCCGAGGGACCCACGAGAGAGCCCGAATGACCCCGACAGACCCCGAGGGAGCTCGAGTGAGCCCGCCAGATCCCGAGGGAGCCCCGAGAGACCCCGAGAGACCCCGAGGGACTCCCGAAAGACCTCGAGAGACCCCGACATACCATGAGGGACTCCGAGAAACCCCGAGACACCCCGAGAGATGTCGAATCCCGAATAATCCTGATTTTTTTTTGCAGTCGAGACCGCCCGTTATTTGATTCCACGTCACGCCAAGGCCACCACATCAATCGTCATCATCGATCCATTGCAACAGGTATGCCAGAAAGTGGGTTTGGGGGGCCAGGCCTAAGACTTAGGCTCAGCAATAGCCACAGACTTAGCTATAACTTCAGGCTCTGCTTAGGCTTGGCCATAGCCTTAGAATTAGGCTTCACCCTAATCTCCCCCAGTGTCCCATTCCCCTAACCCTAAGAATCTTGCAGGTCAACGAGCCAGTCGCCATGTCGCACTACGCCTCAATCGACATGGTGCGCGAAGACGCGCAAGAGATTCTCTCCGCCTCTTCCGCCGACAATCTCTGCCTCGCCAAAACCACCTTGTTCGCCATCTTCGGAACTCTCACTCTCCTCATCGCCGTGCAGGCTACCGTAGTCGGACACTATGTCTTGCGCAGAGTCTCCGCCTCAAAATCCGCTTAACAAGTTTATTTTTTTGCCATTTTTTCTCCAAATTACCAAAAACTCCCTCCTCATACGGATTTCATTCAATCTTTCTTTTTTTTCTCTGCATAAATTGACATCTACAGTACCCTTTGATCATTTTTTGCTATATGATCTACGGGTACTGTAGGGTTGGTTGCACTCAGTTACAGTACCCTTTGTTCCTTTTTTGATGCTTTTATGTGATAAGTTGCGAGTTTTCTCAGTTATTTATTGATTTTTTTTAATAATTGTTTTTTTCGATAATAAAAAAAATAAATATTTTGAAAATTTAATTTTTAAGGTACATGAACATGAAGCTTTTCCTCTGCGTCTCTAACCTTCTCTAGTTGTCTAAACTGCTGATAATCTTGCCAGCTTGCATTTTTGAATCTGGAACTTCAACTGATAATCAATTAGGATTCTTCTGAAACTCAATTTGAATTTCCAGAGTTCCTGAAATTTACAGATAATTTTTTGAATGGAATGCATTGAATAATTTATAAATATGATGCTTTGAATTTATTTTTTGGCGCCAAAAGTATTCACAAAAATTATCATCTTCTCTTTTTCTGCTTCTTGTTCTTCTTGTTTTTCTTCTTTGGTTTTGTTTGTTTGTTTGCTGATTCTAATGATTCCTCCTGCAAATCAGCAAGGAATTTCCGATTGTGATTTATGAGTTCATTGATTCGATCAATGAAATTTGGAAGACCAGTCTGGATCTCGGGCTTTTCTGTATCTACCTTGAACATGGCCTGCAAAAAAAAAAGTTTTGTTTTTTGCGACTTTGAGAGGTCATTAACTTGCCACTCTTCTCGATTCCTTCAAATCAGCAACAATTTTCCGATCTTCCTCCTCGAGTTTTTCGACTCGATCCACGTAATTTGCGAGACGAGCATTGAGTTCTTCAAGTTCGCGTCCTTCTTTTTCCATCTCTTCCAGAAATTCTTTGGCGTAAAGAGTTTGGGACATGATGATTGATGACCTGCAAAAAAAAAAAACAAAAAGTTGGTCGGCAGGTGGGCTCGAACCCTGGCTTTGCAAATGATAGGCAGCCGCGCAAGCCACTCGGTCACAGAATATCAATGCCACGTGGCAAGTTAAATACAAAAAAAAATAAATATCTCGGTGATATTTAGTAGTTATACTGTGATAATAATACAAAATGAGCGAGAGATTGAGAGACGCAGAGATAAAATTCAAGGTTATGCAAATTTTGCACTAGTATTGTTCTGGCAGGAAGGGACTTAGGCTGATAGACAAATAGAGAAAATAGGGGCGAGAGAGTGCAGAGACGCAGAGAATAACAAATGCCACCTTTAATTAATTACAGTAAGATATTAGTTATGACGTGGCAATTGCATATTCACACCATTCTGTGATTGATTACAGTAAGATGGTACAGTAGATAATCTAACACCACGCCCTGTTTTTTTTTGGATAAAAATTATAATCAATTGTATATTTTTGCACTAACTGTATCTACACTACAGTACTTTAATTATAATTCTATGTATGTTTGAACAAGGTTTGTGATTTTATTTTCAAAATTTTTTTTTCAAGGCGCTGATTTTGAATATTACAGATTCCACCCCCATATACACGCCCGCAAGACCCTAGTATTTTACAATTTGACAAACCCCAAGCTGTTCTACGAGATCTCATTTTACAGCGGAAAGTGGATACTGGATCAGATCAAATTGTGTGCAATAAAATCCAAGTTAGCCTAAGAATTGAAATGTATATGATCATTTTTTGTCACCACATAAATAATTTCGAAAAAATTTGGTTTTTTCTGTTTTTGTTAAACACAAAAATTCAAAATGTTTTTCTCTCCGTCTCTAACCTCCCTTCCTTTTCCGTCTGCACACAGTAAATAAATAGACGTCGATTGAAATATTGTGCATACACAGCGAGGTTTTTCGAGGTAATGTAGATTTTGTACAGATTTTTTTAAATCAAATGCTGAAATGTATCCAGATTTTTTGCCTACTGTAGCTTCTGAATAATAAAATGTGGAAAAAAAGATAAAATATTCGCGGGAATTTACGGTCCCATAAAATTCATGCGTGCCAAATCGTTTTTCCCCGAAAATTGAAGAGGCGGTGCTTCTTCCCACTGTTTTGCTGGAATATTTTTGCATAAAAGGCAGGCCTGTAGATCAGAAAACATCAGAAATGATTGTGAAGGTCTTGTCACTTTTCCTGTGTCTTCAGTTGGTGGATTCTTGTCGTTTGAGATGTCGAAACCGAACCCAATGTGATGATGGATGGACCTATTACAAACGAAATACAACTGGATGGTGTATGAAAGTGTTTGTGGGAAATGTAAACTTGACAGAAGCTAAAGCAGTGTGTTCTGGAGTTGGAGCTGTGATGTCATCAATTGATGACGGGAAGATGTACAATTCCGCTGCGAATTTGCTAGCTTCTACGAGTGCTAGCTCAACTTGGCTCGGTGCAGAGTTGAAATCTGAATGCCAATGTGGAGCAAGTCAATGTCCTGTAACTAGTAATTGTGGTCCGAATGGATATTATTGGACTGATGGTTTTACGACTTCTAATAATTTAATTTTGAACAATCTAATCGTGACGCAAATAGATGCAAATGGCCAAAGCAACTATGTAATCAGGGAAGGTTTGACAATTTTTAATGGTGAGTTAGGACAATAAAATAATATGGAAGTTAAGCACATTTCTAGGAGGCCTTGTTGCTCTTTCTTCCACAAATCTCACTTCGGTGCTTTGTGGGAAACAGTCTGTTAATTGAAAATTGGGTTCACTTTAATAAAGGTTTCATTTGTAGTTTTTTCAAAACTAAAATTCAAACAAAATTCAAAATCTTAATCATAATAGCATGTTTTGTCGATTCTTTAAGATTTCGAAATTCCTCGGATTCCCGAACATTTTTGATTTTTTGAACACTATCCAATGATTCAATGCAATGTTTCTGAAATATTATTATTATCAGAAATTCTCCAAATTTCTCACCATCAAATTGGAATAATCATATTCATCAGCATATTTCAATTTGTTTCCCAATGATATCTCAATATCTTTCATCAAAAACTTCTCACAATTTTCTTGCAATACTGAAACTTTGTATTTCATGGCCAATTTGCTGAGGAATATGAAGTTTTTTCTATTAATTTCATCAAAATGTGGATAAAGTGAAGCTAGGAATTGTCGAAAATGAGCGATTTCAACATCTTTGAATTCAATCACACTTCCTTGATAATTTTTGTTGACAAATAAATCGTAAAAATATTCGGATTGTGTGCATAAAATCTGAAATTATTATTGAAATTCGGAAATACTTGTTAAAACTAACCCCTTTGTTCGTAAAAAATTCATTACCCTCGATTTTGAGAATAATATCAGTCAAATTCGGAATTTTCGAAAAATCGTAATATTTGAAACTAAAATCAATTTCCACAATAATTGAGTTGTCTTTCATATATCCATCTTTCATCAAATTATCCCATTTATAAAATGTCTTCCATCCCCAACTACGGGAAATATGATTATAAATTAAAGTAGCTGCTTTAGATAAATTCAATTTCTGTCCAGTTTGATTAATCAATTTCATTGTTATATTTGTTTCACAAAACCAATCTTTCTCCCATTGATTTTCTCCTGAATATGTCAAGTATATTCCGAGATATACTCCGCCATCTATCATATTCTTTTGAATTTGAATGCCCCTAAAGTATATTACCTCATTATAATTCATTCAAAACAAAAAACATACCATTTAGTTGGTCCAATCTTCACAATTTCACTCAATTTTGGTATTCCATCCCAATTGTTCAAATCTTCAAATATCCGTTTAATTGTATTATTATTACTCACAAATGGAATCATTCTGGAAAATTAATTTATTATAAAATAATGTAAAATTACATTGTTTCTCAAAGAAAAAAATGCATCATTTTGTTTGATTATTGAATACCTTATCAGGAGAACTGAGGTTATTTTATAGTGGAAGTTGACATAAAAAAATGAATGTTGGAAAAATCACGAGTTTTTGTGCATTATCATTTATTTTGTTAAGAGATTTCGAAACAATTTTTAATTTTGGCTGGGTCTGCTAATAGTGCTCATTCATCTCCTGCCATAAATTTTTTGAGGTTCAAGAACATTGCAATTGAAATGTTTATTAAACCAAATCCAATGTTCAATTTTTAGACTGTTTTCCGCAAATAACCCCATTTACGGCCCACGCAGAAGGAAACGATTTGGCACATTTATATTTTATGCGACCGAAAATTCACGAAAATATTTTATCTATTTGTTTCCCTCATTTTATATTTTGTAAGATAGTACAATAGATAACCTCTCAAAAAAGACTTCGCTTTTTTTGAATGAAAATAATAATTTTTATTATTCACCTTTGGACAACTCTATCTGATTATTTTTTACGATCGATGAGTTTTTTATGACATTTCTAGATTAACAATCATTTTTTTCAAAGTTCATAGGAAATATATTGGGTAAGCAATGATGTGAAAGATTGTAATGCACCAAAGATCTATACAAAAAGATTCGACGCAGCTACCAATTCACTGAACGGTGTGCGAATGATAGATAAAAACAACTGGTAAAAGCCTTTAAAGATTCACACTAGAAGTAACACTAATTTTAATTATTAATTGACAAGATACATTTTCTTTAAAAAATGAATTTATTGGAATTTCAATTAGAACAACTTATCAATTAAAATAAAACCTATTCAGAATAAAAAACAACTTGGATTTTGAACTCCTAAAAATATCAATCCATCAATTCCAAAACTCGATCAATAATTGCTTGTTTTGTCGATTCTTTGAAATCAAAATAAATATAAGATTCTTGAATTTTTCTGATTTTTTGAACACTATCCAATGATTCAATGCAATGTTTCTGAAATATTATTATTATCAGAAATTCTCCAAATTTCTCACCATCAAATTGTGATAATCATAATTGTTAGCATATTTCAATTTGTTTTCCAATGACCTCCTAGTATCTTTCATCAAAAACTTCTCACAATTTTCTCGCAATACTGAAACTTTGTATTTCATGGCCATTTTGTTGAGAAATATGAAGTTTTTTCTATCAATTTCATCAAAATGCGGATAAAATGAAGCTAGGAATTGTCGAAAATCAGCGATTTGAACATCTTTGACTTCAATAACACTTCCTTGATAATTTTTGTTGACAAATAAATTGTAAAAATATTCAGATTGGTAGCATAAAATCTGAAAAAATCGTCCGTAAATTGAAAAACAACATAATTTTTGAACCTAACCCCTTTGTTTGTGTGAAATTCATATTCACCGATTTTGAGAATAATATCAGTCAAATTTGAAATTTTCGAAAAATCATAATATTTCAAACTTATATCAATTTCCACAATAATTGAGTTGTCTTTCATATATCCATCTTCCATCAAATTATCCCAATTATAACATTGATACCATCCCCAAAAACGGAAAATATGATCATGAATTTCAGTATCTGCTATAGTTATATTGGATTTCTGCCCAGTTTGATTAATCAATTTGATTCTTTTTTTTGTTTCACAAAACCAATTTTTCTTCAATTTATTTTCTCCTGAATATGTCAAGTATATTCCAAGATAATTTATGCCATCTATCATATTCTTCTTTTTAATTCCAATGCTCCTAAAGTATATTTCCTCATTATAGTTAATTCAATAAAAACAAACCATTTAGTTGGTCCAATCTTCACAATTTTACTCCATTTTGAATATCCATTCCAATTATTCAAATTCTCAAATGTCCATTTAATAGTATTATTATTACTCACAAATGGTATCATTCTGAAAAAATAATTATAATAAAATAGTACAACTTACATTTTTGTAGAAGGAAAATGCATCATTTTGTTGGGAATATTGAATACCTTATCAGGAGAACTGAGGTTATTTTATAGTGGAAGTTGACATAAAAAAATGAATGTTGGAAAAATCACGAGTTTTTGTGCATTTTCATTTTATGGGCTTTTTTTCCTATTTAATTTCTCTGCAAAAAAAATTATCAGATTTATGAAGTGACTCACGAAATTTTAAAATTTTTAAAAAACGTTTCTTTAACGTTAAAAAAAAGTTGAAAAAACGTTTTTTTTATTTCGTGAATCACTGCATTATAAAACAAAATTTAATCAGAACTTAGTTAGCTTAACAAAATTCTACAATCATCATATATCTCATAAAAGCTATAGATTCCTCGTCATACTGTAGCTTCCAAATAATAAAAATGCGGCCAAAAACCGATAAAAAATTCGCGGGAATTTACGGTCGCATAAAATAGAAAATGTACAATTTATAAAAGAGGCCGTGAAATATTTTTTGTATAAAAGCCAGGCGCCCACTTCAGCAAAAATCAGATCTTATCAGAAATGATTCTGAAGATCTTGATGGTGTTCCTGTGCGTTCAATTGATGGATTCATGTCGTTTGAGATGTCGAAATCGCACTACTGAAACTTGTGATGATGGTTGGACATATTACAAAAGAAATACAACTGGATGGTGTATGAAAGTGTTTGTTGTAACAAGAACCAACGATATCTACATCAATAAGACGATTGGTGAAAATTTTTGTGAACAAAATGAAGCTGTGATTTCATCAATCGATGATTTGGAAATGTACAACTTCACAATGACCCTCAAAGCTGCCACACATTCCAACTATACTTGGCTTGGTGCAACATTGGATACGCAATGTCAATGTCCTGCGAGTTACTGTGCAGATCCAAACGATTTGTGTGGTGCAAAAGCATATTATTGGACTGATGGTTATACAACATCAAATGATTTCCTTCTAAATTATCTACCGGTGACACCAACCAAAGTAAATGGCGTAAACGTGTACCTAAACCGCGCTGGAGTATATTTGATTGCTAATGATTCTCCTTCCGAGTTTCGAGTTGGTCGTAAGTTTTGTTGTTGTTGAAATATGTGATCACGAACATTTTTAGAACTCTATATTGCTAATGTTAGCACTAAAGCTGATTCTGTGCTCTGTGGAAAACCAGCAACTATATCTTAAGATATTATGTTTTTTTTTCTCTGGGTTTGGGTTTGATAAAAGGTTTTGAGAACACCAAAAACACTTAAGCAGTCCCAAAATGTCTCTGCGTCTCTCACAGAATCTACAGCGAGAGATAGTTAAGCAGTCCCAAAGAGTATTTTCACTTTGGGACTGCTTATTTTTAAGCAGACACAAAATGTCTCTGCTTCTCTGCGTCTCTCATGAAATCTACAGCGAGAGATAGTTAAGCAGTCCCAAAGAGATTGACCAAATTATCACAATTCATTGAGCAATTTTCAATCGTAGGGAGCTTCGCGGGAAAAGTTACGCCTGGGAATACAAATTGTGAAGTTTAATGAGACATATATTATAAAAGAAAAAAAAATAAATTCAAAACAAACTGAAAATCGCGTGCATAAAAATATGAAAAAATTAATCTACCTATGAAATAATTCATAGTTTGTTTTTCAATAAAATCTGGAAGCTGATCCTATACCATCAAGTGTAATTCAGAGCTTCATCTAATCATATAGTAATTTATAAACAACTTTCCTTTAACATCAATAGTTTTCCAATGAAGCTCAAATCTCACCTGTTAGTTTTGTTCCTCCCCCCCAAACCTCAAAATAAACTAACTTGACTGGCCGCCCGTTCTATAAAAAGTTGTTGATCTCTTTGAATGTCCTCCTGTCCAAACCAAACATCTTCGTTGTTCGGAAGCCTGAAACTTCTACATTCATTTTCTCAAAATTTTCGCCTATTCTTAAACTTACATCAGAAAATGAAACAATTGTGGATTTGATGGGACACCTGCATTCTGTGACGGTTTTCTCTTAAAAAAAAATAAAAAACACTTTCTGCGCTGAAAAAACCATAAAAATGATTCAGTTCGAAAAAAAAACTTAAAAAAAACACCTCCAATCAATAATTTCTTTTCAAATAAAAAACATCTATCTTTCTCTCTCTCTCTCTAATACTCTCTCTATTTCACACACTCTCTCGTCTACCCTGCAAAAAAAAACGCTAAACAACGCGCACGAGGAGTATCGTTGTTTTTCTTTTATTTTTTTTTGCATGACATTTTTTTTCTTGTTTTTTCTGGTTTTTGAGTGTTTTTTTCAGCGCAGAAAGTGTTTCTTATTTTTTTTTCAGAGAAAACCGTCACAAATCAGCGGTACCATCAAATCCGTCATTTTCTGATGTAAGTTTAAGAATAGGCGAAAATTTTGAGAAATCATTCCAAAATGTATCATTCCAATACGCTTTATATTTATTTGCGATCGATTTAATGATCGGGTCAATAAATAGTTCCATATCCAAACTATTATTAAACCAACAAAGTCCATCCTGCATTGCAATAAAACATTTCATCTTTGAACCATTTTAATATTTAAAAATCCAATGATTTTTCGTCCTTCATTAAAACCACATCCAAAAAACGTGGAATCATACCACGCCCAGGTCCGTGCATATGAAAAATAAAAATTGGCGGGGTGGTTTTTGAAAAATTATTGGCGGTGTGAAAACAAGGTGTTTTTTTGGAAAATTCTCAAAAATTTACTTGAGCAGATTGGCGCGGTGAAAACAAGCTTATCTAGACCCAAAAAATCAAAAGGACCAATTTGGAAGACGAAAATTACTGACAATTTTTGATTTTTGTATTCTAATGTATTGTTTGCATGCTTTCATTTGTGATGTTTTTTGTTTGAAATGCACGATTTTGCTTTTGTCTCTGTTTTGCTTATTGTATATCTCACCTCAACGTTCTCACAGTTTGAAATCAATCACTGGTCGATAAATTTGCACAAACTTCTGGATGTTTCTTTTTTTTACAGATTTCGACACCTCACAATTTTTCCCTTTAAATATGTGTTTTTATCCCATTCAAAAACTTCAAGACAAAAATTAAAAATAAATAAAAAATTTCGCTGGAAGTCGAACTCGAACTTTGATCGCCAGACTGAAAGTCAAAAGATTATCCAATAGACCACACACACACCTGCTAACCGCCTTGTTTGTTTGCCTTGATAAGTTCGATGTTTTTGTGTGTACAACAGCGACGTTGTTGTTGCATGGGATATCAGTTTTTGGAGAATAACTTTAGAATCAAAGGTCCAATTCAATCACATATTGTTGTTGGAGATTCTCCAGTGCCATAACCAGGTGGAAACATCATAAAATGGATGAATAAAGAAGACAATTTCTGTTCAAATCAACTTTAAATTATTTATTTTTCAAAACTGAAAAGAACATGTCCTACGACATCAAATCTTCTGTTTCAACAGTGAATACATATCAGAATGAGCAGAACTTTCAAATTGACCAAAAATTTCAGACGGAAACCTTCTCGAACTCAAATTATCCTCGACCGTGCAAATCGAGATTTCTCAAAATCAGCTTTTCGACCATAAAAACCTTATTTTGGCTCGTAAAGTGGAAGTTAAAAAACGAATTCGCATTATTTTTTGCTCGTGCACGTTTTGCGACCGAGAACGAAGCGATTGGTGCAGTCTGTGTAGGCCTATTTTAAAATGTGCGAAAAAACGTGCACGGTCGGGGTTTATTCTTCAATGTGCACATAAAACTGTCCAGTTTTTTGTTTCCACCTGGTATAGGCCATTTAGAACCTTATCTCATCAAAAAAAATCAGTCAGAATGTCGAAAATATACCAAAATCTGAAATTCAGACAATTCGAGAGCAAAATAAAAAATTACGCAGGAGACGGGGGTTGATCTGGGGTCTCTTGAACAAAACCAGAGCGCGCCTAACCGACTGAGCTACCACACGTTTTGTTGAAGAAGGTGCGATTGCCAAGATATATTTTATGTTCTCGGCACTGTAGAAAACAGATGATGGCTTTGAGTTTGATAATAAATGTCTCCAAAATATAGTTGGTTTCCGTATTCTGAAATTTTTCTGAGAAAAGAAGACAATATTTGAACGACTTTTTCAAATTTATAAGTTTTATTAGTGGTAATTGAAATAAACAAATAATAATTTTTGATTAAAATCCATTTGAGATTGGAACTTGAAGTTGAAATGGGCCGTAGTCGTTTGAATCTGTAAAAATTAATTTGTTCTAGAGCTAATGAAAAAAATCCCCTCACTTAGCAAAAAAATTTTGGCGTCGTGGATTTCATCAAAATTTTGAAAAAATATTGGCGCCGTGCATTTGTTAACCCCTGGGCGTGGTATGCGTGGAATTGTCAGGAAATTTTTGAAATTTATAGAGATCAACGAGAAACTCTTCAGGACTTTGATAGATCGCATACATTTCATCATCATTGTTCATTAATTTCTCGATTATTCCCAAAAATTGATCTGATTTAATAACAGTTCCTTTTCGCGCAACCATTTCATCTTCAAAACTTTTCGGGATTTTCTGCAAAATTATTCAGATTTTTTGAGGATTTCCTACATTTTGACTTACATTTCTTAGCACGTATTTTCTGACAACTGCTTCGAAATACTCTGCACTCCAATTATCAACCATTTTTGGATTTTTTTTTTGCGAAAAACGTGAAAACAAAAAAAAAGAAAACAAGTAATACGGTAGGTGAAAAGTTGTGTGTTTGTGCGTCGCCGTGTATGTGTCTCCTCGATGTGTGCGCTCTCTGTTTGTTGTTCGAAAAACAGTTTTTTTTCATTTTCAACTGTTTTCGTTTGTTTTTTCGGGGTTTTGCATGTTGAAACAGTTTCAAAAGCTTTTTTTAATGTGCAGAACACAAGTTTTTGGGAATTTGGGGACTTTTCACAGTTTTAAATGGAAAAAACTTTCAGATTCGACCTTAGGGCCACTCCAAAAACAACCTAATGGCTTCGGTCATCCAAACAAAGTCAAATACGACTCAAAATATTCGAACAATAAATCAATCTCATGATTGGATCAAGAAATTCGAACATTGTTTCTACCATCCTGAAATCGATAACAATTCGGGAATCGCAGAAAAATTTGAAAACATTTTGAGATTTCGATTGTTGTGGACATTTTCAACGTTGCCGATATTCACTTTTGATGAAATGATGAAGGAAAGACTTCCAAACTCATCAAAATTCAAGTATACAACAGAAGTCCCAGAAGATGGCATTTTGTATAGAATTATTAGCAGGTGAGCGGGTTTTAGCTCCTTAAGAAAACAAAAATTTTTTTTCAGAAGTGCTAATGGCAATTATTACCACGCCGTCCCACTTCATTCCATCTTCGGTGCCGAACCTTGCTCTCACTTGCGAAACATTGCAATTTGTGCTGCATCTCGAGACATAAGCTTCCCAAACGAGAAGTTCACCAGCTTCACGTTCTTGAGACCTGGTTTTATTATCAGTGTGAAATGTATGGCGCGTTGCACGGAATTTAACAATGCCCAAAATGATTTGAACAAGGATTTCAAGACAAATTTGCCGACCACAGTTGCTTTGGAATATGAAATTGTACACCGTGATATGCCGTTTTGGACGAGATTATTGGTTTTCAAAGTTGGAAGAACGTTAAGAGCGATTGCTGGAGAACATCATTTCCTAGCTTCTCCATATGCTATTATCAGATGTTCAACTTTAAGAAACAATAAATTGTTGGTTAATGTTTTTGATGAGATGGCTGAGGGTGATTTTGGAGTGATTGATGCTTGTATTTCTCGTCCGATTGATGGAATTCAGAGGTATTTCTTCCAAAAATGAAAAATAGAGAGGGAGCGGGAGAGGGTGCAGAGAAACAGAGGGACTGTTTATTTCTTCCAAAAATCTCATAAGCAGTCCCAAAATACTCTGTTTCTCTGCGTCTCTCATCAAATCTATAGCGAGAGATACTTAAGCAGTCCCAAAGATAAGCAGACACAAATTTCTCTGTTTCTCTGCGTCTATCGTTGATTTGCACGCAGAGAGATAAATAAGCAGTCCCAAAGTGAAAATACTCTTTGGGACTGCTTAACTATCGCTCGCTTTAGATTTTGTGAGAGAGCGCAGAGAAGCAGAGCATTTTGGGACTGCTTAACTATCTCTCGCTATAGATTTTGTGAGAGAGCGCAGAGAAACAGAGAATTTTGGGACTGCTTAACTATCGCTCGCTTTAGATTTTGTGAGAGAGCGCAGAGAAGCAGAGCATTTTGGGACTGCTTATTTTTTTGGGACTGCTTAATGGGCCTATGCAGAATAATATTTTGTAATAAAAAACATTAAAAACATATTTTTGCTATGCAGAAAAACGTCGAAAAAACAAAATATACAGCTTACTATTTTTGAGTAGAGAAAATGTGAAATTGAGAGAGTGCAGACAGTTTTTTGTATTTTTGTGCGAAAAATCAATTTGTCTGTCTGCACTCTCTCAATTTCACATTCTCTCTACTCAAAATAGTAAACTGTATATTTTGTTTTTTCGACGTTTTTCTGCATAGGAAAAATATGTTTTTTTATTACAAAATATTATTTTGCATAGGCCCATAACTATCGCTCGCTATAGATTTTATGAGAGCGCAGAGAAACAGAGAATTTTGGGACTGTGGTTTCTGGAAATTTTTGCGCAAAATAATAATAATTTTTTTCAGATTTCCGCGATATTTTCGCAACAATATGACATATGATTTGGACAAAGAATTCATCAACGAGTCAAATAATTGTCGCATCAAATCAGTTCGTTTTCCCAATTTCGAACCCGCAATTATGGACATTTCTTCGAAATTCATGACTTCTGAAGAATATTTAGATGGTTTAAGAACCAGTTTCGATTTCGATCATATTATCGATAATATCAAATTTATCAATTGTTCCTTGAAAGTTGCCCGAATTCGAGACTGTAATTTGCCTGGATATAATCAAATTGTTTCCAATGGAATTCCGAATAATATCAAGGAATTTTCTCAAAATAGTGTTTCTTTTACGATTGAATTATCGCCAGTTTCGGATGGAAACACATTTCCAACAGGTATTTAATTATTTTTTTTGGGAAAAATCGAGGACATTTTCAGATGTTCATTTGATGGTTTTTGGTGAAAAGGAAACCGTTCCATGTAATGTTAGAACTGTTTCACCTGGAACTAATCAGGAGAGCATTCTGCTCAAAGTTATTGCAAAATCAGAAGATATCGAAGGATTTTTGATGTTTTTAAAGGAGCATGAAAGTAGAGAAGAGCCAATTTATTGTCGACAAGAAGCTTGTTCGAAATACGCGCCGTCAAAATTTCGATATGGATGGGCGTATAATCGCGAAACTGTTAGCGGTAGAAAAACACCTGCTCATCATGCTCAATTTTTATTGGAACAACTGTTTTTCAATGAGAACCAACAGGGTTTGGAGTATCGGCCGACACCAAATCAATTTGAAATAATGGCCGAAGAATCTCGAGAGATTTTTAATATTCAACCGACTCCAGATCAATTAAGAACTATGATTGCGGCCGAAAAAATCGAGAATCTCTTGGTTATTGATACACCAGCGGGTGGCGGAAAAACAACGAGCATCGCATTTTGTGCAGCGATGTTTGCCAGAAAAACACAATCCGAAATTATTGCGGTTTTGACGAGTTCAAATTCAAAAATCATTGAGACAATCGAAAGTGTTGTTAGAACAGATGCGGCTGAAAATTTGAGAATTATGAATATAACTTCGTCTGAAGCTAGCCAAACAAACTATGATTCGAATGATGTTTTGAAATCGGTTATTATTGATGTTGTGGAGAAAGCGAATCGCTTGCAATTTCCACCAAGGTCAGATTTTTTTGGATAAATAAAATTGCACAAATTGCTTTAGAAGAGCAGGTCTTGCTTTTATCGATTTTCAGCTAGAATTCCAGATTATACAGGGTGGAAATTGAATTTTTTATTATTTTTAATTCAAAATTTGGGCACAGCTTCCGCATCTCCGCTGAAATTCCAGCTGAAAATCGATAAAATTCTTGGTTTTATCGATTTTCAGCTAGAATTTCAGATTATACAGGGTGGAAACTAACTTTTTCATTTTTAATTCAAAATTGGAGCATAGCTTTCGCATCTTCGCTGAAATTCCAAAATTCCAGCTGAAAATCGATAAAATTCTTGTTTTTATCGATTTTCAGCTAGAATTCCATTATTTACAGGGTGGAAACTAACTTTTTTCATTTTTAATTCAAAATTTGGGCATAGCTTCCGCATCTCTGCTGAAATTCCTAAATTCCAGCTGAAAATCGATAAAATTCTTGGTTTTATCGATTTTCAGCTAGAATTCCAGATTATACAGGGTGGAAACTAACTTTTTCATTTTTAATTCAAAATTTGGGCATAGCTTCCGCATCTCTGCTGAAATTCCAGCTGAAAATCGATAAAATTCTTGGTTTTATCGATTTTCAGCTAGAATTCCAGATTATACAGGGTGGAAACTAACTTTTTCATTTTTAATTCAAAATTTGGGCATAGCTTCCGCATCTCTGCTGAAATTCCTAAATTCCAGCTGAAAATCGATAAAATTCTTGGTTTTATCGATTTTCAGCTAGAATTCCATTATTTACAGGGTGGAAACTAACTTTTTCATTTTTAATTCAAAATTTGGGCATAGCTTCCGCATCTCTGCTGAAATTCCAGCTGAAAATCGATAAAATTCTTGGTTTTATCGATTTTCAGCTAGAATTCCAGATTATACAGGGTGGAAACTAACTTTTTCATTTTTAATTCAAAATTTGGGCATAGCTTCCGCATCTCTGCTGAAATTCCTAAATTCCAGCTGAAAATCGATAAAATTCTTGGTTTTATCGATTTTCAGCTAGAATTCCAGATTATACAGGGTGGAAACTAACTTTTTCATTTTTAATTCAAAATTTGGGCATAGCTTCCGCATCTCTGCTGAAATTCCAGCTGAAAATCGATAAAATTCTTGGTTTTATCGATTTTCAGCTAGAATTCCAGATTATACAGGGTGGAAACTAACTTTTTCATTTTTAATTCAAAATTTGGGCATAGCTTCCGCATCTCTGCTGAAATTCCTAAATTCCAGCTGAAAATCGATAAAATTCTTGGTTTTATCGATTTTCAGCTAGAATTCCATTATTTACAGGGTGGAAACTAACTTTTTCATTTTTAATTCAAAATTTGGGCATAGCTTCCGCATCTCTGCTGAAATTCCAGCTGAAAATCGATAAAATTCTTGGTTTTATCGATTTTCAGCTAGAATTCCAGATTATACAGGGTGGAAACTAACTTTTTCATTTTTAATTCAAAATTTGGGCATAGCTTCCGCATCTCTGCTGAAATTCCTAAATTCCAGCTGAAAATCGATAAAATTCTTGGTTTTATCGATTTTCAGCTAGAATTCCAGATTATACAGGGTGGAAACTAACTTTTTCATTTTTAATTCAAAATTTGGGCATAGCTTCCGCATCTCTGCTGAAATTCCAGCTGAAAATCGATAAAATTCTTGGTTTTATCGATTTTCAGCTAGAATTCCAGATTATACAGGGTGGAAACTAACTTTTTCATTTTTAATTCAAAATTTGGGCATAGCTTCCGCATCTCTGCTGAAATTCCTAAATTCCAGCTGAAAATCGATAAAATTCTTGGTTTTATCGATTTTCAGCTAGAATTCCATTATTTACAGGGTGGAAACTAACTTTTTCATTTTTAATTCAAAATTTGGGCATAGCTTCCGCATCTCTGCTGAAATTCCAGCTGAAAATCGATAAAATTCTTGGTTTTATCGATTTTCAGCTAGAATTCCAGATTATACAGGGTGGAAACTAACTTTTTCATTTTTAATTCAAAATTTGGGCATAGCTTCCGCATCTCTGCTGAAATTCCTAAATTCCAGCTGAAAATCGATAAAATTCTTGGTTTTATCGATTTTCAGCTAGAATTCCAGATTATACAGGGTGGAAACTAACTTTTTCATTTTTAATTCAAAATTTGGGCATAGGATTTTTTGAACCGGAAAATTGGTAAATTTTTTTCATGGTCTGAAATTTCGGCCTCTTATTTACAATTCTTTGATTCACACCTTTTAAAAAATCGTAAAATTTGAAAAATTGGAAAAAAATTCCAAAAATTTCCCAAAATTTAGGCAATATTGAAAATTTAACTACTAAAGATCATTTTCCGGAAAATTCGAAAAATTTCGAAATTTTCTGCAGAACTCCGAATAATCAATTCATGTTAATTGCCGCGTATGGCTATGCAAACACCGTGCTCAAAATCTATGCCGGTTTAGTTCCATCAGAATATTTGGATGTCAATCATCAAGGAAATCGAGGAAGCGATTTGCCAGAAAATTGGACACCCATCAAAACATTGTTCACAGTCGGATTCTTCTTTTACAAACCCAATATTATTGTTGGAAATCTATCATTGATGTTTAAATTGAACAAATATATGAAATTGAAAATCAATACAGTGATCGTAGATGAATGCTCGAATATTAGCATTTATTCGCTGTTTGAAAGTCTTTTGCCGTTTGGAAATGTCCAAAAGTATTTGTTGTTTGGTGATTCTGCACAACTCGCTGAGCATTCGGGAGAGAAATCGTTGCAGACACTTTTGCCGAATTCGATTGAAGTTCTACGCACGAAAAATATCAGAATCACTCATCGAACAACTCATCGACTTCAGGCTCCAGTTGTTGAATTTATAAATTATCATTTTTATAGCAATTTTGAGGAAAAAACCATTTTGCGCACAATTGCACCGTGAGTTAAAAACTTTTTTTTAACATCGAAAGATCAATTCACGAAAAGTCAAAATTAGTTTTTCGAGTTTTTCAGCCAAAAATGATGACAAATCGATATTTTTTAAGCTTCTGGAGTAATTTCTGATTAAAATTGGCCTTCAGAAGTTTTTGCTGAAATAAAAAAATTTTAAATTTCGAAAAATATCATAAAATAAAGCGAAATAGGGTTCTCGAAGCTTATTTTCATCAGAAATCACTCCAGAAGCTTGAAAAATATTGATTTGTCATCATTTTTGGCTAAAAAACTCGAAAAATTAATTTTTTTTTTGATTTTTCTAGACCACCGTTGCGAATCAGCGATACAATTGTGAAAATCGCATCGTCATTCATCACATTTCACTGCATTTCACCAAAACAACACGTTGGCGCAATTAAAAATGAAGAAAATCGAGAAGAAGCCAATGAAATTTGTGATTTTGTTGGAAGACAAATTTTGAATGGAATTCAACCAGCTGATATTATGATTGTCACTTTCTACAAAAAACAGCAATTTATGATCTCAAAAATGTTGATGGAAAGAAAATTGAATATTTCAGTTCGAACTGTTCGACAAGCAATTGGAACCACATCAAAGGTTAGACTTGAGTAATGTTGAGCTACAGTACACCTCCACTTAAAAAAATAATTTTTTTAAGGTGTACTGTAGCTCATCTTAAAGGAACGTGCCAAATTCACCCAAAAAACTCGTTTTGCAGTTGGTTGTTGTATCATTGACAAGAAAATTTGCGGGTCAAGGTGATTTGGTCGAAAATCCGAGAGCGATTCTGACAGCAATGAGCAGATCCGAGGGACATACTGTCGTTTTTGGAGATGGATGTTATATCCGAAATTCCGGAATCTGGAATAGTATGAAAGAATTTACCGGCACTTGGTGAGACCTAATTTTTAAAATCTTTTTAGAACCCCCCCTTTAATGAAATCCCCCTAATGTTTTCCTATTTTATCCAACTCGTTTTTTTTTTGTAAAAGTTTTTTAATTTAATAATTTCTAATTAATCAACCATTTTGTAAATGAATTCTGTTTTTTTTTGGAGCACAATTTGGAATTCCAATAATTTTTATTCTATAATTCGCATTCCCTGAAAGCAAAATAAAACTTTTTTGAAAAACCGATTAGCAACGTTTCTATACTGAAAGAAAAAATTTATTCCAAATAAAAACCAAAAAATTCTCCAAAATTTTTAATATTCAATAAAGTCTTTGAAATCTTCAAATCCGCAATAGTCTTATATTGAAAATTGAGTAAATAACAAATGAAAAAATGCGAAATCGAATTGATCGTGAGCAATAACTCAAATTTTGTCAAAATACTATCAAGCAATACAAATAGCTGAAGAGATAAGTCTTTCTCATTTTCAATCTCAGTGTAACAATGAAAGTACAAAGTATATGGAATTTGTACAACTAGAAAGAAAATCGAAGTATAAATAACAATTTTTGTGATTCGAGTTGTCCGAAAGTTTCGTGACGAATAAAATAACTGTTGTCTTGTTCGACCAATCGATCGCAATTGTAATGCCAAAATAATTGTGAAAATTGTAGTCAAGATTATCGGAATATAACCAAAAACAATATATTCGCTAACTTCATGAAATCTTTCAGAATATATGGAACCTTTGTCTGACATTTTGAATTCATGGATATACACTGGAAAATTGTCAACTACAATATTTGGGCAACTGCAATGTTCTATTATTATCAACATCTGAAAAACATGAACATACTAATATTGATATTCTTCATAGCTGTTGATTTTCATAAAATCATGACGTATCCAGTGTTTAATACTCCAAGCTAAACTTATAATCAAACAGAACACACTAACAATAAATCCGTATACAGCAGAACTATATTTCTTAACATTTCCAGAGTACAACGTTAAAACTCTCCAAATAACAATTGAAACCGTTAACCACATTGAATAGCGCCTA
Organism: Caenorhabditis angaria; assembly: GCA_947459285.1. Classification (NCBI taxonomy): domain Eukaryota; kingdom Metazoa; phylum Nematoda; class Chromadorea; order Rhabditida; family Rhabditidae; genus Caenorhabditis; species Caenorhabditis angaria. Next base: position 10,861,400 of record CANHGI010000001.1, read on the forward strand.
CACAAAATTAAAAGAAATATAACACGACCAATTGACCAGATTATTATTGGCGACGTGTGTGTATAGCATCTCCAGTCTTCTGTTAACAAAGGGAAATATAGGTCTTGAAAAAAATATAATATATCAGAGAGAGCAAGAATCGTTAGAATGATATTGATAGAATTCGATCGTAGTTTCTCAGAAAATAAAATGTGAATATGGAATAGCAATATGAAAGCAGCTATAGTTTTGAGAGAACCTGGGAACTTTTTTTTGTAAAATGAATACTTTGTCCAAAAATTTATCCAGTTGAATTATAATATGAGGTATTTTATTAGAGTAGGAAATTGTGGTAGAATTCATCATAGACTATTTATTGTTTATTGTAACTTGAACTGTGTGTTTTTAAACAGAAAAATGAATAAAAATGAACAAGACAAGCAGTCCCAAAAAATAAGCAGTCCCAAATTTCTCTGCTTCTCTGCGTCTCTCATAAAATTGCATGCAGAGAGATAAATAAGCAGTCCCAAAAAATAAGCAGTCCCAAATTTCTCTGTTTCTCTGCGTCTCTCATAAATTAGCATGCAAAGAGATAAATAAGCAGTCCCAAAATGAAAACAATGCATTTTGACGACAACGAACCTCCAGTTTACGACGGTAGTTTTGTTCAAGCGGCCTAAAATTCGCCGAGCGTCATCAGCGGAGTCTCGTAGGTTGTCTCCCTGTGTTTTTTGCTCCTGATCAACATTAAAAGTGCATCAAAAAGACGTCAGCATGCTTCTTTTCGTCTTTCAACTCTCCTCCTTCTGTTTCGCTCCCAAAAATAATCTTATCAAAAAATAAAACCTATTTTTTGGTGCTAGAGATAACCATATTAGCATTTTCTATTTGTTTTTGTGCCGTGGGAACCCGAAAATTATTATGGCGAAAAAACGGAGGAGCCCGAGTCCTAGAATTCCGAGTAAAAAAAATTTCCACGTGGATTCTGAAGGTGTCACCGAATTTTATAAAAATCAGAAGGAGTTATTGGAGAAATTCGAGGAGGATCAAAAAACGATCAGAAGTCCGGAGAAGGCGAAAGAAGAGGATGAGAAGTCGGAAGATCGATTTTTGGCGCAAGCGGTTTTCGCGCTAAATATTGCGTCGCTTATTGGAAATTTGGTGGCTTCGGTGGTTTCGGGATCGTTGAGTATTATGAGGTGAGCAAGGCGCATTTAAGCAGTCCCAAAATGCTCTGCTTCTCTGCGTCTCTTCTGAAATTTACAGCGAGAGATAGTTAAGCAGTCCCAAAATCTCATAAGCAGACACAAAATGATCTGCTTCTCTGCGTCTCTCATAAAAATCTACAACGAGAGATAGTTAAGCAGTCCCAAAATCTCATAAGCAGTCCCAAAAATCTCTGCTTCTCTGCGTCTCTCATAAAAATCTACAGCGAGAGATAGTTAAGCAGTCCCAAAATCTCATAAGCAGTCCCAAAAATCTCTGCTTCTCTGCGTGTCTCATAAAAATCTACAGCGAGAGATAGTTAAGCAGTCCCAAAATCTCATAAGCAGTCCCAAAAATCTCTGCTTCTCTGCGTCTCTCATAAAAATCTACAGCGAGAGATAGTTAAGCAGTCCCAAAATCTCATAAGCAGTCCCAAAAATCTCTGCTTCTCTGCGTCTCTCATAAAAATCTACAGCGAGAGATAGTTAAGCAGTCCCAAAATCTCATAAGCAGTCCCAAAAATCTCTGCTTCTCTGCGTGTCTCATAAAAATCTACAGCGAGAAATAGTTAAGCAGTCCCAAAAAAATAAGCAGTCCCAAAAAAATAAGCAGTCCCAAAAAAATAAGCAGTCCCAAATTTCTCTGCTTCTCTGCGTCTCTTCAGAAATCTACAGCGAGAGATAGTTAAGCAGTCCCAAAGTGAAAATATTCTTTGGGACTGCTTAACTATCTCTCGCTATAGATTTTGTGAGAGACGCAGAGAAATTTGTGTCTGCTTATTTTTGGGACTGCTTATTTATCTCTCTGCATGCAATTCATGAGAGACGCAGAGAAATAGAGAATTTTTGGGACTATTGATTTTTTGTAAAAAAAAATGCACGCTGTTAATTTCCCCTCTCAAAAAAACTTCCAAAATTATTTTCAAAAATTTTTTTGTCATCAAAGCAAAAAAACAGTAGCTTATCATCTTTAAAGTGCAAACTATCACAAACTAGAACATAATTTCTCTGCGTCTCTAACCCTCTCTCATTTCCTACAGTACCTTCGTGGATTCGTCGATGGATATCGCGTGCAGTTTCGTCATGAACATTTGCCTTTCCGAAATCAACAAAACCGACCAGAACAAATATCCACGTGGCCGCGATCGACTTGAGCTAATTGGTGTGATTTTTGTGCTCGGTTATCATGGCTTTTGCCAATGTTTCAATGATTATGCAATCTATTAACTCAATTGTTAATGATACGGTAGGTTTTGGCGGGAAATTCGGCATTTTTTGAAACTAAATAAGCCTGGGCTTGTTTGGTGTCAAAAAACGTGGAATTTTTTCCACATGCCTAAACTGGGCCCCAAATTTTCCAATAAAAATTCCAGGTCGATCCACAAATGACATTTCTGACAATGATAATTGTCGTCGTTCAGACGGCTATTAAAGCCGTTTTGATGTATTTGTGCTATAAGCGAGCGTCAAACTCCAGTCTAGTTATAGCCATGGATTTGAGGTACAGTACTTTGGGGCTTTAAGGAACCTTAGGAGGTTGCCAGAATCTCATTTTCCTGGCTTCAGAAATGACTTGGTCACCCGCTCCCTGGCCTTGGTGTGCGGATATTTGGGTGACTATGTTTGGCGTCTGGCAGATCCGGTTGGTGCAATTTGTGTTTGCACGTGGATCGCATTTTCGTGGTGTCAAAATGCTATCGAGAATATTCCGCAACTTACCGGAAGAGCTGCGGAACGAGATCAGATGGCTAGAATTTTGAATATCGCTGTCAAACATGACAAGAGGATTCAGTGAGTTCATGGGGTACTGTAGAATTTTTTAGCGCGAAAATTTGGAATTTTTTGAATCCAAACATGTCTAGGGTTACTGTATTTTTCAGATTCATCGATCATTCAATGATCTACTATACTGGTCAAAATGCACAAGTCGAATTGCACATTGTTTTGGACGAAAATATGAAGCTGAAACAGACGCACGACATTTCACACGATTTGGAGAAGAAAATACAGAAATTGGATTTTGTTGAACGTTGTTTTGTACATGTGGATTATAATTGTGATGGGGATTGATTAATTAGAGTTTTTAATTGAAGCGGAAAATGAAAATTTGAGAAAATTTGGAGTTTTTTGACACCTCACATGATATTGCACATTTTTGAGAGAGACGCAGAGAAACAGAGAAATTTGGGACTGCTTATTTATCTCTTTGCATGTTTATTTATGAGAGACGCAGAGAAACAGAGAAGTTTGGGACTGCTTATTTATCTCTTCGCATGCTAATTTATGAGAGACGCAGAGAAACAGAGCATTTTGGGACTGCTTATTTATCTCTCTGCATGCAGTTTTATGAGAGACGCAGAGAAACAGAGAAGTTTGGGACTGCTTATTTATCTCTTCGCATGCTATTTATGAGAGACGCAGAGAAACAGAGAAATTTGGGACTGCTTATTTATCTCTTCGCATGCTTATTTATGAGAGACGCAGAGAAACAGAGAAATTTGGGACTGCTTATTTATCTTATTTATTATTTATCTTATTTATCAGCATCATAATCTTCAAGATCATCGAGATTATTATTGCACCTACGCAATAATAATTCTATTAATCATTTTTGTATCACTGTCTTTATTCACACCCCTTTTTTGGTTTATTTTATTTTATTCTGTTTGGTTAAATAAATAATGAACAAGGTTAGTTTAACATTTTTTAATGAATATTTTCATTTTTTTATTTAGCGGAGACTTGAGCAGCAACCCAGTTCCTCGGAATCTCCATCAAGACTTAACCATGGAGCCCGCCTACTGCAAACCTCCGTGATTATATCCAACAACAAACCACCCCGTATCAATTGGATCAAGTCGGTATTTTGTGGCGAGTGGATGCTCAACCAAATCTGAGATTGGATAGAAATATATATATGGTTAACCGTCAAGACATGTTTAAAAAAACTTTTTTTTCCCAATGTTCCTTTAAGAACTGTACTGTGTCAGTTATACTTTTTATAATAAAGTGTTTTTTTTTTCACAAAATCATTTTCATTTCATAATTCACAAAAAAAAAGTTTTTGGCACCTCTCCAAACAGACTCCGCCCACAAAGATGCCATAATACCATCATTCTTATTGATTTGTTTTTTTTGGACGCACAAAAAAGAGCAGGTAACAACTTTTTTTCAAAAAATTTTCATTTTCAGCTCATGGAACCGGAAAAATCTGAAACAAATTGGTTGGATTTGCCGCTAGAGATGCGCGAAATAATATGGAAACAATGTGATCTTTCGAGTCTGGCGAAATTCGCAATTTTCGCGCCAAATATAGCATGTTGGCTTCCGACGAGACTTGTCAAAACTCTTATTTTCGATGATCGGATTTTGGACGAAAAAATTGTGTTGAATTTGAAATTATGTGATTCGAAAAATTGGGGTAACAACATTGAAATTCATGGAGAATTCAAAAATTTGAAATATGGAAAAGCGACGCAAGTTGAATGGTGAGTTTAGATTAGAAATAAGCAGTCCCAAAACTCTCTGTTACTCTGCGTCTCTCAAAAAATCTACAGCGAGAGATAGTTAAGCAGTCCCAAAAAAATAAGCAGTCTCAAAAAATAAGCAGCCCCAAAAAAATAAGCAGTCCCAAAAAAAAAAGCAGTCCCAAAAAATAAGCATTCCCAAAAAAATAAGCAGTCCCAAAAAGTTAAGCAGTCCCAAAAAAATAAGCAGTCCCAAAAAAATAAGCAGTCCCAAATTTCTCTGCTTCTCTGCGTCTCTCACAGAATTTACAGCTAGAGATAGTTAAGCAGTCCCAAAGAGTATTTTCATTTTGGGACTGCTTATTTATCTCTCGCCATAGGTTTTTTGAGAGACGCAGAGAAGCAGAGATTTTTGGGACTGCTTATTTTTGGGACTGGTTATTTGTTTCTCTGCATGCAGTTTTTGAGAGACGCAGAGAAGCAGAGAATTTTGGGACTGCTTATTTATCTCTCGCCATAGGTTTTTTGAGAGACGCAGAGAAGCAGAGAGTTTTGGGACTGCTTAAATTCACTTAAAACTGTGTTAAATTCAAAAAATGAACATTTTGCAGGAGCATAGATTCTTGGGATGCAAATTTTTCGACAATCAGATCTAAAGCACAATTCGTTGTCGAAAAAAATTACAAAAAATCGGCACTTTTGGATTTCCAAAGATTTCTCAACTTCTCCCAAAATTACGTGAGAAACTTGTTTGTTTATTGCGAAAATTTTGATCATCGATTAATTGATCCAAAAATGTTCAAGAAGCTCAGAAATTTGATGGTTCTTGGTGAGGATCAAAAAATGAAATCGGCTAGGATTTTTCTCAAAAAGAAAGGAACTGGCTACGATTTGGAAGATGTTCTCAAATGGAATCTAAGATATGTTCAGATCAATGTAAATCATTGGAAAAATCAAGATTTTCGAAGAATTATTATAAATTGGCTCGAAAAAACTGAAGAAAAACAAGTGGATAAATTTTCAAAACAGTTTAAGATGAGCAATAAGAAATTCTGTAAATTGGACAAATTGGTGATTTTTGATGGATTGGTTTATCAGGAATTTTGGGATATTTGTAAGAGGTAGGTTAAAATTCTCCAATTTTTTGGGGACACTGAAAATTTCAGCTTTTTTTTCAGCACCGAATATCACTTTCCTCATCCAATTTTCATCAATCGATATTTGATGGTCGATTTCAACACCAAAATTCTAACTTTTCAGTCAAGAAAATATGAAAATAACTATTTTTATTGATTTTTGATGGAAATAAATATTTTTTGGCACCTGTCCAAATAGACTCCGCCCACAAAGATGCCATATTAGTATCATTCTATTGATTTTATGGTTTTTTTTTGGTAATTTTGAACAGTTTCGCTGATAAGAGCTCTAATTTTCGTTTTCAGCGAAATGCCTGAAACCAGTTGGCTTGACTTACCAGAAGAGTTACGCGAAATGATATGGGAAACCTGTGAGCTGCAAGATTTGGCAAAAATCGCCATTTTTGCACCAAATTTGGGATGTTGGCTGCCTGCCAGATTTTTTCAAGGTCTTAGTTTGGATGATCGGCATCTAGACAACAAAGTTATGCTATTCTGTTATTTTGAAATGGACTTCTACATTCAAGGAGAATTTAGGAATTTGAGAAATGGAGCAGCGACTCAAGTTGAATGGTGAGTCTGGAAATAAGCAGTCCCAAATTTCTTTGTTTCTCTGCGTCTCTCATGAAATTGCATGCAAAGAGATAAATAAGCAGTCCCAAATAAGCAGTCCCAAAAATTTCTCTTTCTCTGCGGCTCTCACAGAATCTACAGCGAGAGATAAATAAGCAGACACAAAAAATAAGCAGTCCCAAAAATAAGCAGTCCCAAATTTCTCTGCTTCTCTGCGTCTCTCATGAAATTGCATGCAGAGAGAGGCAAATACAAAAAATAAGCAGTCCCAAAAATAAGCAGTCCCAAATTTCTCTGCTTCTCTGCGTCTCTCATGAAATTGCATGCAGAGAGAGACAAATAAGCAGTCCCAAAAAATAAGCAGTCCCAAAATTGTCTGTTTCTCTGCGTCTCTCATAAAATTGCATGCAGAGAGATAAATAAGCAGTCCCAAAATGAAAAAGATAATCATTTTACGAGAGACGCAGAGAAGCAGAACTTTGGGACTGCTTATTTTTTTGGGACTGCTTATTTTTTTGTGTCTGCTTAGGAATTTAACACAAAATATCCATTTTTCAGGGTCATATCTTCTGACGAATCAAAATATCGAACAACACTTGTGATCGAAAAAAATTACAAAGATCTAGCACTTCTAGAATTTCATAGATGGCTCAACTTCTCTCAAAATCACCTGAAAAACTTGTTTATTTATTGGATCAACTTTGATAATCGAATAATTGATCCAAAAATGTTCAAGAAACTCAATAAATTCGTATCGATTTGTCAGGATCAAAATGCTGTGCAACAAGAAGAAAATGGCTACAAATTGGAAGAAATTTTGAAATGGAATAACATCGGATATATTCAAATCGAAACAAATTATTGGAAAAATGAAGATTTTCGAGAAATTATTATAAATTGGCTCGGAAAAACCAAAGAAAGAGAAGTTGTATATTTTTCAAAAGAGTTTAAGATGAGCAATGAGAGGTTTAGTCAATTGAACAAATCAGTGATATTTGAAGAATTGATTTATCAAGAATTTAATCATAATGAGAGGTGAGAGTGAAATTTTTGTGTTGTGTCAAAATGTCTAAAATATTCTGGAATTTCTTTCAGAACCTATTATCATTTTGCTCACCCAATTTTTGCTGATCAATATTTGTCGGTCGATTTCGATTTAGATTTGCTGAGGATTAACTCGCAAAAATTTTCTGAAATTTCTCAAGACTATCAGGTTTTATCTGAAAATTTCTCTATTAATATTGAGTTCTAAGGTTTTTTTTCAATGAATAAAGTTTTTTCTTAAATATTTTGGCACCTATCCAATTAGGCTCCGCCCACAAAGATGCGCATTTTGTTTTTGGACGCGCAAAAAATGGACAACTTTGTTGTAAAAAAAACTTATTTTCAGCAAATGTTACAGAAGACTTCTGAAACCAGTTGGCTCAATTTGCCACAAGAGTTACGAGAAATAATATTAGAATATTGTGAGCTGCGAAATTTGGCAAAAATCGCAATTTTTGCACCAAATTTGGGATGTTGGCTGCCTGCCAAAAATGTCGAATCGCTTTTTTTGTATAAGAGTTTTGCAGACGAAAAAGTTCTCATCAGATGCATTTTGTGTAGTTCGATCAGAATTGAAGGGTTTTTTGAGAATTTGAGGAATGGAACTGCGACTGAAGTTGAATGGTGAGTCTAGAAATAAGCAGTCCCAAATTTCTATGCTTCTCTGCGTCTCTCATAAATTGCACGCAGAGAGACAAATAAGCAGTCCCAAAAATAAGCAGTCCCAAATTTTTCTGTTTCTCTGCGTCTCTCATAAAATTGCATGCAGAGAGATAAATAAGCAGTCCCAAAAAATAAGCAGTCCCAAATGTCTCTGTTTCTCTGCGTCTCTCATAAATTAACATGCAAAGAGATAAATAAGCAGTCCCAAAGAGTATTTTCACTTTAAGACTGCTTATTTTTAAGCAGACACAAGTTTCTCTGCTTCTCTGCGTCTCTCACAGAATCTACAGCGAGAGATAAATAAGCAGTCCCAAAAATTATTTTCACTTTGGGACTGCTTATTTATCTCTCGCTGTAGATTTTGTGAGAGACGTAGAGAAGCAGAGAATTTTGGGACTGCTTATTTATCTCTCGCTGTAGATTTTCATGAGAGACGCAGAGAAGCAGATGATTTTGTGTTGAAATTGACCGTAAATATATTTTGCAGGATCTTAGAGTCTTTGGATCGCAATTCTTCAAGAAAGACCATTTCTACAACAAAATTCGTCTTGGAACAAAACTACAAAGATCTAGCACTTCTGGAATTTCGAAAATTTCTCAACTTCTCACAAAATCACATGAAACAGGTCAATGTTTACTGGAACCATTTCAATCATCGAATTATTGATCCAAAAATGTGCAGGAAACTCATTAAATTTACAATGGCTTCTGTGGAAAAAATTGGCGAACAACAAGAAGAAGTTGGCTATGATTTGGAGGAAGATGTTCTCAAATGGAATAACATCAAATATATTCAGATTGACACAAATCATTGGGAAAATGAGGATTTTCGAAAAGTTATTACAAATTGGATGGGAGAAACTGAATATTCAAAATTGAATGTTTGTTCGAAACTGTTTAAGATGAGCAATGAACGATTCACTAGATTTAACAAGTCAGAAATATTTGATGGAATGAATTATCGAGAATTCGATGATGGTGGAAGGTAAGTAACTTTTAAAAAAACAGACACAAAAATAAGCAGACACAAATTTCTCTGCTTCTCTGCGTCTCTCACAAAATCTACAGCGAGAGATAAATAAGCAGTCCCAAAGTGAAAATACTCTTTGGGACTGCTTAACTATCTCTCGCTGTAGATTTTGTGAGAGACGCAGAGAAGCAGAGAAATTTGTGTCTGCTTAAAAATAAGCAGTCCCAAAATGAAAATACTCTTTGGGACTGCTTAACTATCTCTCGCTGTAGATTCTGTGAGAGACGCAGAGAAGACATAAAATTAATTCTTTCAGAATCTATTATCACTTTGCTCATCCAATTTTTTTCCGATCATTGTTTATCGATTGATTTCTTTTTTGGATGTCCAAAATTCCACATGTCAAGAAAATGCCCAAGATGTACTTAATTTTAAAAAACACGTTTTTTTTTGTTTGAAATGAAGCTCTTTTTTTCAAAAATCGTTTTTTCCTCAAAAATTACTAAAAATTCCTTCAAAAATCCACCCAAAATCCAATATTTGCACATTTTTATCCCCCGAAAAATCCAGTTTTTCTCTACCCACTCTCTCATTTTCCCACACTCTCTTCTCTCTCTCTCAGATGAGATATATTGTAAATAGAATATTACACTCAAATTTCTGGCGGGAAGAAAAATGAGCACAAATAATGTGTGTGTGTGTGTATACTTTTTTTTGTGTTACTTCTAGAATTTTCTGGCCATTTTCTATCTGAAAATCTCCATTTTAAGCCTGATTTTTGCAGTAATGGCAGTCAAAAAGCCTCAAATCTCCGGCAAAAAACCCGAATCCCCGGAAAATCCGGAAAAAATCGACGAAATCTCCTCAATCCACGCGCGCATCAAATTATTCGAGAATCCGTTTGCAACTCAAGTGCTGAACCCGAAATCCGAAATTTTCTGTGCACAGTGTTTGAGGGGACCAGCTCCGGGAGCCAAGTTGTCGAAGTGTGCCGGTTGTAATTTCACAATGTATTGCAGTAAGGAGTGTCAGGCGGCCGCTTGGGCTACTGTACATAAACAGGAATGCAAGAGATTGAAGGCGGTGAGTGGTTTTTTTTTGGATTTCTGCAAGCCTGGCACGGTTTTTCTGATCATTTTGATACGCAACATGAAATAGGCAGAAACAAATTTCTCTGCTTCTCTGCGTCTCTCACAAAATCTACAGCGAGAGATAAATAAGCAGTCCCAAAGTGAAAATACTTTTTGGGACTGCTTAACTATCTCTCGCTGTAGATTTTGTGAGAGAGACGCAGAGAAACAGAGAAATTTGGGACTGCTTAAAAATAAGCAGTCCCAAAGTGAAAATACCACTCTTTGGGACTGCCTAACTATCTCTCGCTGTAGATTTTGTGAGAGACGCAGAGAAACAGAGAAATTTGGGACTGCTTAAAAATAAGCAGTCCCAAAGTGAAAATACTCTTTGGGACTGCTTAAAGGGGGGGTAAGACGACAAAATTTTATTTGCTCAATGAATCGGGCTCCCTTTGAATAGTAAAAGCCCCAGGGGATTTTTTCTCGAAAGGCCTAAAAAGGTCCGAAAAAATATTCCATGAACTTTTTTCAACGTATAGCTATACGTTGTCCGAAAGTTTATGGAATAATTTCAACGTATACCTATACGTGGTACCTAGTTTATGGAACATTTTTTCTGAGCGTTTCCAGAAAAAATCCCCTGGAGGTTTTACTACTTTTGGGGAGCCTTTAACTTTGCGACAAAAAAATTTTGTCGTCTTACCCCCCCTTTAACTATCTCTCGCTGTAGATTCTGTGAGAGACGCAGAGAAGCAGAGAAATTTGGGACTGCTTAAATAAGCCTATCCGATATCAAAAAATGCGCAATTTCCAGAGTTTCCCCAACCTGCCACTCACCGAAGTCCTATTCCTCTCAAAAATCATCGATCGCATCGAATACATTGCCAAAAACGGCGACAAAGGCGATTGGGAAAAAGCGCGAAAATTCTCGTCGTTAATGGATCACAGGGAGGAGATCAAGAAGGATGCGGAAAAAATGGAGCATTTCGAAAAGGTGCACACTAAAATGAGCAATTTCCGCGGCAAACACGAGATGATCAAGAAGGAGGAGTTTTTCGATGTTTTCTGCAAGGCCACCATCAATTCACACAGTATTCATACGAATGCTGGGAATGAGGTTGGTATGGCACTGGATTTGGGAGTTTCGTTGTATAATCATTCGTGTAGACCGACTTGTTCGATGGTTTTTGATGGATATCGGTGAGTTTTTCGAACGACACTCCGCAATTCCGCTCCTCTAATTTCCAGTGTCTGCCTCCGCCCGCTAGTTCCCGGAGTCGATGCGGAAGATCCAGCCCAAGCCTTCATCTCCTACATCGATGTTGGTAGATCAAAATACGTGCGCCGGCGAGATCTTAAATCACGCTGGTATTTCCACTGTGAATGCACACGTTGCACAGATCCGGAAGATGACGCGTTGACCGCAATCCGCTGCGCAAATTCCGCATGCGATCAACCGATTTTGACGGCGGAAGATGAGGAGCCAATGAATATTGTGTGCCCCAAGTGCAAAAGTTTGGTGGAGGAGTCGAGGGTGAAAGAGGCGCAAGAGTTGATGAGAACTTTGCCGGCCAGTTTTGATCCGCAATGTCAGGCTGATGTTGTGAGTTTGCCGAAGTCTAAGTTGGATTTAATAAGCTTCCGAAGCTTCCGCGTGGCTTCCGCTGCGCGGAAGCTTGCGGTATAAATTCAAAAAAAAAATTAATTTCAGGATCAACTACCCAACAAGGTTAAGAGTTTTTTCCCTTTTCTCAAGAATTCAAACCTTTTTCGTTTTCCTTTTTTCACCTTTTTCATTTTTTTTTTCATTCAAAGCCTAACAGAATTTCAGTTTTTTCACACAACAAAAATCTCATAAGCAGTCCCAAAATGTCTCTGCTTCTCTGCGTCTCTCATTAAATCTATAGCGAGAGATAAATAAGCAGTCCCAAAGAGTATTTTCACTTTGGGACTGCTTATTTATCTCTCGCCATAGTAATTCTTGAGAGACGCAGAGAAATTTGTGTCTGCTTATTTTTTTGGGACTGCTTAACTTTCTCTCGCCATAGTATTTTTGAGAGACGCAGAGAAACAGAGACTTTCTTTAGATAGGGATAAAAAAGTTCTAGACTGAAATTTTGCGCTAAAAATGCTGAAATTGATAGAAATCTATGAAAACCAGAATTTTCTTGATTTCCAGCACAAAATGTTGATCTAGAAAGTTCTTAAAATCCTGTTTTCAGTGTGAAAATTGTCAGATGAAAAAGTTCTAGACTAAAATTTCGTGCTGAAAACGCTGAAACTCAATATTTTCGTGATTTTCAGCACAAAAATAAGCCAAGTTCTCCCCTTTCTTTCCCAAAATCTCCTCTTTTTCGTTCCATGCGCCTTTAAAGGCTCATACACCCACACCAAAACACACCCATTTCTCCAAAATCACCACCTTCCAAACTTCTCCGAAATCAAAAAATCAATCCAAATTTTTTCGCAGCTCTCAAATCTGCTCACCAAGGCTGAAACCCTGCTCCACCCCTCAAATGTCTATATTGCCCGTCTTCGAACCGCCATTTTCCACGTCACCGGAAATTTGACGATGGAAACCTTGGCCACAATGCACGATCAGATTTATAACAACTATAAAATGTGTTTTCCGAAAGCCGACAGGCATATTGGATTCCAATTATTGCATATTGTCAAGGTTTTGGTGGAGAAGGAGGAGAGAGATGAGGTGGGTTAGAGACGCAGAGGGTTAGACAAGCAGAGCACCTCTTTCCAGGCAATGCCATACGCCTTCGATGCGATGAACATTTTTGAAGTATGTTTCGGATTAGACCACCCATATTATTTACAAACTCTTGCACTTTGGACATATTTGGAGAAAAAGATACCAAAAACCACAGAGGAACTCATTCAACTCACTAATTTTTCGGATAATCGACCAGTTGATATTGTTTCTTTGCTCAAGAGAGCCAATTTGTTACCACCGCCACCGACTCAACAACAAATTGCAGCAACTGCTCATTAATTATTGATTTTTTTTGTTAATTAGATAAAGGTTAATTAGAAAGTTTCGTGTTCGAAAGCATGCAAAACCCCCGAAAAAACCAATGAAAATAGTTGAAAACCCCAAAAGAACGGAAAAAATGATAGTGTGTTAACACCGACTGCCCGCAAACACCAAATCCTACGCGCAATCTCGACGCCAAACGTCTTTATCTCGTTCATTTTTTCTCACAATTGTCAATCACGGCGCGGCGAAACGAACACACTTAAGCAGTCCCAAAATGAAAATACTATTTGGGACTGCTTATTTATCTCTCGCTGTAGATTCTGTGAGAGACACAGAGAAACAGAGAAATTTGTGTCTGCTTAAAAATAAGCAGTCCCAAACCGAAAATAGTGTATTTTTATGAGAGAGCGCAGAGAAACACAGACATTTGTGTCGCAATCTTCTTTTTTTCTGTCAGCAAAAAAAAAGCAGAGAGAAAAAATAATAAATTTTTGCGTGAACGTGAAATTTGTCGTGGCAAATGTCATTTCAACGATAATTTTTCAGTTATTTCAAATTTTCGACGAGCAACAAAATGGCAGATGAGTTTTTTTTTCTCTTAGGGGCCCCCGAATTCCTAACCAACCGAATAATTTCCACGTGTCTCTCCTGGAGTAAAGTACAGTTCAACTTAGCCTAACTCTGGATAGTGAAGCTTGTTAAGTTGAGCATTAGCCATTGCAATTGTCAGGAACCTCGACATGAGTTACCTTAACTTGTTGTTTTGGTTATACTCTCGACTTTGTCGACTTGATTTGGTTGGAAAAACTGTGAAGGGAGAGATCGAGGTTCGCTTTTCAAAGGAAAATTTTGTAAAGAAAACGTGGAATTATTCGAGGAGGGGGGGAATTTCGACTATTATTAGGGAAAATTCGATATTTCCAAGAAAAATCATAAATTTTTCAGAAACAAACTCGAAAACCATGCACAAAACAACAAAAATCAAAGATTTCGGTGAGTTTTTGAAGCCAAGCAAGCAAAAGTTCTGGAATTTTGATTGAAAATTGATGGAATTCAAATTATCACATTTCAATTGGAATTTCAGCAGAGATGCGAAAGCTATGCTCAAATTTCGAATTAAAAATGAAAAAAGTTAGTTTCCACCCTGTATAATCTGGAATTCTAGCTGAAAATCGATAAAACCATGAATTTTATCGATTTTCAGCTGGAATTTCAGCGACAATGCGGAAGCTATGCCCAAATTTTGAATTAAAAATGAAAAAGTTAGTTTCCACCCTGTATAATCTGGAATTCTAGCTGAAAATCGATAAAACCATGAATTTTATCGATTTTCAGCTGGAATTTCAGCAGAGATGCGGAAGCTATGCCCAAATTTTGAATTAAAAATGAAAAAGTTAGTTTCCACCCTGTATAATCTGGAATTCTAGCTGAAAATCGATAAAACCATGAATTTTATCGATTTTCAGCTGGAATTTCAGCAGAGATGCGGAAGCTATGCCCAAATTTTGAATTTTTAAAGAAAAATTTGAATTTTTTCAGGGCGATTTGGCGACAATTTTCTCTGGAAATCGCGTCCGATTTTGTCTACTTTTTGCTTAAAAGCCAAAAAGTAGAAAATTACTGTTGTTTTTTTTTGCTACAAGTCGTTGCATAAAAGCCAATGACTTGTATTAGTTTTGTTCCCTACAGTAATCAGGGTACTGTAGATAGATTTTGTGTCTACAATAGGATTACTGTAGTTATTGTTGGGATTTGTCGAATATTCGTTGAATGTTGTGTTGTTCAAAAACGTACGTTGTCTTCGGAAGGCCTACAGTAACTGTATTACTGTAGTTTTTTTCTGAATACAGTACTTCTAAGAGTTGTGATTACTGTAGTTTTCTGCCTCAAAACAATTAAATCGAAAAAAATTCGCAAAAACCGATTTTTTCACGTTATTTGCTTTTTTTTTCATAATTTCCATATATTTTTCAAAAAATTTTACAGAATTTTTCATAGATTTTTTCCTATTTTCCCCAAATCCCTCCCCAAAAAACTCACCAATCGCTTCTATTTCTCAAAAATCATCGAAAATCCAAAATCCTCCATTGAAATCCAAGTTTTCCACAATATTTCGAGCTGAAAATCAGAAAATTCGAAATTTTTTGAGTTCTGGTAACTCCATCTCTGTTTCTACTAGATTTTTGAAGTCTCCCAACAATTTTCCAGCTATTTTTCAAAAATATCTTACCCAAACTCATTTTCGATCGATTTTTGAGTGAAAAATTCATAAAATCCGATGTTTTTCATGATTTTTGACCCTGAAAACTCAAAAATTTCAATCGAAACAGTATTTCTCTAGAAAAAACCCACCTTTCTTCGAAAATCCTCTCATTTTCCGTTGGAATCGATGATTTCAGCCTTGTAGAACATCTGAAAATTCATTTTTTACTGAAATCCAATAATTTTCCCCGGAAACCTGAAAACCCGGCGAAAAAAAACGAAAAATGAGAATATTCTCGTGTTGCGCTAAACAGCGGGCAAGCGCGTTCCGCGGAGTGTCGTTGTAAAAATATTTTTTTATCAAATAAATTCATTTTTCACCCGGCAAAAAATAGGGGGGCAGACACACGAAAAATTGCAGAGACGCAGAAGAAAATACAACTGAAATGATAGAAGGACACATCACAAACACACAGAGAGAGAGTGGAGAGAAAAAGACACGAGTGAGAGACGCAGAGAAAAATAAGCGGCGGGAAATTGTTGAAATTCGAAAATTAGACCAAATCCAACGCCACATTCGTCATTGTTTTATGATCCATGTCCAATGGAGCGCAAATGTTCTCATCAGAATCCTCTTGATAGACCTGAAATTAAAAATTTAGCAAGATTTTTGTGTGGTGTCAAAAAGTACTCACCGCCAAATTATCAATAATAAATTCATTGTGTCTTTCATAGGCGGACAAGTACAAAACATGATTTATAATCACAAAACTCGCCGAAATTTTCGACAATAATTCGGCCAACTCAATTCCGGTTTTTGGCCAAATTCCACGTAGACTTTGAGCCAAAAGACGAATTGGAATGTCAATCTGAAAATTTCGTGGTTTTTCTGATTGTTTTTGAGCTGAAATTTGACTGAAATTCACAATTTTCAGCCAAAAATCGATAATTACCTTCAAAATGATGCAATTATTGAATTTTCAGTCAAAATTTCAGATTTCTAGCTGAAAATCGAGCTAGATAGCATAATTGCATCATTTTTCGGTGAAAAATGTCGGTTTTAAGCCAAAATATAGCTTCTAGAGCTGGAATTCACAATTTTCAGCAAAATTCCGCCTTAAAATCGATAATTCCATAATTTTGAAGGTAATCATCTGAAAATTTGACTAGAAATTGGGATTTTCAGCCAAATATAGCTTCTAGAGCTGGAATTCACAATTTTCAGCAAAATTTCCGCCTTAAAATCAATAATCACCCTGAAAAATGATGCAATCATGCTAGCTAATTGGATTTTCAGCCAAAAATCTGAAAATTTGACTGAAAATCCATTTAGATAGCATAATTGCATTTGAGAAATTCACAAAATGCTCTCTTTCTCTGCGTCTCTCATCAAAATCTACAGCGAGAGATAGTTAAGCAGTCCCAAAGAGTATTTTCACTTTGGGACTGCTTATTTTTAAGCAGACACAAAATTCTATGCGTCTCTGCGTCTCTCATGAAATGTACAGCGAGAAATAGTTAAGCAGTCCCAAAGAGTATTTTCACTTTGGGACTGCTTATTTATCTCTCGCCATAGTTTTTCATGAGAGACGCAGAGAAGCAGAGCATTTTGGGACTGCTTAAGTTTTCTAGGCCACAATTTCAACTCACATAAACATGTTGCGGTCCAAAATGGCACAAAAACGCATGAGCATATTGTTTGAGCTGAATCTCGCTTCGAATATCATCCGGAACATACGGTTCCCAAGAATCTCGCTGAACAACCAAACCACCAGGTGTTGTGGCTGAAATTGCAGCCGCAGCCGTCGGATCAGCCAAACTATTTCGGCACAGAGAATTTGTCGAACTTGGAGCACCGCGTGACGTGGCAACTTCGCGCATTCTTTGAGCATAATAGCCATTTGAAGCAAGGCAAATTGTATTGGCCACAACTTTGATGGTCCGATGAAAAATTCGAATAAAACCGGTTGACCATTGACCGAGAGCGTCCGAGATGAAATAATAATTGAGGCTGCAAAAAAAATTTCATTAATTTTCACTAGCTTCATCGTTTTCAGCACAAAATTTCAGTCTAGAACTTTTTTATGACACAAAAATCTCTGCGTCTCTCACAAAATCTACAGCGAGAGATAGTTAAGCAGTCCCAAAGAGTATTTTCACTTTGGGACTGCTTATTTTTAAGCAGTCCCAAAATGCCTCTGGTTCTCTGCGTCTCTCACAAAATCTACAGCGAGAGATAAATAAGCAGTCCCATAATGAAAATACTCTTTGGGACTGCTTATTTTTAAGCAGACACAAAAATCTCTGCTTCTCTGCGTCTCTCATTAAATCTATAGCGAGAGATAGTTAAGCAGTCCCAAAATGAAAATACTCTTTGGGACTGCTTAACTATCTCTCGCTGTAGATTTTGTGAGAGACGCAGAGAAGCAGAGACATTTGTGTCTGCTTATCAAGTCGAATAGCAAAATATCCCAATTTTTTAGATTTTTGGTTTTAAAACCTCAAAAAACCCATTTTCCCAATTCCCATGCCAAAAAAACCGCACTTTTGTGTGGAAAACGTGTTTCGAATCGTCGAAATCGCCTGATAATACGGCAAAAATGTCTGATTCTGCAAAATGTGCACCAATTCTCGCTCAAATGCTCGAACAGCTTCTTGTTCGACAGGAGACCAAACAGCCATAGACTAGAGAAAATTATTGATTTTTTAAGGTAGCTGGAAAGTGGGCGTGGAGCTTAGGCTTACATCTTGATTGGCTGGCGATTCGGAGACTGGCATCAATTGCGATTTTGTTTGTTGGGTGCAGGCAACCAAGTCTGTCAAGGCAGCTTCATCGCCAAACTGAAAAAAGGGTGGCCTAGAAATCCAAAAACAACAATTCTAGTCCCTACCGTTCCATCAGGATAACAAAATCGAACAACCAAAGTGTGCGATCGATAGGTGAATCCATTAAAAACCTTCAAAACTCGAAGAGCATCTTCAGGACGGTAGAAATGAAGATACCTGGAAAAAGTTAGGCTAACATATCTATGTAGCTTAAGTCTGGGCTCACCATTTTCCCGGTTGCACAATCACATCTTGAATGGGAATTTTCTCGCGCAGCTCTCGTTTCACCAGATGCAAAATGATGTTTTTGTAGCCGGTTGGTAGGCCGGGAACATTCAAAAATAGCAATTTCGCTCTAACGAGACATTCCGATGCCAACATATCCGAAATTCGCATGTCTCGAACGGCCTGCAAAAAAATATCTCTGCTTCTCTGCGTCTCTCATAAAAATCTATAGCGAGAGATAAATAAGCAGTCCCAAAGAGTATTTTCACTTTGGGACTGCTTATTTTTAAGCAGACACAAATGTCTCTGCTTCTCTGCGTCTCTCACAAAATCTACAGCGAGAGATAAATAAGCAGTCCCAAAGAGTATTTTCACTTTGGGACTGCTTATTTTTAAGCAGACACAAATTTCTCTGCGTCTCTCATCAAAATCTACAGCGAGAGATAGTTAAGCAGTCCCAAAGAGTATTTTCACTTTGGGACTGCTTATTTATCTCTCGCCATAGTTTTTCATGAGAGACGCAGAGAAACAGAGCATTTTGTGTCTGCTTACCTGCCCTCTTCCTTGACTAGAACTATTCGAATTTCCATTGCTATTCGAATTAGCATTGCTCATATTACTCGAATTGCTCATATTATTGTTGTTTGAACTATTGATGCTATTTTGATCATCCGAATAGATTCGCGTCCAATATTCCCAACCAGACGATGAATCTTTTGACGATTTTTTCTGCAAAAGGAGTACTGTAGGCGCCCAGAGATTACTGTAGATTGCCTACCGGTGAGCTTCTGCTGCTGTTATTATTGTTTTGTGATGAGATTTGTTGCATAATGGTGAGATGATGATTTTCTGTGGTTACCAAAACTAAAACTGAATTTTTTTTTTCATTTGATTTTTGTGAGGCCGCGAAAAAATGTGGCAAAAAACGTGGCAGACGGGGAAAAAATTGGCACACGTTTTTTTTGTTTTTTGAGAATTTTTAATTTTTTGAGGCAGAAATTATGATTTTTATGACAACTTCAGATTTTTTTTTGGTTTACCTATCCTTTTGCTCCAAATATTCGATGACTTCGCACTTCATTTCAAATGGCAAATCATTCCAAGCCTTCATTTTGCTCTGAAATCTCATTCTGAAATAATAGCTTTAATCCGATTCATTAATTTTTCGGCTGTAACTTCAAAAAAGCAGGAATTTAAAGGTATATTGACAACCATGTCTACAGATGTTTTTCAAAAATAAATTTGAAAATCAACAAATTTTATTAAACATCAAAACACAACACAACAACAATATTTATCAAGAATCAATGACCGTAGTATTGAAAGAAATTCAAGCGACCAGTCGAACTATTATATGAGCCAGGAGTAAAACTTTCCAAAAAACTAGGTTTGATGACGCTGAAAAATTAAAATCACTCATGTGGCGCTCAAAAAATGGAGAAGAAAACCGAAAATTTCTATCCGAAAAACTAATTTGTTGTGTTTTTGAAGAGAAAATTTCCGATTTTTCATCATTTTCGAATATTAATAAACAATATCAAAACAGCTAAAACATACTATTCATTTGGCACAATTTCATCAATCCATTCATTTCTCGATGTTCTGACTTTCTTCATTTTCGGATGTAACCACATGAAATCCGGTGATAGTTTCTCAAGTCCATGAACATTCGTCAAGTGCAGTTCTTTGCTAATTCCATTTTGAATGCAATCATCAATAAATGTTGCGATTGTCGAAGCATTGATTTTTTCGGCATTCAGTTTCAAACAATTTCTCATCAACGTTAATTGTTCAAATTGATCATCTGTCAGAATCAAATTCGTAGTCAAATAATCACACTTTTTGAAGAAGCTTATGAATTTCTCATCTACATCGGCAAGTTTTCCATCAATTATCGAAACGTTGACTTTCTTGAAATACTTGTATTCTGGCTTCTTCATTTTATCAATAATCTTCAATGCAACATCTGCATTGTTCGAAATCAAATTGAAATGAACAATGTTTGGTAATTTAGAATTCTCCGGAAATCTTATTTTATCCGAGTTTTCCGTGTTTCCGAAATCTCTGAAGTTCACAGTCAAATCATACACATTCTCGATTTTCGAAAGAAATGAATATAATTGTTTTTCGTTATTGGTAGTAATTTTGAAGACTTCGAGTTTCGGAAAATTAGCGATTGATTTGTCGCGGATCATAAAATCGACCTGAAAAGGGAAAAATATAGCTGGAACAACCTTGAAATTCCACTCACTTTTGACAAATTCAAACTGTACAGATTATTTTTATTTTTAGCCAAAATGCTTTCGCAAAATTTATAAGCCATAGTTTTTCCATTGCCAACACCTTTCCAAATAATTTCGCCGTCATTTTCGATTTCGCAAAACTTTCCAATTTGCTTGAACTTCAGACTCATACTATTGATTGTCAAAATGAAAAGTTTTTTGTTAATTCCTTCGAGTTTGACGGCAAAAATATCCTTCTCCTCATGAAGAACTTCGTTCAAACATTTCCAAGAGCATTTGGCGAATTTGAATCTAAAAATAATCATTTTATAATATTTCCAGCTATTTTCTATTTACCTATCCTTTTGCTCCATATATTTGAACACTTCGCACTTCATTTCAAATGGCAAATCATTCCATCCCTTCATTTTGCTGTGTACTTCCATTCTGAAACAAAAATCGATATTTTTTGTTGAAATGAGACACGATAATTAAAAATACGAATGAAAGCGTGGTGTTCTAGAACTAAATTTGAATCATTTCAAAAATTTTCAGCTCTTTTTACCGCCCAAAGTCTAAGAAACACGAAAAACAGTTCTTCGAGGCGAAAAAATGAAAATAAAAATGAGGAATAGAGTTTGCGTTGGAGCGCACTTGCTCGCTTTCCCATTTTTCAAATGAAAATGTGCAATTGCTCGTCGTCGTGTTTGCACGGGTTTTTTGAAAGTGAGTTTCAGCAGTTGGAGGCAAGAGCTGAAATTTGCTCCCGGAGCCGCAAAAAAAACTAAAATTGAAGAATTTTTTCAATATTTCTAGAAAAATAGAAACAAAAAGCAGGAATTTAAATGCAAAACAAATCGGAAATCAAAAAATTCATTCAACATCAAAACAAAACAAAACAACAATTTTTAACAAGATCAATACCGATAGAATTAAATAATCAACCTTGACAAGCCATAATCAAACTTGACAACATATTTGGCCCGTCACACATCATCTTTGATACTCAATCTACCAGTAGAACTATCATAGCTTTGATACTCAATCTACCAGTAGAACTATCATATGTGCCTTGAATGGAAGGACAGTCGAAGATGCTGAAAAATCAAAATATATTTTAGGAGAATTTTGATAAAAAGTAAAACTTCGAAAAATGTATCAAAACTTACTATTCATTTGGCACAATTTCACCCCAAATCTCTTTTTTCGGAACCAATTTCAAGCGCTTCTTATACTCCAGAATTCCGCTATGAACATTGTTTAAGTCGAGAAAATGCATCGTTCTTCTTTCAAGAACACCAACAATTGTGTGTGGATCTATATTGGCAGCATCACAACTCAATTTATGAACAGAACTCGTCAATTCCATAAATTGATCATTTGTCAGAATCAAATTCGTCGTCAAACTTCCAAACTTTTTGAAAAAGTTCATCAATTTGTCGTCTACAACAGCAAGTTTTTCATCAATTATCGAAACACTGGCAAATCCGAAATGTTTGTTTTCTTGTATGTCAATTTTATCAATAATATTCAATGCAACATTTGCATTGTTCGAAACCAGTTCCAAACAATTAATTTTAGCTAATTGGAAATTATCCGTAGATTTTGCCTTAAAATTAATGTTTGTATTTTTAAATTCAATAAATTAAGTTTCAAAGTCCAACCTTTTCCGTGTTTTCCGTGTTTCCGAAATCTCTGAAGTTCACTGTCAAATCTTCCAGATTCTCAGCTTTCGAAAGAAATGAATATAATTGTTTTTTGTTATTAGTAGTGATTGTGAAATGTCCGAGTTCCGGAAAATTATCGATTGATTTATCGCGGGTCATAAAATCGACCTGAAAAAGAAACAAATATCGGTGGAACAACCGTGAAATTCACTCACTTTTGACAAATTCAAACTGTACAGATGATTTTTATGTTTCGCCAAAATGCTTTCGCAAAATTTATAAGCCATAGTTTTTCCATTTCCAACACCTTTCCAAATAATCTCATCTTCGCATTGAATTTTGCATAACTTTCCATTTTGCTCGAAATTCAGTTTTATTTTATTATCAATTGTTAAAATGAGGTGATTTTCACGAGAGCGTTGAATTCGTTCAAGTGCGACGGTTAAAATATCCTTCTCTTCGTGAAGAACTTCTTCCAAACATCGCAAAGAGCATTTTGCTAATTGGTAACTGAAAGATCAATATTTTTTATTTTATTTCCAGCTATGTTATGTTTACCGATCATTTTTCTCCATATATTTGAACACTTCGCACTTCATTTCAAATGGCAAATCATTCCAACCTTTCATTTTGCTGTGTAACTCCATTCTGAAACAAAAATCGATATTTTTTGTTGAAATGAGACACGATAATTAAAAATACGAATGAAAGCGTGGTGTTCTAGAACTAAATTTGAATCATTTCAAAAATTTCCAGCTCTTTTTACCGCCCAAAGTCTGAGAAACACGAAAAACAGAGTTCTTCGAGGCGAAAAAATGAAAATAAAAATGAGGAATAGAGTTTGCGTTGGAGCGCACTTGCTCGCTTTCCCATTTTTCAAATGAAAATGTGCAATTGCTCGTCGACGTGTTTGCACACGGCTTGTTTGGAAGCGAATTTCAGGAGTTGGAGGAGATAGAGCTGAAAATGGGAAGTCTGGAGGGTATATAATCTGAAATTTGCCCCTGGAGCCGCAAAAAAAACTAAAATTTTCTAGAAAAAATATTTTAAAGAAACAAAAAGCAGGAATTTAAATGCAAAACAAATCGAAAATCAGAAAATTCATTCAACATCAAAACAAAACACAACAAGAACTTTTAACAAGGTCAATACCGATAGAATTAAAGAAGCAAACTTGACAAGCCAGGCCACATATTTGACTCGTCAAACATCATATGTTTGATACTCAATCTTCCAGTATAACTATCATATGTGCCATAAATGGAAGGCCAGTCGAAGATGCTGAAAAATCAAAATAAACATTTTACAAGGAAACCTTTTTTACTCAACACTTCAAACCTTGATGAAATTTTGTCCAGAGACAGCTTTTGGGGTCATAAGAACACCCTAAAAATTTTAGTCTCCCAATGGACCTCTGAGCCAAGTTCTGGGCTCTCAAAAGTTCGAAAATTGCTAAAATTGGCTCATAAAACACGTCATAACTCAATTTTCGATCATTTTTGTCAAAAACTGAGTAGCAGATGATGATCAGCGTGGTCGATTTACCCAAAAACCATGAATAAATCAAATTTTCAGAAAAATTTTTGATTTTGGAAAAAAGAATGAGCAGGGGCACATATGAATTTTCATGAATTTTCAGCCCAAAAATAAAAAACTTCAAAATTTTTCGAAATAAAGTTTTTTATTGATTGACTTTTAGGTAATCGACTATGCTGATCAATATCTGAAACTTCATTTCTCCCAAAAAAAATTTTGAAATGGAGCTATGATGACTTTTATGACCTTTTTTAGGCGTTTTTTTGAGTTTTTGAGAGCCCAGAACTTGGCTCAGAGGTCCATTGGGAGACTAAAATTTTTAGGGTGTTCGTATGGTCCCAAAAGCTGTCTCTGGACAAAATTTCATCATGATTTGAAGTGTTGAGTAAAAAAGGTTCCCTTGTTAGGAGAATTTTGATAAAAAGTAAAACTTACTATTCATTTGGCACAATTTCACCCCAAATCTCTTTTTTCGGAACCAATTCCAAGCGCTTCTTATACTCCAGAATTCCGCTATGAACATTGTCTAATTCGATAAAATGCATCGTTCTTTTTTCAAGAACACTAACAATTATGTGTGGATTTATATTGGCAGCATCACAACTCAACTCATGAACAGAATTCGTCAATTCCATAAACTGATCATTTGTCAAAACCAAATTAGTCTTCAAAGTTCCACACTTTTTGAAAAATTTCATCAATTTGTCATCTACTTCAGCAAGTTTTCCATCAATTATCGAAACACTGGCAAATCCGAAACATTTGTTTTCTTGCATGTCAATTTTATCAATAATATTCAATGCAACATTTGCATTGTTCGAAACCAATTTTAAAACATCAATTTGTGAAAATTTAAAATTCTCCGGAAATCTTATTTTATCCGAGTTTTCCGTGTTTCCGAAATCTCTGAAGTTCACAGTCAAATCATACACATTCTCGATTTTCGAAAGAAATGAATATAATTGTTTTTCGTTATTGGTAGTGATTTTGAAGAATTTGAGTTTCGGAAAATTATCGATTGATTTATCGCGGATCATAAAATCGACCTCAAAAAGAAAAAAATATCGCTGAAAAAACCGTGAAATTCACTCACTTTTGACAAATACAATCTATACAGATGATTTTTATGTTTCGCCAAAATGTTCTCGAAAAACTCGTAAACCATAGTTTTTCCATTTTCAACACCTTTCCAAATAATCTCATCTTCGCATTGAATTTTGCATAACTTTCCGACTTGCTTGAAGTTCAGTTTCATATTTCCATCAATTGTCAAAATGAAAAGTTTTTCACCAGCGCTTTTGATTCTCGCGAGTTCTACTTTCCGAATATCTTTCTCCTCATGAAGAACTTCGTTCAAACAACGCAAAGAGCATTTGGCGAATTTGAATCTAAAAATAATCATTTTATAATATTTCCAGCTATTTTCTATTTACCTATCCTTTTGCTCCAAATATTTGAAGACTTCGCACTTCATTTCAAATGGCAAATCATTCCAACCTTTCATTTTGCTGTGTACTTCCATTCTGAAACAAAAATCGATATTTTTTGTTGAAATGAGACAGGATAATTAAAAATACGAATGAAAGCGTGGTGTTCTAGAACTAAATTTGAATCATTTCAAAAATTTCCAGCTCTTTTTACCGCCCAAAGTCTAAGAAACACGAAAAACAGAGTTCTTCGAGGCGAAAAAATGAAAATAAAAATGAGGAATAGAGTTTGCGTTGGAGCGCACTTGCTCGTTTTTCTATTTTTCGAATGAAAATCTGCAATTGCTCGTCGCCGTGTTTGCACACGACTTGTTTTGAAGGTGAATTTCAGCAGTTGGAAGGGATGGAGCTGAAAATGGGAAATTTGCTCCTGAAAGCTTGAAAAGTTGAAATTTCAGCTCGAGACACTGGGAAACTTGCAAATTTAGCAGTAAAAGCTGAAAATCTTGCTCTGACAGCAGACTTTCTCAAAACTTTCCAATAAATCAACAATATTTATTCAACATCAAAACAAAACAAATTTTAAAAATATAAAAAGAGAACAAAGTTTTTAAACAGATTGATATGGGCTTTTTTCGAATTCCAATATTTTAGTGAAACTATCATATTCACCGGAAAGATAAAAAGTGCTGATGTAGCTGAAAAAAAAAACACTTTTTCACAAATTCACAATTTATTTTTCAAAAAACCTACGATTTATTCGGTGAAATTTGATTTTCAAATAAATTCCTCGTCGGCGAGAATTGTAAGCAGCTAAATTTCAGAATATCTTCAGAAACATTTTTTAATATGCACTTGACCTCAAAATCATTACAATATTCGATCATCATTTCGACAATTGTACTTAGATTGATAATAGTTGCATCAAATTCCACTTCTGAACATGTACAAATCAATTCTTTGAAATAATCATCCCTCAAACACAAATTAGTCTTCACACAATCAGATCGTCTGAAAATCTCCATTAATTTCTTATGCATCGTCAATCACAACACTGACACTTTTAAAACTCAAATTTTCCGGAGCTGTCAAATTGAATAAAACATCATAAGCAATATACGCATCATTTGTAGTGAAAGCCAAGCTCTCAAAATAATAATTTCGAGAATTTCCAGCTCTTTTTATCGCCCGAGCAGATATATCCAAAGAATCTTGAGATCTTGCTGGAATTTCAAGACGATTTTCAGCCAAATTTCGATCGGGAATTTCATTGAAAATAGCCATTGTATCATTGAGAATGTGTGGTTTTTCTGAAGATTTTTCAGCTTCAGCAAGATCTTGTTTCGAATCTGTGATATCCATTGTTTGACTCATCAGAATATCTTCAGAATTCGGTGGAATGCCAGTAGATTTCTGCAAATTTTCAGATAATTTTTGGTTGGCTAGAAATCGTTGATTTTTGACAATTTTTGAGCAAATTATATAGAAAATTTGGAAGTTAATCAAGTTTTAAGATTTTCATTCGAAAAATGCATCTGAATATCTGGAACCTGCAAAATTTCAGACTAACCAATTTTATCTGAAATTTTGCAGGTTTCAAATGCATTGTTTGACTGAAAATCATAATTTTGGGTTAAAAATTGCAGAAAATCACAAATTTCCACCTGAAATTGATCAATTTTCATGTTTTTCGGTCAAAATTCACGATTTTCGGCTCATAAATCCCCCAAAAATCCAACCTGCTCCTTTTGCTCGATGAATTGCGGCGACCGTGTAGATTTTGGCCGATTTCTCTGGCTTCGAGCTGGCAAACAATGTGCAAATGGCGGGTTTTTGATCTGAAAAAGTGGGCGTTTTGATGAGAAATGTGAACATTTTTCCAATGTTTTTTATCACTAAAAAAATTGGCGATAGATTTCCCTGCGCGGGATCTAAAAATTTCAGTGAAAGCTGTGATTTCATAGATTTTCAGTGAAATTTTCAGATCCGGCAACGGAAATTGTATGTATTTGAAGCAATTTTTCGAGCGAAAATGAGCAAAAGTTGAAAAAACATTGGAAAAACTTCGAATTGATAAAAAATCAGGGAATTCTCATGAAATCTGAACAAAATAATAAATTTTTAAAATCCTTGTGAAAATTTTGAAATTTGAATTTTTGGCACAAATAAGCGAAAATTTGAAATAACACGTGAAAATTCGAAGAAATTTCTCACAAAAAAAATTTGAAATTTGGAAAAAAAAAATTAAAAACGTGACACGTTTTTTTTGCCAACTAAAAAAAGGCATTTTTCGAAAAAATTCAACCATTTCTCAAATTACTATAAGTAAGAGGTTAGTGAATTAAATAATAAACTGAAAACAAAATGGATAAATTGATGATTTTAGATTCGTGTCAAGTATGAATGTTAGAAGAAAACGCGCGTGGCCTAGTGATTTCGAAATGAGTTATCCTTTGGCGATAAAGAGAGCAAGATTCGAATCGGCTAGGAAACGGGCTCTCCACTTCGAAGACCTGTATCCCTTCAAGATCAAGAGATCAAGAATCGACAATAGTCGAAAGGAAGTATTACACAGAATGCGAAAAATTCATGAGAAAATGAAAAGAATCGATGAAATCAGTATGAATTGGAAACCGAAACGAGTAAGTAAAAGATAAAGAATTTGAAATCTGATTTTCGGGGATATCAAGTAAACAGGATTGAAGTAATAATCATGTACAATTTAGGCTCAACGCGAAAATCTACCGGTTTTGAATAATGGGATTGTTGAAATTGAAAGGAATGGTCTGAATGAGCAAGAAGCATTGATTATGGAGGATGAAAATGATGATCGAATTATCATTGAAGTAATGAATCAAATGTTAATGGATGTGATCGAGATGGAAGAACAACAAAATCAACAAGAAGATGTAAGTTACTGGAATTATTTGGATTTGAAAAAATATCGCATTTTTCGGGGGTTTTGATTGAAATATTATGTTTCAGATTCAACCTGAAGAACCGGAGATGTTGAATGCGGAAATGATTCGATTTAATATCAATCATTATCCGAGGATTTGCGACATTCGGGATGGAGCTCAAGAGGAGGGCGAGGAAATTCGGTCGAGAAACCATCAAAGATAGCCACAATTTGTCGAATATCTCTGAAAGATCCGAAGGAGAACCAGCACCACGTGTTGCAAACATTGTCAATTTGGCCGAACAACAACAGCATATCCAATATCTCAACGCTCAACCAAGGAATACGGCGGCGGTGCAAATTGGTTTTGGAAATGCGATTGAAATTGAGGTTTTGGCAGCTATGCGAAGAGAAGCGCAAATTGTGGAATTGGAACAGCAGAATGAGCGCCAGGAGATTGAGGTTTTGCCAGCTATGCGAAGAGAAGCTGAAATTGTCGAGATGCAGCCACAAATTGGAATTCGAATCATTCAAGCTCCACCACCAATCATTGCTCAACCAATTCCACCAGCTCCAAATGCACCAGTGCCAAATATTGCACAAGTTGTCAATTTTGCGCAACCAGCAGTTCCAGCGGTAGTTCCTCCACCTATCGCTGCTCTTCAAATTGCTGCACAAGTAGCAGTTCAACAAGTTGCAGCTCCGGCTCCTCCACCTGCACCCGCACCGGCTCAACCACAAATTCCAGTTGTGCAACAAGTTGCGGCTTCAGCTCCACCACAAATTCCAGTTGTGCAACAAGTTGCGGCTGCTGCACCTCCACCACCACCTCCAGTTGTTCAACCGGTTGCAGCTCCTCCACCACCACCACCACCTCCAGCTCCACAAATTATAACGGACAATGAGTGGAAGAAGATGTGCGAAGAGTGTTTGGAAGTGATTAGGAGAGGCCAAGTGGCTGTTTTGAGAGGCCGTGTAACGCATTATACGATTGACGGTGTTATGGCCGTCAATCGATCGCGAACAACCGCAAGACGCTTATTGCAACACCCACCGGCACCAGGAAAAAGGGCGATCGAATAATTATGGGACTTCGCACTCTTCCAAAAGTAAAAATCGATGATATTTGGCCATAAGTGAGTTTGGGAGAAAAACTATGAATTCAGTAAAATTTTAATTCAACGGTGAGAGCCTACATATCTCAAAATGACGTTAAAACCCTACATTCACAAAGAAAACCGAGTAAAACGTGAAAAAAACAAAAAAAGAAAATAATTTTTTTTCGAAATGAAAAAGTGTGCAGTGGGGCGCACTTACTCGCCTTGCCGTTTTTTGAATTTCATTAATTTTTTTTCATTTCAGCGCTGCATCGCCATCTTCATCAATGGTGCGATTATTATTATATTGATCATTATTATTATTTGAAAAAATTTTTAAAAAAACAAAAAAAATCAAAAAATCCAAAAATATTAATTATTATCAAATGAGAGGACAATGATGCGCTTCTTCAACATATCTACTATATACTAATTGGAAACTGAATAGTTTGTCCAGGCCCCGTTCATACCTTCAACGATCACGAAAATTGATGATCAAAAAATGAAAAGTTTGCAAATTTTGGCACCTTGGTGGGCTAGCTAATCTTTTCAAATTCACTCTCTCAGGGGTGCGCGGAGCAGAAAAAGTTTGAAAAACTCAATGTATTTTTCGAAAATAAAACCTGTCCATCGCGATAACTCAACTTCCAGAAGACCATTTTTCATGGGACCTTCACCATTCTATCCCAAATTCTTTCCCATCGATGCGCTAATATCGTTTTGTTCAAAAAGTGGGCGAGTTTTCACGTGAAAATTCAAAACTTCTTTCATGTAAAAAAGAATGATCACGTTTTTATTCGTAAAAAAATATCAGAACACGTTTCTTATCTGATCGTTCTACTTTTTTCAAAGATGGGGAAACAAATCATTTCTAGAGCTTAGTCTATTCCTAATCGGTTCTTGAAATTATGAATAGTGAGTTATATAGTGAGAATATAGTGACTACTGTTTTTTTTTACTATTTCAGTTTACTATTCCAGTGAATGAAAACCATTCAGTATTTTTGAGATACTATATAAGTGTTGAAACCAAAATTACGAGAATGTATCTCACAGTAGACAACAGAAATAGTACAGTACAATTAAATACGCTGCTCATTATTTTTCTGTTTTACTTCTTTCAAAAAAGTAATTTTTTTGTTTTTAAATTTTTTTTGTTTTTCGAAACGTGACACGTTTTTTCATTTCCAAAACTTAGCTCATTTTCTACTTTTTTTTCCATCGAAATGTCGCAGGAAAATATAGTTGTGGACGTAGAAAACGATGAAAACATGCAAGATTTACAAGAAATGGCTCATGCTAAAAATTCAAAAAATAAAACGAACTTCCGTAAAAAGGTAGAGTTATATTGTGATGCATGAGGTCAATTTTATTTTAGATGAAAAAAGCAGCAGAAGTGGAAAGAAAGAGGAATGAAAGAAAAAAACATGATGCGATCTCTTCAAAAAGTTTGAAAACAGCTACCGTAACCGAAAACAACAATAACATCGGTGAAGAAGAATCAGAAATTGGTGAAACTGATGAATCCGGAGAAATTTCGAGAGCAACTAAAAATAAAGGCAAAACACCAACAACAAAAAAACATGAATCTCGAGTGAAAAAAAATGTAAGTTTTTGTGAGATACAGTACCCCAATCAACTAACGAAAATTCAAGATGAAAAAAATCGGTGATGCAGTTCGGAAAAAAAATGCCAGAGCAAATGAAAATGAGAAACAAAGAGAAACGAGATTAAACAAAGTCGCAATGACAACAGCTTCAAAAAGACAAGATGAAACTTCAAAAAGACAGAAACGTGCTCGAAAACAAACAGATGATAAAACTGGACCGTCGGATAAAATAAGAAGACTTCGTGCTTATTCCACTTCAAGCGAGAATTCATCCGAATCTGATCAAGCTTCACGAATACCGGCTTTGAGACAAAATAAAAGTAAATTTGGAATTGCGGCAACAGGAGTAAACATAGATGCTCATTATTCTGGAAAAATGGATCAAAAGTGTGAATATTGCGGAGCATTGTATTTTTCTGACGAATGCACTTTGAAAGGAACTTACTCGAAATGCTGTATGCTAGGAAAAGTCAAACTGAATCATTTCGACAAATTTCCAAAAGATCTCAAAAAATTGTATACTTCGAATGATCCTGAATCCATCAATTTTCGAGAACACACAAGGAACTACAATAATAGTTTAGCGATGGGTAGTATGAAAGCACAAGTGGAAGTACCAAAAGGAAGAGGACCTTATTGTTACCGTATTCATGGACAAGTCAGTTTGAGAAAAATATTTGTTTTTTTTAGTTTCAAATTTACAGGTGTATCACTTTGTCGGCTCATTGCATCCAGCAGTCGGTGAGAAGCACAATTTTGCTCAAGTTTTTATTATGGATACTGGATTGGCTGCTGAAGAACTTGCTGGAAGACCGATAAACAATGATTGTACGGAGAATATGTTCAAGAAGTTGATCGAAATTTTGGAGAAAATTAATCCGTTTGTGCACTCTTTCAAAACGATGCGAGAAGTAGAAAAAGAGGAGCAACTTGCTGCTGCCAGAGAAGGTCGCCCAGAAAAAGAAGTGAAAATGACATTTAGAGTTAGAGGCGAAGATGATCATCGAAGGTAATTTTTCACAGTATTTTTTTCAATCAGCTCTGAATTTCAGATACCAACTTCCTACTTCGACTGAAGTGGCAGTTGTTTTCGTTGGCGACGAAGATAATATTCCTGGAGAAAGGAGGATTACAGTACAACAAAGAGGTGGTCAATTGGTTTCATTTCGAGATACTGATAAGGAAACTGATCCGATGGTTTATCCTTTGATTTTTCCCGATGGAAAATATGGATGGTATCCTGGAATCAAATATACTGAATCAAGAGGAAAGCGGGTGCGCGTGTCAACCCGTGAATTCTATAGTTATTTATTTCATCGGAGAGACCAGTTCAGCCCTCTTTTTTTTTCCGCCAAGCTCTTCCAGCAATTTGTTGTTGATGTCTGGACAAAAATCGAACAAGGCCGCCTAAATTACATCAGATTCAATCAAGATCGACTTCGGATTGAGACATTGAAAGGGCTGCAAGATTATGTTGCTGGCCAAGAAGATGGTGCTGTTGGAACGCGAATAGTTTTGCCTGCTTCTCACACTGGATCTCCACGTGATATGGTAGCCCAATATCAGGATGCCATGGCTGTTGTTGCGCGTTATGGAAAACCGGATTTTTTCATAACGATGACTTGCAACCCGGCGTGGAAAGAAATTCAAGAAAATTTGGAACCGGGACAAATTGCGAGTGATAGACCCGATTTGGTGGCGAGAGTTTTCCAGTTAAAACTTGGTGAATTGAAAGATCAGCTGTTTAAGAAAGAAGTTTTCGGGAAAGTTGCTGCTCATATCTCGGTTATCGAATTCCAAAAACGCGGACTTCCGCACGTGCATATCTTAATCATCATGCACAAAGAGAGCAAACCTAGGTAAAATTCAGTTGATTATTCAAGATTTTCTTTTCAAATTCCAGAACGGCTCGAGATGTTGACAAATTGGTATCGGCAGAAATTCCTGATCCAATTGCTGAGCCAAGACTTCATGAATTGGTTACAAAGATGATGATGCATCGTCCATGTGGAGTTCACAACATCAATTCTCCATGCATGAGAAATGGGAAATGTGACAAAAATTTTCCAAAAGAAAATCGAGATTGCACTTCTATGGAGGTTGATGGATTTCCACTATTGAGAAGACGTAAAGATGGTCGAACTGTCATGATAAACAAAGTTGCATTGGATAATCGGCACGTGGTGGCTTACAACAAATATCTGACTTTGTTGCTCGAATGCCACATCAACGTCGAAATATGTGGAGCAATTTCAGCTGTAAAGTATTTATACAAATACGTTTACAAGGGAACAACTCGGGCCTCAATTCGCATTCAAACAACATCAAGTGGCGTTCCAAATCCAGTTGAGGATGAAATTGACAAATATTTGGATACGCGATATGTTTGTGCGCCTGAGGCAATGCACCATATTTTGGGGTATCCGATGACTGATCGCAGTGTTTCAGTGGAACAACTCAAGGTTCATCTACCGGGTTGTCAAGGGATTGTATTTCGAAAAGGGGATGAAGTTCAGGCAACTACCAATGGTGAACTGCGCAAAACAACTTTGACAGGGTGGTTTGAGGCCAACAAAAAATGCCAAGAAGCTGCATTACCGGATGGAACTCTTCCACAACCTATGAGAGATACACGAGATCTTTTTTATTATCAGATGCCTGAATATTTTATTT
Source organism: Caenorhabditis angaria (assembly GCA_947459285.1). NCBI lineage: Eukaryota > Metazoa > Nematoda > Chromadorea > Rhabditida > Rhabditidae > Caenorhabditis > Caenorhabditis angaria. The sequence goes on from CANHGI010000001.1 coordinate 10,894,881, forward strand.
TTGATCCGAAACATGGTTGGAAAGAACGAAGAAACTGTCGGTTTGCGATTGGACGTATGCATTTTGTTTCGCCAAGAGATCGTGAAAGATTCGCACTTCGACAGCTGTTGTTGTACACAAAAGGAGCTACGTGCTTTGATGATTTGTTGACGGTTTCGGGAACAAAATATGATACTTTCATTGAGGCGGCTAAAATGAGTGGATATCTTGAAGATGATTTAATTCATGAACAATCGATGCAAGAAGCTTCGACATTTCATTCGGCTGCCCAACTTCGAGGATTTTTTGCAACTCTGATTTGCTTCGGGAATATTACCGACGTGGAAAAACTTTGGAATAAGTGAGAAAACATTTTTATTGTCTCAAAAAAATTTGATCTTCAGGTTTCTCGATGATTTATGTGAGGATTATATTCACCAAAAAAAATCACGATCGGATGCTGAATCTCTAACATATTTTGACATTCTGGATCGGCTTGATGCTATGAAGGTCGATTTTCGTATTTATTTGGATCTTCCATATCAAAGAGTTCTAATAAATGGCCCACAAATTGATTATGATTTGTGTCGAAGAGTTGGAGAAGATATGCGAAAGACCATGTCGGTGGAGCAAGAAAAAGTTCTTGGAACAATTTTGATTGCATTATCTGGATGTGGAGGACTTTTTTTTGTTGATGGGCCTGGAGGAAGCGGAAAAACGTATCTCTACAATTGTTTGGCAAACATTGTTCAAGGCGAGAAAAAGAAGATTTTGACAATTGCGTGGACCGGCATCGCTGCCGCTCTTCTTCCAAATGGTCGCACGGTGGCTTCAATTTTCAAGCTTGATGTAACAAATGGTTGCAAAATGTCGCGCCTCAACCCCCGTTCAGCCGAAGCCAAACGTTTATCAGAAATTGATTTGATTTTATGGGACGAAGCTCCGATGTCACCGAAATCCGCCCTCGAAAGTGTTGATCGATTTTTCCGTGATGTAATGGAATATGATTTTCCGTTTGGAGGTAAAACTATTGTACTTGGAGGTGATTTTCGGCAAGTTTTGCCGGTAATGGACAAAGGAGGAGTTGATGAACAAGTTGCAAATTGTATTAAGAAATCTGAATTGTGGAGCAAGTTTGAATGCATGAGATTGACTGCAAATATGAGATTAACAGATGGTGATTCAACATGGAAAGATGATTTGATGAAAATCGGAGATGGTGATGTTGGGGCTCCATTGACTGGAGAAATGGATGTTCCGCTTGAATTTCAAAGTGGTGATTTGGTATCGAATATTTTTGGAGGTTTTTTAGGGGGTTCGGACATTGATGAATTATCGAAAGTTGCGATTTTAACCCCCAAAAACAAAGAAGCGTTGGAAATGAATCTTCGAATCCTTGATCAATTACCTGGAAATTCAAAATCATTTAAGTCACTGGATGTTATTGTTCGGAAAGAAGGAGAAACGGATGCAAGCTGCCAATATTATACCACTGAATTTTTGAATAGGATGACTCCAAGTGGAATGCCTCCTCATGATCTGCAGCTCAAGGTGGGTGTAAAAATAGGGTTAGCATATAAATTCGAGATTCTAGAAAGGAGCAATCATAATGCTTCTGCGAAATTTGGACGTCAAGAATTCGTTATGCAATGGATCTCGATTTGTGGTGGAAAATATGGGAGAACGTGTACTTCAATGCAAATTTGTTTGTGGAGCGCGAAAAGGAGAATCTGTTCTTCTTCCGCGAATCAAACTCAATTATGAACAGAATCTTCCCTTTGTTCTTTCTCGACTTCAATTTCCAGTTCGATTGTCTTTTGCCATGACGATAAATAAGAGTCAAGGGCAAACTTTCAACAAAATCGGATTGCAGTTGGATGAACATATATTCAGTCACGGACAATTATATGTGGCTCTTTCTCGAACTCGAACTAAAGATGGAATATTCATCGAATCATCTTCCAAAAAAATGCATAATATTGTTTGTAAAGATGTATTGAATTAATTATTTTGTATTTATAATGAACTCGATTATTTTTTGAATTGATTTTGGAATTACTGTAGTCTGCAAAAAAATTTACGCGCGAAGCCGGGACAACCCAGAAGGAGGAGCCGGCGTTAGCCGGCGGAGCTCTTCTGGTTATTATATATTTATTTATTGAAAAATCAAAAAAAAACCAATAAAAAATCAAAAAAAATTATAAAACCCCAAAAAATTAATTATTTATCGATTATTATTTATTATTTATGATGGAATGCTCGGAATTGTTGAATTTTTCTATCAATTTGTTGGATTTTTGGAAAAAAAATGAGCGAAAATCAGGAAATTCATCGAAATCTCGAAAAAAGAAGCCAAGTTATTTTTGAAAGTTATCGATACCCAAAAAATCGATATGGATTCAAGTGTATGGCTGGAAAAGAAGGATTTCGAGGATTACCTGATGGTTAGATTTTTCATCTACAAAATTAATTTCAAAAAATAATTCAATTATTTTTCAGACGTGAAATCATTCAACGTGTCACGTGGAATGCATTTCGATTTTATGATTGTTCGAATTTTTGAATTGATGTTGGAATTATGGCTAGAAATTCAGCGGGATCAGGAAGAAAAGAAAAAGCGAACTCGATATCAATGAGATAATGAGATTTTGGCGTTTTTTGGAGGAAATTCGTCATTTTCACAAAGTTGTTCTGGATAGCAAATGGATATGCAAGGATTTTCGAGAGTTGGATCAGGAAAATCATCGAAATCACAAAAAATAGAAGCCAAGTTAATATTGAAAGTTATTGATTTTCACCAAATCGATATGGATTGATAGTTATGGCTGGAAAAGGGGGATTTCGAGAATTTCCTGATGATTATTTGTGGTTGACAAATCGAAAATCGAATCATCGGCTTGCGGCGGAAAATATAGGAGCTTTTGGCGAGTTGTTTGATTGAGTGAGTTTGAAATTGTAAAATTTTTGCAAATTTTAATTTGTTTTTTTTCAGATGTCTGTGCTTTATCCATTTGCGATAAAGAGAACAAAATTGGAAGCGGGTCGAAAACGCGCTCTCCACTTCGAAGATCTTTATCCTTTCGAGATCAAGAGATCAAAAATCGACAAGGAAGAATTGCACAGAATGCGAAAAATACATGAGCAAATGCAACGAATTGAAATAATCAGTATGAATTGGAAGGTTAAACGAGTGAGTAAAAGATAGAGAATTTGAAATCTGATTTTCGGGGATATCAAGTAAACAGGATTGAAGTAATAATCATGTACAATTTAGGCTCAACGCGAAAATCTACCGGTTTTGAATAATGGGATTGTTGAAATTGAAAGGAATGGTCTGAATGAGCAAGAAGCATTGATTATGGAGGATGAAAATGATGATCGAATTATCATTGAAGTAATGAATCAAATGTTAATGGATGTGATCGAGATGGAAGAACAACAAAATCAACAAGAAGATCAAATTGATGTAAGTTACTGGTTTCAAGAGGGAAAAACGGGAATTTTAATTGAAATCTTATAATAATACATGTTTCAGGTTCAACCTGAAGAACCGGAAATGTTGGATGCTGAAATGATTCGATTCAATATCAATCATTATCCGAGGATTTGCGACATTCGGGATGGAGCTCAAGAGGAGGGCGAGGAAATTCGGTCGAGAAACCATCAAAGATAGCCACAATTTGTCGAATATCTCTGAAAGATCCGAAGGAGAACCAGCACCACGTGTTGCAAACATTGTCAATTTCGCCGAACAACAACAGCATATCCAATACCTCAACGCTCAACCAAGGAATACGGCGGCGGTGCAAATTGGTTTTGGAAATGCGATTGAAATTGAGGTTTTGGCAGCTATGCGAAGAGAAGCGCAAATTGTGGAATTGGAACAGCAGAATGAGCGCCAGGAGATTGAGGTTTTGCCAGCTATGCGAAGAGAAGCTGAAATTGTCGAGATGCAGCCACAAATTGGAATCCGAATAATTCAAGCTCCACCACCAATCATTGCTCAACCAATTCCAAATGCACCAGTGCCAAATATTGCACAAGTTGTCAATTTTGTGCAACCAGCAGTTCCAGCGGTAGCTCCTCCACCTGCCGCTGCTCTTCAAATTGCTGCAGCTCCACCACCTCCACCTGCACCTGCACCGGCTCAACCACAAATTCCAGTTGTGCAACAAGTTGCGGCTCCAGCTCCACCACAAATTCCAGTTGTGCAACAAGTTGCGGCTGCTGCACCTCCACCACCACCTCCAGTTGTACAACAAGTTGCGGCTGCTGCACCTCCACCACCACCTCCAGTTGTACAACAAGTTGCGGCTGCTGCACCTCCACCACCACCTCCAGTTGTACAACAAGTTGCGGCTGCTGCACCTCCAGCTCCACAAATTATAACGGACAATGAGTGGAAGAAGATGTGCGAAGAGTGTTTGGAAGTGATTAGGAGAGGACAAGTGGCTGTGTTGAGAGGCCGTGTCACGAATTCTACGATTGACGGTGTTATGGCCGTCAATCGATCGCGTACAACCGCAAGGCGATTATTGGCACACCCACCGGCACCAGGAAAAAGGGCGATCGAATTATTATGGGACTTCGCACGCTGCCAAAAGTGAGAATCAATGATATTTGGCCATAAGTGAGTTTGGGAGCAAAAACTATGAATTCAGTGATTTTTGGGAAAATTTTAGAGAGCCTACATATCTCAAAATGATTTTAAAACCCTACATTCACAAAGAAAACCGAGTAAAACGTGAAAAAAAGAAAAAAAAGAAAAAAAAATTTTTCGAAATGAAAAAGTGTGCAGTGGGGCGCACTTACTCGCCTTGCCGTTTTTTGAATTTTTTTTTCATTTCAGCATCGCCATCTTCATCAATTTTCCATGGTGCGATTATTATTATATTGATCATTATTATTATTAAAAAAAAAACAAAACAACTCATAAAAATCTTCATTTTCAATCAAATTTTCGAATTTCTCTCAAACTTTCTGCCAGCAAATCGATAAACATGTGTCAAAATTTGAATAGTGCTCATTTGGCGCGCTTCAATTTCGGGTAAATTGGCCAGAATATCGAAATTTGGCTGTCTGCCAAATACACCCATCGCCACAATTATACACATCAAAGCGGTGACACCAAATGTGGTGGGGAAGTCGGGGAACTGAAACAAAAAATATTTGAATTTTTTGAATTTGGCGGCAACAATGAAGGTGTTGTAAACACGGAGTGTCGTTGAAAATTGAAATTTTTGAATTTTCAAAATTTCGCGGGAAAATTAAAGATTGTGTAAACACGGAGTGTCGTTGTATTTTCTAATTTTGCCTACCTGAAACATGTGCACATAATAAATCTGATCCAATTGAAAAATCGAGTGATTTTCGGCCGACAAAAATCGAGAAATCGGAATCCAAAAAACACTTTGAACTTCGTCCGGATTCATCGTGATTTTCAGCGGATTTCTGGAACAAAAATCGATATTTTGGGCTGGCTGAAAATCTGGATTTTTTCGAGCTGAAAATCAAGATTTTCAGCCAGAAAATCCGGATTTTCAGCTCACTTTACAACTGCAATTGTGGGATGTAGAAGAATTCCAAATCTCGCGCGAAACGCTGGCAAATTTCCAATTATTTCGTAATCTTCTGGCGGAACTCCGATTTCCTGGAAAAATTTGAATTTTTCCAATTTTTCCGCCAAAATTCCGAAAATTTAAATTTTTTTTTTGAAAAAAATTGGGTAAAAAATTTTTTTAAAAGGACATCCTCACAAACTACAGTAATCCGGTTTTTAAATGTTTTCGAACTACAGTATCCTATCTACAGTAAACCTTTACTGTAGCCAATATTTCACGAAGAAGAATTTCTAGTGTCAAAAAAATTCAAATTCAAAATTTTTTCGCGCCAAAACCAATCTACAGTAACCATAGGCAAATTTGATGTCAAAAAATGTAGAATTTTTGAGCCACGATGATTTTTTTTTTGAATATTTAGAGGCGCATACAGTACCCCCGGAAAATCCCACAATTCAAAAAAATTTTGCGCCAAAACCAATCTACAGTAACCTTGGGCAAATTTGATGTCAAAAAATGTGCAATTTTTGAGCCACGATGATTTTTTTTTGAATTTTTAAAGGCGCATACAGTACCCCTGAAGTTTTTCAATGAAAAAAATCCCATAATTTATGTTTTCATAGATATCATTCCAATTATTCATCAATCCTCATAAAAACTCCCATCAAGGTCATTTTCTCTTCTTTTTTTTCCAAATTTTTTCCCAAAATTTTTTTGGGCCCAAAAAAAGTGCCTCTAAATGTTCCCCTAACGACCCTAGCCCAAAACCTAATTATTCCTTCTCTCCAGTTTTTCTTGGGCGCTACGCCTTGACATTTCTCCCTTTCCCACACCATCTGCGCCTTTTTCTGTCTCTCTACATGTCTGCGTCTCTCAATTTCCCGCACTCTCTCGCTCTGGTTTTTGGCGAACGAAGGGAAAAAGAAAAGAAAAGGACACTTTTTACTACTTTTGCCCAAGAACAAAAAAAAGTGTTCTTTTTCTTTTGGTTTTTTGTGCCACGTGGCATTTTTGAAAAACTTTCAGAATTTTGCGCTTCCACGTGGCAAAATTCAGATTTTTTGAATTCTGAAGATTTTTTTTGAATAAAAAATTGTATAATTCTAGTTCGGGTTACTGTAGTTCGAAAAATTCAGGGATTACTGTATTTTCTCTAGATTTTGTAAGCATGTTTTGTGAGCAATCAATTTTTGAATAAGGAGTACTGTATGGCCCTTTAAAAATCAAATCAAATTTTACTGTGCACAATTTTGGCCAGAAAAATTCGGAATAAAGTCCTGGATTACTGTATTTTCTAGATTTTATAAGAGTACTGTATGTCCCTTTAAAATTAAATTTTTACAAGCGATTGTAAAAAATTTGGATCATAAAAATCAATTTTTTTTTGAATTTTTCAAATTTCCCGCCAAAATCTCAAGTTTTCGCGCGCTAAATTTTTTGTCTCTTGACCTTTTTTCCCCTAATTTTCCTCTATTCATTCATTCAAAAAATCATCGAGTCCCCGGAGAAAAAGACAGATTTTCCGCTTTTTCTCCAAAATGTCACAAAATGTTCCGTTTTCTGACATACACATCACATCAAAATGCAGTGTATTTCGGAAAAATTTTTGAATTTCTAATTTTTTGGAGCTGAATTTTGATGAGATTTGTGGAAATTTGAACTTTGAAATTCCAAATTTCCAAAATTTCGAAATTACGCGCGAAAATTTTTGAATTCAAATTTCTATCGAATTTAGAAGTTTCGCAATTTTTTTTTGAAATTTCGCAATCCTATTTTTTTCGAAAATCTTGACCTTCTGAATTTTTAATTTTGCCACGTTTCAAAACCTCTCCTTTTCTCTGCGTCTCTACCCCTCCCCTATTTCTCTAACCTCCTGCGTCTCTCTGATCGCCGTCTGTCTCGTGTTTCCGTCATCCGCCAATTCATCCATCATTCCACCCGGAAAACATACCTAAAATATTTTATTACTACTCAGATGATTGATGATTTTTGGCCAAAACTAGAGTCTAGTTCAAATAAATTCATCAAATTTTTGCTCACCTCCCCAGGATGTCTTCTCAAATTCGCACTTCTAACACATAATAGAACCTGCGGCTCGGATTTTGAGAAAATGTCCAGCAAAATCAACACTCCAGCGTCCTAAATCAATAATTTTCAGCAGAAATTTCAAAAATTCCAAAAAAAATCCCACTTTTTCTCCTTCGGGCCTCGTAAACTCATCCAACAATCCCAAACATTTTCGGATTTTCTCGATTTTTCGGCGCTGAAAATGTAGATTTTAAGATTTTTGACGCTGAAAATTCAAAAATTATAGAATTTTTCAACTTTTTTTCTCCAAAAAAAATCTAATCTCAAATCTCGATCTGATGCAAGTTTTTCGGCACACCAAACAAAACGCCGTGTAATTTATTTATTTTTTGTCTTTTTTTGGGTTAGGTAGAATTTTGTGAGAAACATACATAGTTTTTAGGCCCTTTTGAAATTAGGTTAGGCCAATTTTAGGCTGATTTTAGGCCAGTAAAATTATTTAGGCTTATCAAATTTATAGCTGGTCTTTAGGCCTCTTAAAAATTAGATTTAGGCTTCTTGCATTGCTCATGTTAGAATTTTCCACGTGGATTTTTTTGGGAATTTTTCCCAGAATTTTTCAAAATTTATAAAATTTTTCAACAATTTTTCCCAGAATTTTTTTTTAAAAATTCAATTCTGAAATTCAGCATTTGTGATGATTTTAAGTCTTGAAAACTAAATTTTTAGGTTCAAATATATATTTTTTTTGAATAATTCTGAAAACCTAGAATTTTCCAAAGCCCAAAAAATCATCTACAGTAACCTTTTTAAAAAATTTTCTTTCCCAAAATCCCGTGCCAAGCTCTCTGCGTCTCTCACCCAGATGATGATCCCACTTAACCATATTTTAGTAGTCCACTTTCTCTTCTCCAGCTGGCGCACACGTGTTCAACCGAAATTTGTCAAAAAATATGAGAAATCTGTTCTCGACACAAGACAAAAAGGGGGGCGGAGCCTAGTTTTAGGACACCTGGGTCAGATTTTCTGACAGGCCTTGGTTATTTGTATGCCATATGTGTGTATTTAAAGGGGGGAAGTGAGTATATTAGTACTTATTAGTTAGACTAACTAATAATACTTATAATAAATCTATCCCCATTGTTCTTTTTTATTTATTGGGGAAATTTGTGGGATTTTTTGAATTTTAGGTCAATTTTGGCGCTAAAACTTTCAGGTTTGAGTTAATGAATTTTAAGCGCAAAAATAATTCCACCGGATTTTTTAAGTTTCAAAATTTGGATGTTTTTTGAGCGTTTGAAATTTGTTTTGATAACTTTATCATTTTCGAGAGTTTGTATCTTCCAAAGTTTTTTCGCCAAAAAAAGCTTAAAATATTTTTCGGCGATTTTTTACGTTTCAAAATTTTCTCAATTTTATTTATATTTTTGCGCAACAATTTTTGTGTTTTGGACGATTTTTTTTTGAATTTTCTAGAAACTTTTCTCTCAAAAAAAAGATATCACTTTCTTTTTCTCCACAATTTTTCAAGTACTGTGTAAATAATATACATGAAATATACAAGAGGAAAAATCGAGGAACACCAGGCTCATTATCATTTTGTGTGTGTGACACTTGACACTTTCAAGTGTGTCTCTTGAAGACAAATTATTATTTTTCCACGTGTCATCCATTTTTTGGCGCGAAAAAATTGAAAAATTCGAAATATTTTGAGAATTTTTTAAAATTCAGCTTACAAGTAAGCAATTGCCACGTGTATTTTCTAGAGCTCAAATTTCGGGATAATTTTTTTGCTCTCTTGAAAATCCACGTGGTTTTTGAGCCCTGTTAGATTTTTCTGACACATTTCACGAGTTTTGACACCCTGCCAGCTTGCCGGCTTGTTTATTTTTGAGATTAATATGGGCTCGCTGATTTTTCGCGCCCAAAAATGAGTTTTGTGTATTACTTCCGGACAAAAAACCACGTGGCATATGGTTTTTCCATCTCAAATTTCCTATATTTTCTGGAAAAAAATCCACATGGTTTTTAAATTTTATATTATTTTTTGTAGATTTTTTGTGGCTTCTGAATTTTTAAAATTTTATTTTCTAGATTTTCTGTTGAAATTCCAGGTGGCTTCTCTATTTTTCAAGCTCAAATTTCCTATATTTTTTTTCTGAAAATCCAACTTCCCCTAACTCAAAAAAGTATACTACAAAGCTAGAGGAAAAAAAGTGAATAAAATTTAAAATGCATTCGTTTTTTCTATTGTTTTCTTTCCCCAAAAAAACCAAAATCTCGCATTTTTTTTTCGCGAAAAAATATATTTTTTTGTTCACAATTTTTTTTGAACAAAAAAATTTCGCAGAAAATTTGCTGTGTGTTGACAGCTGTGATTTCTCGATGTTTAACGATTTTTTTTCAGCTTTTTTGAAAAAATTGATTTTTGAGGTCTAGCAAAAATTTAGGGCCCTAAAAATCCAAAAAAAAAATTTCTGGAATTTTCTGATTCCACGTGGCAAATTTTTCTTCAAATTTTAAAAATTCTAAAAATTCAGGAGCTCCAAATTCCACGTGGCATATTTTTTTGCAAATTTTAAAAATTCTGAAAATTTAGAGCTCCAAATTCCACGTGGCATATTTTTCTTCGAATTTTAAGAATTCTGAAAATCTAGAGCTTCAAAATCCACGTGACAACTTCAAAAAAAATCTACAGTACTCAAATTTTCGCGCCAAAAAATCCACGTATTTCTCTGTTTTCTCTGCGTCTCCTCACTCTCTCACCTCAAGAAAAAGAAGCTCCTCTCATTTTTTTTAGTTGTTTCATCTTTTTTTCTTCCTCCACCACCACTTTCTTCTTCCTTTTGTCATTAGAATATACACACACACTTTTTCTCTCTGCACTCTCTCATTCTCTCCCACTATTTCTCCACAACGAATTAACTGCGTTTCAAAACCGCAATTTAATCTGTGTCTGGTGTGCTCTCTCCGCTTCGCACACTATTTCGTCTCGCCTGTCAATTTTTGGGGGCTCGCAAAGGAGAAGAAATGGACATCATCATCATCATAAATGAATGTATTTTTTTTCGCAGAGAAAAATTGGTGCCACGTGGATTTTCGATTCAGAAAATGTCAAAAAACTATATTTTTTTCCTATTTTTTGACATTTTTTTTTCATTTTTGTGTCGAAAATAGGAAAAAATATAGTTTTTTGACGAAAAATATTATTTTTTCAAATTTTTTTTCAAAAAAGCTCCAAATCCACGTGGCAAAAATTGAGATTCCTAGATTTTTTAACCCTAAATTTTCGAAAACCTAATTTTTGAAATCTGAAAATCCATATGACTAAATTTTTAATATCAAAATTTCAAAAAATTCTCAGATTTCTAGATTTTTTTTCCAGTTTCTAATTAATTGTAAAATAAAATTTGGCCACGTGGCAAATTTTTCCCTAAAAATTCCATTTTTTTTCAAAAAAAAAATTTTTCTGATGTTTTTTTGTTGATCCTGGATTAAACCCGTCACGCTTTTTTGCGTTTTTTTTTTCAAAAAAAATGTGGTTTTTAGCACCAAAATGTGAAACTTTCATAGAAAAATCAAAAAAAAAAAATTGAATTTTCGAACTGAAATCCAAAATTTCCGCTTCTGAGCACTTTATAGCTTTCTGAATTGAATTTTTCTTGAAAAATAGGTATAGGAAGCATTTGCGCTCTATTGAGAACCTCAATTTTAATCAAGAAATTTGAATTTTCTTGAAAAATAGGTCTAGGAAGCATTTGCGCTCTATTGATAATTGTGAAATTTATCGAAAAATTTGAATTTTCAGAAAAAAATCAGTTTGGCATTTTCGGCTCAAATTTTTCTTAAAAATCTAAAATTTCTGAATTCCAGCTAATTTTCAGTCCCTAAAATCCACATTCCAAAATTCCCCCAATAATTATACGAAAATTACCAAAACAAAACCAAAACACTCGAAAAAGTATGCAATTTCTCTTGCAATTTGTCTCAAATTACCACTTTTGGTCAAATTTTCCACCAAAAAATTGATTTTTTCTCTTATTTTCTCAATTTTTCCCTTCAAAATCCCATTTTTCTCAATTTTCAGACAAAAATCCACGTTTTCGCGCCCAAAAAATGGAGTAAATCACACAAAATGCTAGCCGCCTCCGAAGATCACTACGATACTCCGTGGGAATTTTTGGCGCGACCGAATTCGGTGCGATTGTCCACGTTGGATGGATCGGGAACTTTGGATAGAGAAGTAGCAGCAGGGATGCCAGAGAGAGGTTAGAAACGCAGAGGAAATGAATATGGCCTAGAAATTCAAATTCCACGGTTTTCTAGGCCATAGCTTATTTTTCGTGGCCTAGAACTCCAAAACACACTGTGTTCGGGCTCAAAATGCTGCAAATTTCAAGCTAATCCACGTGGCAGCCCTAAAAATGCTCCAAATTTTGCAGGCTCTCCATCGCTATGCTCCAGCTCCTCATTCGTCAATCAGCTCGTTCAAATCGGCAATTCGGCGGTGGATGCGCGCATCAACAAACGATCAGCGAGAGACGAGAGTAGTCGGAGACGCAGAGAGGTTAGAGTTTTGTCAGTGGGGCGCGTTTGCTGGATTATCCACGTGGATTAGGCTTTTTCGAATGAAAAACCATGAAAAATCCGAATTTCCTGATTAAAATTGAGGTTCTCAATAGAGCGCACATGCTCCAATATAATTAAAAATTCAAATTTTTCGAAAAATCTTACAATTGTCAATAGAGCGCACAAGCTTTCTAGACCTATTTTTCAAGAAAAATTCAAAAATGAATTCTCAATGGAGCGCACAAGCTTCCTAGCTCAATTTTTCATGAAAAATTCAAATTTTTCGAAAAATTTCAAAATTATCAATAGAGCACAAATGCTTTCTAGCTCAATTTTTCAAGAAAAATTCAAAAATGAATTCTCAATGGAGCGCAAATGCTTTCTAGGCCCATTTTTCATGAAAAATTCAAATTTCCTAACTAAAATTGAGGTGATCAATAGAGCGCACATGCTCCAATATAATTAAAAATTTGAATTTTTCTAGGAAAAAGCTATATTCTCAATAGAGCGCACATGCTCTAGAAGCTAATTTTCCACGTGGATTTCGATTTTTCTACTGAAAAACCAGGAAAAATTCAAATTTCTTGCTTAAAATTGAGGTTCTCAATGGAGCGCAAATGCTTCCTAGCTCAATTTTTCATGAAATTTTCAAATTTTGCAGTCAGACGATCAAATTCTGGAGCAAAACGTGGATCGTGTGGAAGCGGAAAAACGCCTGGAAGCTCGCCAACTCGGCGACTATCTTCTAAGGTCTCGCGGCGAAGGAAGTGCCGCGCTTTCACTTCGCAGCACAAAAGGTGTGGTGCATATTAAGATTGAGAAAAATGGCGATCGTTGGGTGATTGGTGGGTGCATTTTTCTAATTTTCAGATAATTTTGAGGGAAATTTTCGCAATTTTAGGTGATTTTTAACGAAATTTTGATATTTTCAATAATTTTTGGGCATTTTTCAATAATTTTTGGGCATTTTTCAATAATTTTTGAGCATTTTCAAATAATTTTCACAGTATTTTAGATATTTTCACAGTATTTTAGATATTTTCAATAATTTTTGAGCATTTTTCAATAATTTTCACAGTATTTCAGATATTTTCAAAATCCCGCCCCAAAAAACTCACTTTTTCAAGCATTTTGAGCACTTCTTCTGATTTCTGATAGCTGCCACGTGGATTTTTGAGCTCTGAAAAAAAAATCGATAATTTTTTATGGGAAAAAGAAGTTTAGAGAAATTTATTGATTTTTGGACGTGGCAAATTTTGGCGCGAAAAATATTTTGATTCAAAAAATTTTGCTGAATTTAATTTTCCGGGCTCAACATTTCAAATTTCTGGCGCCAAATTCAAATTTTCTGCGCGAAAAATCCACGTGGCATTAGTTTTTGAGCCAAAAAATTGTGATTTCAACATTTTTGCTCATTTTTTTGCTCAAAAATCTATTTTTTTTCAAATTTCCCGGTAAAATCAGATGTTTTAGGGTCAAAAATGTACGTTTTTGCTCATTTTTTGCTCAAAAAATGCTCATTTTTCTAGGCGAAGGCCCGTGTTTCCGCTCAATCTCTTCCGCAATCAGCTACTACCGCCGGCATCCGCTTCCGATCCGCGGAGCCGATCATTTGATCTTGAAGCAGCAACTCAAACGACTACCCCAAGCATTTTAATCTAATTTTTGTGAAAATTCACATTTTTCTTGCCAAAAACCCCCGATTTTTAACCTATTTTCTCTGAAAATTCAAGTTTTAGCTAGCTTTTCGCCGGTTTTTTTTCGTCTTTTAAAAAATTTGTATATTTTTGCTGCGCTTTACGAGTATTTTTCATCAATTTTTTTGTGTTTGAAATTAAATAATAAAGATTTTACATTAAATTTGACGTGAAAATGCAGATTTTTTGAAATTTTGACGAAATATTGCAAATTTTACACCGGAAATTACGCGAAAATGCAGATTTTTCAAATTTTACCCGAGAAAATTCAAAAAAACTTGCAAAATTGAAAAAAAAATCGATAAATCGCTTATCAGTTGAGAGAGAAAAGAGAAACTAGGTGTTTTGGTTGGGAAAAAGGAAAAACAAAGGGGAAATTTGTGATTTTTGCCACGTGGCAGACACAAATTTGAATTTTCGGGAAATTTCAGATTTTTCCCACAAATTTAACAATTCTCAATAGAGCGCACATGCTTTCTAGGTCAATTTTTAAATTAAATTCGAATTTTTCGAGAAATTTCACAATTCTCAATAGAGCGCACATGCTTTCTACATCAATTTTAAATTTAAATTTTTTCCACAAATTTAACAATTCTCAACAGAGCGCACATGCATTTCTACGTCAATTTTTATTTAAAATTTAAATTTTTCAAGTTTCCTGGCCCAAAAAACTCACCAAATCTCTATTTTTCGTCTCGAAATCCTGAATTTTCGCTCCAAAATTTTCCTGTTTCAAAAAAAAAAATTCAAAAATATTCAGGTTCACAAGCAAAAACACGATTTTTCCAAATAAATATCATTTTTTCACGACTAAATCAAAATTTCAGTCAAAAAATCTCAAAATTCAAGCCAAATTCTTCAAATGATGCTTAAAATGATCCTCAATAAAGCTGGCGATGAAATAATAGGAATGATCGAATTCCGGTTGTAGGCGCACTTGAATTTCAGCATTTTCAGACGATTTCAGAGTGTGTGGTTGAAGTTGAGCAAGAAAATTGTCGCCTTCACCTTGGTCGATGAGAATGTGACGGTGGGGTCCCGTGTAGGATTTGAGGAGGTGGCTGGCGTCGTATTGAAGCCACGTGGATTCGTCGGAGCCTGGAAAAGTGTCATTTTCTGAGATTTTTATGATTTTCAGTCAAATTTTGAGGATTTTCAGAGAGTTTTATTAGAAATTTGATGATTTTCAGTAGAATTTTGAGAATTTTCAGATATTTTCATAGAAATTTAGTGACTTTTTGACAAATTTTCAGCCAAAAATCCCCAAAAATTACCCAAATTTTTCCCAGGATTTTTTACGTTTCAAAAATTGGATTTTCTGAAATTTTTAAAAATTCTACGATCGCATTTTCTGGAGTATAACCAATCAAAAATCTTAATTTTTCACTAACATAAGCAATTTCAATTTTAATATGAGCAATGTTTTTTCTGTGGCACCAAAAATCCCAAAAAACTTAAAAATTATTCAAAATTTTTCCCAGGATTTTTTACGTTTCAAAAATCCTATTTTTCCCTAACATGAGCAATGCATTGTTTTCAGTTTAAATATGAGCAATGTATGAAACAAATCGTGTGAAAATTTGAAATTCATAAGATTTTCATTAGATATTTTTTAATATGAGCAATATAATTTTTCCCCCCTCAAAATCACTCACCCAAATATCCACTAAAAGCTTTTTTGCCCCAAGGCACATTAATCGGATTACAAATGGGTGCAAAAGCGGAAATCGATTTGAAAATCTCCGGATTTCTCAAACCAATGATTAGAGCACCGTGTCCACCCATTGAATGGCCAAAAATTCCGATTTTTTGCTGGTCAATTGGTGCAATTTGTGGAATTGTTTGGTGGATGAGCTCTTTCGTGATATAATCATACATTTTGTAATTTTTCGACCATTTTGGCTCGGTGGCGTTGAGGTAGAAACCGGCGCCTGCGGAAAATTGAAGAGGGTTTAATATGAGCAATGCTTGATTTTGAGGAAAAATCCCAATTTTATCTAAGAAAATTTCCAAAATTTTTTACGTTTCAAAAATTTGATTTCCTCAAAATTTTGAAATTTTCTATAATGTTGCCAGTGCTTCCTTTTTGAAGAATAAGAAAAATTTCAAACATGAGCAATGCCTATTTTTGCAGAAAAGTGCCCAATTTTATCTAAGAATTTCCAAAAATTTCGAAAAAAACTTTTTTTTTTCTCAAAAATTTCCAAGATTTTTTACGTTTCAAAAATTTGATTTCCTCAAAATTTTGAAATTTTCTATAATGTTGCCAGTGCTTCCTTTTTGAAGAATAAGAAAAATTTCAAACATGAGCAATGCTTATTTTTGAGGTAAAAATCCCTAATTTTATCGAAGAATTTCCATAAATTTCAAAAATTTTGAAAAAAAACTTCTTTTTTTTTCGCAAAAAATTCCAAGATTTTTTAGGTTTCGAAAATTTAATCTCCTCAAAATTTTGAAATTTTCTATAATTAAAAAAAATTTGCCACGTGGAATTTTATTTTACAATTAGAAACTAGAAACTAGAAAAAAATCTAGAAATCTGAGAATTTTTTGAAATTTTGATATTAAAAATTGTGCCACGTGGATTTTCGACTTCAAAAATTAGGTTTTTTGAAAATTTAAGAAATGCCACGTGGATTAGAAGCTTCTTTAAAAATTTTTTGAGAAGCTTAAATTTTCCACGTGGATTTTCGGCTTTAGGAAAAATTTAACAAAAAAAATTAGGAATCTGAATTTTTGCCACGTGGATTTGAAGCTTCTTTTAAAAAAAATTTTTTTTTTCAGGTTCAATTTTTTTGGGGTTAATATGAGCAATCACTCGAAAATCAGACTTTTCCTCTCTGAAAGTACAGTATATTTAACATGAGCAATGACTGATTTTGTCTCTAATTTTTCCTGATAACATGAGCAATGTTTACTATTTTTAAATGATATTCCTAATCTGAGCAATCCGCATACCTTTTCCAAAATCCCAACTCTCCGAATCTCCTTCAATATCAACGCCACGTGGACTTGTATCGGGATGAACGACAATAAATCGATATTTCGAGGCGAATTGTTGAAATCCGGATTTTTCCATGAAATTCGCATGGGTACAAGTGAGACCGGAAAGGTAGAGCAAAACTGGCAACTTTTCGCTGCCACTGAATTCTGGGACATAGATTCCGAAGGTCATTTCGCAGTTGAGGGTGGAGCTGGAAAATGGGAGTAATATGAGCAATGTTTTGATTTTTCTCGAATTTTTAAAAACCTAATTTTTGAAGCTGAAAATCCACGTGGCAATTTTTAATATCAAAATTTCAAAAAATTCAGAATTCTAGATTTTTTTGTTAAATTTTTTCTAAAAAAAATTTTTGGAGAATTTTCAAGGGGTAATTTGTATTAATATGAGCAATGATCATGTTTATTTTCAGGTATTTAGGAATTTTAAAAATTTTCGGAAGAATTTGTAGACCAAAATTTAATGTATTTTCAACCCTTGAAAAAATACGTTTCGAAAAATTGTCTAATTTTTGAAAATGTATTTGAAAATTGATTCACAATTCGAATAATTACTGTAAAAATCTGAGGTACTGTAGGAGGATTTTGGCTCGAAAATTTTATGAATTTTGATAGTAAATAACCCCCTAGGGTACTGTAGAGCATTTTTTGGCGCGAAAATCCATCATTTTTTGATACCAAATAAGCCCAGGAGTACTGTAGGATGATTTTGGTGCCAGAAAATTACTGTGGGCGAAAATCCATCATTTTTTGACACCAAATAAGCCTAGGGTTACTGTAGAACATTTTTTGGCGCGAAAAAATCCCAAATTTTTTCAGACCCGAAAAAATAGGTTTCAAAAAATTTTGAAAATTTCGCAAAATAAAATTTCTATCGATAATTCGTTTTTCTTAAATTTTTAATTTTACTAAAATGAGCAATGTGTTATTTTTTTCGAAAATAATTCTAATATGAGCAATGTTTCATTTTTCTCGTTTTTTTAGGTCTCAGAAAATTTACTCTTAAAAAAATATAAAATGAGCAATGCTTAAAATCCTGGATATTTTAGGTTTCAAATTCATTTGAACTCAATTTTCTTGAACTCTAATATGAGCAATGCTTGGAAATTTCAAAAAATCCTCATTTTTGTGTTTAAAAAATCGGCAAAACTCATTTTTTTCCATAAATTTTCCAAATTTTCCAAAAAAAAAAGGCCCACCTTGAATGCTTATAAACATATTGTCTGCCACTGAAGCTTTTGTTGCTGGAAACCAAAATCGCCGCCATTTTTGGACAAAAACAAGCAATTTTGTGGCTCTGTAGTGAAAAAGGTCAACTTTTTGAGAAGAAATTGATAAGATAAGGAGAAAAATGGGAAAAATTTGATGTTTTTTTGGTTTTCTGGCGGGTTGGAGGACTAGAAAACCAAATTTTAGGGTTTCTAGTCCCTAAAAACTAGTCCGTAGCCTAGAAAACTGATTTTTTGGTTTTCTAGTCCCTGGAAACTTCGTCCGCAGCCTAGAAAACAAAATTTTTGGTTTTCTAGGCCAGGAGAAATTCGTCTGTGGCCTAGAAAATTTGATTTTTGGTTTTCTAGGCCATGAGAACTAGTCCGCGCCCTAGAAAATTTGATTTTTGGTTTTCTAGGCCAGGAGTAGTCGCCTGTGGCCTAGAAAATTGATTTTTTGGTTTTCTAGGCCAGGAGTAGTCGCCTGTGGCCTAGAAAATTGATTGTTTGGTTTTCTAGGCCAGGAGTAGTCGCCTGTGGCCTAGAAAATTGATTTTTTGGTTTTCTAGGCCAGGAGTAGTCGCCTGTGGCCTAGAAAATTGATTGTTTGGTTTTCTAGGCCAGGAGTAGTCGCCTGTGGCCTAGAAAATTGATTTTTTGGTTTTCTAGGCCAGGAGAAGTCGTCTGTGGCCTAGAAAATTGATTTTTTGGTTTTCTAGGCCAGGAGTAGTCGCCTGTGGCCTAGAAAATTGATTTTTTGGTTTTCTAGGCCAGGAGAAGTCGTCTGTGGCCTAGAAAATTGATTTTTTGGTTTTCTAGGCCAGGAGTAGTCGCCTGTGGCCTAGAAAACCAAAAATTGGATTTCTAGACCATTTTGAGCGTGGAAAATTGATTTTTTGGTTTTCTAGGCCAGGAGAAGTCATCTGTGGCCTAGAAAATTGATTTTTCGGTTTTCTAGTCCCCCAAAACCTCTTCCACGCCCTAAAAAACCCCAAAATTTGCAAAATACACGTTGAAAATCCAACAAAATTCCAAAAAATCCAAAATTTCGCGAAAAAACGGTTAAAATTCATTAAAAAATACTATTGAACACGAAAAAAGCACAAATGCGTAGGGAAAAAAAAACAATTTTTCTGGACAAAAAAACATTTTTTAAAGGGAGGTGGATTCTTAATAAAGTAAGATAAAGCTACAAAAAAAAACGAGATTTTTTCGACAAAAAATGGTATCACAAATGATATTTCGAGAAGAATTTCATGAAGTAAAAGCACCAAGAAATCTGGATCATGGCCTAGGAAACCAAAAGGGGGTATTCTAGGCCACGGCCTAGAATTCATTGTCATTTGAGACGGCCGCGTGATATTGTTGTCCGTTTTGTGTTTCGGCCATTTGTTTCATCAATTTCATCACGTTCATTGTGGGAACTGGAAAAATAGGGATTTTTGAGGTTTTCTTGGTTTTCTAGGCCATCAAAACTAGTCCGTGACCTAGAAAACCAAATTTTGAGATTATTTTGGTTTTTTAGTCCCTGAAAACTAGTCCACGGCCTAGAAAATTGGATTTTTGGTTTTCTAGTCCCTGAAAACTAGTCCGCAGCCTAGAAAATTGGATTTTTGGTTTTCTAGTCCCTGAAAACTAGTCCGCAGCCTAGAAAATCAAATTTTTGGTTTTCTAGGCCAGGAGAAGTCGTCTGTGGCCTAGAAAATCGAATTTTTGGTTTTCTAGTCTCTGAAAACTAGTCCGCAGCCTAGAAAATCAAATTTTTGGTTTTCTAGGCCAGGAGAAGTCGTCTGTGGCCTAGACAAATTGGATTGTTGGGTTTCTAGGCCAGGAGAAGTCGTCTGTGGCCTAGAAAATTGGATTTTTTGGTTTTCTAGGCCAGGAAAACTAGTCCACAGCCTAGAAAATTGGATTTTTGGTTTTCTAGGCCAGGAGAAGTCGTCTGTGGCCTAGAAAATTGATTTGTTGGTTTTCTAGGCCAGGATAAGTCGTCTGTGGCCTAGAAAATTGATTTGTTGGTTTTCTAGGCCAGGAGAAGTCGTCTGTGGCCTAGAAAATTGATTTGTTGGTTTTCTAGGCCAGGAGAAGTCGTCTGTGGCCTAGAAAATTGGATTTTTTGGTTTTCTAGTCCCTGAAAATTAGTCCGCAGCCTAGAAAATTGAATTTGAATTTAAAAATCTCGAATCAAGATTTTGAGCAGTTTTTCATTATTCAAATTTTGAAAAATCGATTTCAGCAACTTTTTCTGAAAATTCTCTAGAAATCCTCAATTTCTATGAATTTCAGGGATTTCTGAATTTTTTAAAATTTTCAGATGAAAAATATCGAAATTTCGACCTGAAAATCATAAGAAACCAGAAATTTTTGAATTTTCCGATGAAAAATTCCAAAATTTTTATGAAAAATATCGAAATTTTGACCTGAAACAAAATTTTTCAGCAAAAATTGATTGAAAAATCATTTTCCAGCCAATTTTTTTCAAATTTTCCGATGAAAAATTCAAAATTTTCATGAAAAATATCGAAATTTCGACCGGAAAATCATAAGAAACCAGAAATTTTATAATTTTCCGAACAAAAATTCAAAATTTTAATGAAAAATATCGAAATTTTGACCTTTTCCAACCATTTTTTTCCAATATTTTTCACATTTTCACAAATTTCCCGCCCAAAACCACTTACAGTAACCCAATCCTTGAAGGAACAACATCATACTTTCAGTCACAGCTTCCGGTCGATCATCCAAAACCAGTCCACACGAATCGGATATTTTTACCCAATCGGCATGAGCCGGGTCGAGTTTTGTATTGACTTCTACCGTATCTTCGACATGGGCGGAGCCGGCTCCGACAATTTGCAAAACTGGAACTTTGAGTTGGACACCAGTGGAACCATCACGGGAAATTGGAAGGGGTTGGCGTCTGGAAAATCAGGGAGTTTTGGGGGAGAAAATCTGAAATTTTGAGCTCTGGAGATGAAAAATGGATTCTGAGAGTGAATTTCAAGCTCCAGAGGCCAAAACTAGCTAGATTTTGAGCTCCGGAGACTGAAAATCCAGTCCTGTGAACAAATTCCAAGCTTCTCATTGTCAGCTTAAAAATTAGCTTCGAGACAAATTTTCAAGCTCCGGAGACCAAAAATTAATTCTGTCGTGAGAGTGAATTTCAAGCTTCCGAGCTCAAAAATTGATTCTGGGAGTAAATTTTGTGCTCCGGAGCACAAAAATTATCCCTAGAATCAAATGTTGAGCTGCGAAGATGACAAATGGCTGTGAAGCTCCAAATTCAGCTGCAGACTTGATTTTCAGACCCCGAGCCTTAAAAAAAAGCGCTGGAGCTCAAAAATTCAGCCCAGTCCGGATTTTTGGGGCCCCCAGAGTCTATTCCGGGTACACTTATGAATTTTATGTTCTAAGGTTTTTTGAATGAAATTTGTGAAGAAAAATCCATTTTTTTAATGTTTCTATTTAAAAACACACTTTGCGTTTTTCAATTTTACTAAATAATTTTTGAAATGCCAATTTTTCAATCAATAATTTTGCGAAAACTGGTCCGCGACCTAGAAAACTAAAAATTGGATTTCTAGACCATTTTGAGCCTAGAAAACCATATTTTCGGATTTCTAGTCCCCCAAAACCTCTTCCACGGCCTAGAAAACCAAAAACTCGAGTTCTAGTCCCTGAAAACTAGTCTGCAGCCTAGAAAAACAAAAATTGAATTTCTAGACCATTTTGAGCCTGGAAAATCATATTTTCGGATTTCTAGTCCCTCAAAACCTCTTCCACGGCCTAGAAAACCCAAAAAACTTCCAAAAAATCCCCAACTCACTCAATATATTTCTCAATAAACGCGGCCAAATTATGTGGATTTGGTAAATGTTGAAAGAACACACGATACTGTCGAACAATATCCGAACTGCATTGATCAATTCTTCTTCCAAAATGATGCCACAACAAATAATCGATGGTGAATCCGGTCATTCCGACACCGCGCAGGTTTCGCACACTCCACTTTTCGTAGCCCCATTCGACCCAACCCGCTTTGCCCGAACAACAATTGACGAGAATCAAGGCGATGACACGGTTTTGATTGGAAGCCTGGCAAAAAATTGGGGATTTTAGGTCTAAAATTCGGAATTTTCAAGTGATTTTAGTGGGAAAAAACTGGAATTTTGAATATTTATGATGGCCTAGCTCGGTTTTCTAGTCCCCGCCTTTAAAATCTCACCGCATATCTCAACAAAACATTGGCACCAACACCGACACCAAAGCAAATGAATTGATTGAGTTTGAAGTGTTCGGCGACTGCTTCGACACATTTTGCAAGTCCGTCCATGCTTGGATATTCGTAGCTGGAAAAATCAATTTTTAAAGGAACATGGGAGTATTTAGACTTGAAAAATGGGTCTTGCCACGAAAACCTGATCATTTTGAGTATAAATATGCCTTTTAAAGGGACATGGGGGTATTTACACTCAAAATATACCAAATTTCAGGTCTCAAGACGAAAATCTGATCATTTTGAGTATAAATATGCTTGTGGTAGGTCTCACCACGAAAAAATCCTTTTTTAAAGGGACATGGGGGTATTTTCACTTGAAAAATGGGTCTCGCCACGAAAATTCCATTATTTTGAATTAAATATGGCTGTGGTGGGTCTCACCGCGAAAAAATCGATTTTTAAAGGTACACGAGGGTATTTACACTCAAAAAATAGGGAATTTTAGGTCTGGCCACGAAAAAGCCATTATTTTGAATATAAATATGGCTGGGGTGGGTCCCATAGCGAAAAATCTTGATTTTAAAGGAACCTGGGGGTATTTACCCTTGAAAAATAGGGAATTTTAGGTCTCACCACGAAAAATCGATTTTTAAAGGAACATGGGGGTATTTACACTTGAAAAATAGGGAATTTTAGGTTTTGCCACGAAAAATCGATTTTTAAAGGAACATGGGGGTATTTACACTTGAAAAATAGGGAATTTTAGGTCTTGCCACGAAAATTACATTATTTTGAGTGTAAATAAGGGTCTCACCACGAAAAAATGCCTTTTAAAGGAACATGGGAGTATTTACCCTTGAAAAATAGGGAATTTCAGGTCTTGCCGCGAAAAAATCTTCATTTTAAAGGGACATGGGATGATTTACACTCAAAATATAGGGAATTTTAGGTCTTGCCGCGAAAATTCCGTTATTTTGATTATAAATATGGCCATGTTCCTTTAAACCCCCCAAAATCACTCACTTATCAGGCAATGGTTTTGCGTCCATTTCTTGTCCCGGCGCATTCACATTATAAATACAAAACTTATCAGCAAACTCAGCAATCGACACAAATTGGAAGAAGTTTTGAAAATTACTCTCCGAATCCAAACCCAAATCATGGAATGTGATGATCGGAACTTTGCTCTTATTCTTTGGATCACCGTAAATCGACACTTTGACTGTTCCGAACGCGGTTTGCACTCGTTCCTCAGTCAATTGTGTTGTGTTTTCGTCCATTAGTGGTTGCATGTCGCGATTGAATGAGTGCATCTCCATTGACGTCATTTTACACTGGAAATTTGGAGATTTAGCTTAACTTTGAGCTATGACGTGGCAAAATTCGAAAAAAAATGAAATTTTGGGCATGGCTTCCGCATCTTTGCTGAAATTCCAGCTGAAAATCGATAAAATTCTTGGTTTTATCGATTTTCAGCTAGAATTCCAGATTATACAGGGTGGAAACTAACTTTTTTTCATTTTTTACATCAAAATTTGGGCATAGCTTCCGCATCTCCGCTGAAATCCGTGTAAAATATTCGGAAAATCAAAGCTCAGAATATTTTACACGGTATTTCAGATGTTCATCAACATTTTGGGGTTTTTCTTCTTCCAGAGATAATTATTCCAAAAATCCTAAAATATAGCTATGACGTGGCAAAACTACGGTTATTTTGCCACGTCATAACTACAATTAGGATTTTTTTTTTGAATAATTAACTCTGGAAGTATTATTTTAGCTACAAAACAAGCCTATGACGTGGAAATTTTCCTGAAATGAAGCCAAAATTGTGACCTCTCATTTTCTTTTTAAAATTCTCTTCCACGTGAAAAACGTGGCAATTATTTTATAGTGCCCCATTTTCAAATTTTTAGTCATTTCTAAATGAAATTTTGGGCATAGCGCCTCAAAATCTCTAGAAATTTCGAAATTTCTCACAAAAAAAGTAAGACAAAACTAAAATAAAGAAAAAGTAGGGCTTGTTCGTTTGGCAACAAACATATGATTGTTTGAGCGATCAAATAAAATTCAAAAAAATAGCGCTGTGAAATGAGAGACGAGAAATGACCGGTTAAAAAGAGGGACGACGAGAGAAATCGATTTTCGGGTTGGAGATGGAGGAGGGTGCGAGAGATGGAGATAGAAGATATTTTGCGGTGGAGCGTGTTTGCTTTGTTGGAAAATTTATTCGTATTTTTGCGTTTTTTCGAAGTTTTGCCTGGAATTTGCTTTTTTGTTTGAAACCAAGCTGAACATTTCGAAAATCTTTCAAAACTTATTTTTTGATGGTAAATTCGCCTAGAAATTAGAAGCCGTGTTTCCCGGCTTGAAAAAAGTAGCGCTACTCTTTCCAATCATCGTACACGCTCATTTTTCACGTCTAGCGCTCTGAAACCACTAATTTTAAGCTTATTTCAGCTGAAAACCCCCGAAAATAAAAAATTGTCCGGGAGAAATACACAAACACCCCTAATCGCTTCGAGATATCGCCACGCGCCTTTAACCCGTTTGTGTACTTCTCTCGGACTTCTTTTTCATTTTTGGGTGTTTTTCTTTCATTAAAATTCACACAAAACGCAATTTGCAGAGTAAAAATGATGCAATACGATGCGAAAATGGACATAATGGACACATCCGACCATTCATGGTTCGAATTTTTCATCGATCCGAAAAAAGCGCGCGAGATTTTGGCGGATCCGAAGATGAAGAAGCATCTTCCAAGATTATGCATACAATTCACCGAAAAAGGATTTCTCGCGGAGAAAGAGAGAGATAAAGCGAAGCTCGGCGTGGAAACCGCGAGTTTATTCGAGCGCAAAGCGGCGAGTATGCGGCTTTGCGCAATGGCCGCATTTGCCGCGTTGGATTGGGATATCGATTATATTATTGATAATATTAGCAGATATGAGCTATTGACTTTGCGAGTTCTAGCTGATCATACTTATAAAATTTATAATGAGAAGAATTTGGATGCCACTTTTGGAAATTGGTTGTTTTATAGATTTGTTTTGTCAATTGATAGAAGGAATAGACTTCCGCCACCTGCACCAAAAGCAACTATTCCAACTTTGTAAGATTTTGAAAATAAACGTCGAAAAATGGGGAAATAGTGAATTTTCTAATAGATTTCGACACGCTGCTCACAATTCCGCCTACAAAAATCGCTTAGATCAACTTTGAATATGAGTTATGACGTGGCGATGGCTTCACAAGGCTATAACTAGCTTGAAGCTAGTGATAGCTTTGTGAAGCCATCGTTGCCACGTGTTCAGAGTTGAGCTAAGCGATTTTTGTAGGCGGAATTGTGAGCAGCGGATCGAAATCTATTAGAAAACGTTATAATAGCGTAAAATTCAAATAAAAATATGCCTGAACCTTGAAATTTCAGCCAAAAATCGATTTTTGGTTGAAATTTCGGGGTTCTCGCGCAGGAAAATCTATCGTCAATTTTTTTTCAACAAAATTCAATAAAAGTATGCCTGAACCTTGAAATTTCAGCCAAAAATCGATTTTTGGCTGAAATTTCCGGGTTCTCGCGCAGGCAAATCTATCGTCAATTTTTTTTTCAACAAAATTCAATAAAATGATGCCTGAACCTTGAAATTTCAGCCAAAAAATCGATTTTTGGTTGAAATTTCGGGGTTCTCGCGCAGGGGAATCTATCGTCAATTTTTTTTCAACAAAATTCATTAAAATAATGCCTGAACCTTGAAATTTCAGTCAAAAATCGATTTTTGGCTGAAATTTTCGGGTTCTCGCGCAGGCAAATCTATCGCCAATTTTTTTTCAACAAAATTCAAAAAAAAATATGCCTGAACCTTGAAATTTCAGCCAAAAATCGATTTTTGGTTGAAATTTCGGGGTTCTCGCGCAGGCAAATCTATCGTCAATTTTTTTTCAACAAAATTCAAGAAAATGATGCCTGAACCTTGAAATTTCAGCCAAAAATCGATTTTTGGTTGAAATTTCGGGGTTCTCGCGCAGGGGAATCTATCGTCAATTTTTTTTCAACAAAATTCATTAAAATAATGCCTGAACCTTGAAATTTCAGTCAAAAATCGATTTTTGGCTGAAATTTTCGGGTTCTCGCGCAGGCAAATCTATCGCCAATTTTTTTTCAACAAAATTCAAAAAAAAATATGCCTGAACCTTGAAATTTCAGCCAAAAATCGATTTTTGGTTGAAATTTCGGGGTTCTCGCGCAGGAAAATCTATCGCCAATTTTTTTATGACGTGGCAAATCTTTCTGATTTTCAGATACAATCAAATCACAGCCAACGATCTCTCTTTCATCCGTCACGACAAAGTTCAACGAATGATCGCCGATCTACGAGAGCATGTTCCAAAAGCTCGTGCATTTATCAGCGAACTTGCCGATGAACCGCGTGACGTCATAGCACCGGGTGTTGATTGTTTCCTCGTGCCATTTGCTAAATTGGCTCCACGAGCATTGAATGCTGCTCTTCTGGGAGATCGTGATGTGCTCATCGAACTTCCGACCAGCGATTTCGATGTGCAAAAATTCAAACTTCCCGCGGCGGACGTGGCAAATAAGTGTTGCGCAGAGCTCGTCGCACTGCATTTTACATGCGGTGAATTTGCGGAGGCGCGCAAAATGATGGCGAAATTGGTGCGGCCTGCTGGCATTGCTCATCCTATGGTCAATATTGATGACAAGACTTTTGGCGCGTATTCGATGGTTTTGAATGTGAAGGGAGCGTTTGCGACAGGAGGGAATGTGGCTATTAAAAGCACGGTGTTTGATCAGAAGGTGAGGATTTTGAGGGGATTTTTGGCGCCAAACATTATTGTTTTTAAAATTTGAATTTTGGCGGGAAAATTGAACTAGTTTGCTATTTTTTTAAAATCAAATGCCACGCGGTTTTCCGCTTCCGCTTACGGAAAATTTGAATTTGAAAATTCAAAATTTCCCGCCTTGAAATTTGGTGGTGGCCGAAGTTTTGAGAAAACTAGGCCGTCTCGCGAAAAAATATTGACAATTCAGAAATTTTTAGTCTGGCTTATATCAATTTTTAGGCCTGACACAAATTTCTAGGCTCTCTAGGCTCATCAAATTTTTTAGGCCTTTAGGCTTCAAAAAACTTAGGCTTGATCTCAGGTTTCTCTAATTTAAGGCCAAGCCTAAGTCTAGGCTGGTTTTAGGCCGGTCTAAATTTTTAACTTCCTAATTTCAGGCTGGTTTTAGGCTCCTCAAATTTTTAGGCTTGAAAAAATTCAGGCTTGTTTTAGGCCGATCTAAATTTTTAGCTGCCTGATCTCAGGCTTGCTTTAGGCTTCTCTAAACTTTCAGGCCTGACGTAAATTCCAGGCTT
This sequence comes from Caenorhabditis angaria, assembly GCA_947459285.1. Lineage (NCBI taxonomy): Eukaryota > Metazoa > Nematoda > Chromadorea > Rhabditida > Rhabditidae > Caenorhabditis > Caenorhabditis angaria. The sequence continues at coordinate 10,922,514 of CANHGI010000001.1, forward strand.
GTCTAAATTCAGGCTTGTTTTTAGGCTTCTCAAAAATCTAGGCTCCTCTAAACTTTTAGGCCTGACATAAATTCCAGGCTTGTTTCAGGCTTCTCAAATTTTAGGCCGGTCTAAATTCAGGCTTGTCTAAAATTCTAGGCTCTCTAGGCTTCTCAAATTTTTAGGCTTACAGAAAAATTTAGGCTTGACAGAATTTCTAAGCTTGCTTTAGGCTTCTCAAAAATCTAGGCCTGACATAAATTCCAGGCTTGTTTTAGGCTTCTCAAAAATCTAGGCTCCTCTGAACTTTCAGGCTCTGCAAATTTCTAGGCTGCTCAAAGGTCAGGCCTAACTGAATTCTAGGCTTGTCAAAATTCCAGGCTTGTTTTAGGCTTATAAAAATCTAGGCTTGTCTAAATTCCAGGCTTCTCAAATTTTCAGGCTTGTCAAAAATCTAGGCTCTACTACATTTTAGGCTCCTCTAAATTTTTAGGCCTCACATAAATTCCAGGCTTCTCAAATATCTAGGCTTATCAAAAATCTAGGCTTCTCGGAATTCTAGGCTTGTCTAAATTCTAGGCTTGTTTTAGGCTCCTCGAAAGGCTTGTTTAAATTCCAGGCTGGTTTTTGGCTTCTCAAAATTTCAGGCCTGAAAAGTTCAGGCTTGTCTAAATTCCAGGCTTGCTTTAGGCTTCTCGAAAATCTAGGCTCCTCAAATTTCCACCCAAAAAAATCTCTCTTCCAGATCCTCGCCGACGACACATCTCCCCTCCGCCGCAGCGAACTCTTCCGCAACCGCGCCATCCACGAAACCACCGGTCAACTCAAACAAGTCTACCAAGCGGAAAACGCGGCAAAATCGCTCGCGGATTCACATCCGGAATGCGTCCGCGAGAAAATCGGCGCGACAAATGCTGCGGTGCTCGAGCGATTCGTCAAAGTGCTCAAAAAACATATGGATGGAATGACGTCGCCGCGCGGCGACAAAAAACGCCGCGAGCGAATTGCGATCAGAGCGTATTTGCAATTTCTGTGTGCCACAGTGTTCGATTTGAAGGCGATGTTGAAGAAGTGTGGAGTTGAGGGAGAATTTAGGGATGTTGCCAAGCCGTCGGGGTCCAACGCATCACAGCCACTTCCTAATAGTCAAATGATGGATGGTGAGGGTTTTTGGGAGTACTGTAGGGTCGAAATTTGCCGAATTTTGACACCAAACAAGCCTAGGGGTACTGTAGACTGATTTTGTGGCGAAAATTCTGATTTTTTGACACCAAATAAGCCTAGGGGTACTGTAGAATTTTGAAATTTTGAATTAAAATTGATCTACAGTAACCCTGGCCTTATTTGGTGTCAAAAAATCTGAAATTCAAAAAATCTTCAATTTTTGACTCCGAAAAAATAGGTTTCAAAAAATTGTCGAATTTTTGAAAATTTATTTGAAAATTGATAGATGATTCCCTCAAAATTCGAAAAATTACTGTAGAAATTTTGAAACAACAATTAGGAGCTGAGGTACTGTATGAGCGAAAATTTGATGAATTTTGATACCAAATAAGCCCAGGGTTACTGTAGAGCTTTTTTTGGCGCGAAAATCCATCATTTTTCGATACGAAATAAGCTCTGGAGTACTGTAGGATGATTTTGGTGCCAGAAAGTTACTGTAGGCGAAAATCCCTCATTTTTTGACATCAAATAAGCCCAGGGTTACTATAGAGCATTTTTTGGCGCGAAAAATCCCGAATTTTTCCTCCCCGAAAAAATAGGTTTCAAAAAATTTTGAAAATTTTGCAAAAACAATTTCTATTGATAATTTTTTTCTAGTCAAATTTTAATTTTACTAACATGAGCAATGTGTTATTTTCAGGTAGGAATTTGAATATTTTTTAGGAAAAGGTTTTCGAAAATGATTCTAATATGAGCAATTTTTCATTTTTCTCGTTTTTTTAGGTTTCAAAAAAATAAAATGAGCAATGAATTTTAGAAACTCGAATCTCTTTTTTCAAGTTTTTATAACATGAGCAATGCTTCAAACTTAAAGAGCCCAGGGTTACTGTAGATAAATTTTGGCGCCAAAAATCTGCATTTTTGATACCAAAAAGCGCCGATCTACAGTATCCCTAGCCTTATTTACTGTCAAAATGCTCCAAAATTAATCTACAGTAACCCTAGACGTATCTGATATCCGTTAAAAAAATCCCCAAAAATTTGTTTCAGCTCTCCTCCAAGGTTCCAGTCCCATCTGGGCACTCCTCACTCGCTTCAATCTCTCCACTTTACGAGACGCCATTCAATTCCACACCACCACCTCCACCAATTTCCACACAATGAAACCCGCCGAAAATTTGGCCGAACTATTTTTGACCAACAAAAATGCGCCCAATTTTGCCCTACAAAAATTGTTGCTCTCCAAGTTGGAGCAACTCGCGAAGACTAAAAATATTGAGGGATTCAACACGAGATTGCAGGAATATTTGGGAGAAATGAATGCCACGTCCGAATCGTTGATAAGGGCGACGATTGAGGTACTGTAGGTGGTTTTTTGGCGCGAAAATTTCCAATTTTTTGATAGTAAACACGCCTAGGGGTACTGTAGGTCGTTTTTGGCGCGAAAATTTGATGAATTTTGATAGTAAACACGCCTATGGGGTACTGTAGGTGGTTTTGGCGCGAAAAAATTTGAATTTGAAAATTTTTGGCGCGAAAATTTGACGCATTTTGATAGTAAACACGCCTATGGGGTACTGTAGACGTTTTGGCGCCAAAAAATTTGAATTTGAAAATTTTTGGCGCGAAAATTTCCAATTTTTTGATAGTAAACACGCCTAGGGGTACTGTAGACGTTTTGGCGCCAAAAAATTTGAATTTGAAAATTTTTGGCGCGAAAATTCCACGTTTTTTGATAGTAAACACGCCTAGGGGTACTGTAGACGTTTAGGCGGCAAAAAATTTGAATCTGAAAATTTTTGGCGCGAAAATTTGACGCATTTTGATAGTAAACACGCCTATGGAGTACTGTAGACGTTTTGGCGCCAAAAAATTTGAATTTGAAAATTTTTGGCGCGAAAATTTCACAAATTTTGATAGTAAACACGCCTATGGAGTACTGTAGACGTTTTGGCGCCAAAAAATTTGAATTTGAAAATTTTTGGCGCGAAAATTTGACGCATTTTGATAGTAAACACGTCTATAGGGTACTGTAGACGTTTTGACGGCAAAAAATTTGAATTTAAAAAATTTTGGCGCGAAAATTTGATGAATTTTGATAGTAAATAAGCCTATGGGGGTACTGTAGGCGTTTTGGCGCCAAAAAATTTTGAATTTTCAAATTTTTCCAGGTAATCCACGTGCAATCCTCCATCACCAACGCCTCTTACAATTTTCCCAACGAGCGAAAAATTGCACCGCAACTCGAAAGAGCCGGAATCATTTTCAAACCCGAATTTCGACCGTCGGAAAATAGTACAACACTTATTAATCATGTAGGTTACTTTTTCTGGGGGAAAAATTTGAAAAATCTGCAACTTCACGTAAATTTTAATGTAAATTTGCAATTTTTTCGTCAAAAATTCAGAAATTCTGCATTTTTTCGTCAAATTTGATGTGAAATACGAAAATTCTGCAATTTTTCGTCAAATTTGATGTAAATCTGCAATTTTACGTCAAATTTGATGTAAATCTGCAATTTTACGTTAAAAATTCGGAAGTTCTGCAATTTTCCGTCAAGTTTGATGTAAAATTCGAAAAATCTGCAATTTCACGTGAATTTTGATGTAATTCTGCATTTTCTCGTCGAAAATTCAGAAATTCTGCAATTTTACGTCAAAAATTCGGAAAATCTGCATTTTCACGTAAATTTTGATGTAAATCTGCATTTTCTCGTTAAAAATACGAAAATTCTGCAATTTCACGTGAATTTTGATGTAAACAGCAAATTTTTTCAAAAATACGAAAATTCTGCATTTTCTCGTCAAAAATTTGAAAATTCTGCAATTTCCCGTCAAATTTGATATAAGTCTGCAATTTCACGTCAAAAATTCGGAAATTCTGCAATTTCACGTAAATTTTGATGTAAGATTTGAAAAATCTGCATTTTTTCGTCAAATTTGATGTAAATCTGCAATTTCACGTGAATTTTGATGCAAAACTGCAATTTTCCGTCAAATTTGATGTAAATCTGCATTTTCACGTAAAGTTTGATGTAAAATACGAAAAATCTGCAATTTCACGTGAATTTCTCAAGTTAAAAATTTAAATTTTCAAAAAAAATCAATATTTTGTCATTTCAGTGCTTGGCTTTGTTGTTGAACGCTGGAGAATTCAAAGTAGTGCTGGAAAAAGGTGGAAAGTAGGTTTTTCTTCAAGATTTTTCCAGAATTTTCAGCCAAATCTCAAAATTTTCAGCATTCCCATAGAAATGTTCCCATGTGTACCGGTCGCCAGATTACTTGGAGCCTATGCGCAAAATTCGGCCGATCCAAATATGGTACGAAAATGTGCGGATGGATTCTCGCAGAATACGGCGCCCAAATTTGTGGCCGCACAAAATTGGTGGGTTTTTTTGGCTAGGATTACTGTAGAACTCGAAATTTCACGTTTTTTGACACTAAATAAGCCCAGGATTACTGTAGAATGATTTTTGCGCCAAAAATCGATCTTCAGTAACCCAGGGCTTATTTAGTATCAAATTAAAGCTCCAATTTTTAGCCTGGAAAAAATAAGCCTAGGATTACTGTAGAACACGAAATTCCACGTTTTTTGACACCAGATAACCCCAGGGTTACTGTAGAACTCGAAATTTCACGTTTTTTTGACACTAAATAAGCCTAGGATTACTGTAGATTAGAAAAAATCCCCAAATTTTGACTCTAAAATTTTACCGGGAAAAATTAGGTTTCAAAAAAATTTGAAATTTTGAAATTTCGATCGATTAGGGCTAAAAATCTAGAAATTTAGAAGAAAATGGATTTTTCGCGCCAAAATTGATCTACAGTAGTCCTAGGTTTGTTTGGTGTGAAAAAAGTCGATTAAAAAAATTTTCAGACAAAAAATTCGATTTTTTAAACCTAGGATTACTGTAGAAATCAAAATTCCACGTTTTTTGACACTAAATAAGCTCAGGGTTACTGTAGATCAATTTTGGCGCCAAAAATTCCAATTAGAAAAAAATTTGGATTTTTTCGCGCCAAAATTGAACTACAGTAATCCTGGCCTTGTTTGGTGTCAAAAAACGTGGAATTCTGAGTTCTACAGTAATCCTAGGCTTATTCGGTGTCAAAAAATCTGAAATTTTCAGCCTCCCCCGAAGCCCCCAACGCCGTGAACTCCTCCACACAATTCAACTCTTCGAAGCCATTCGCCAACCACAATTAGTCACATTTCTCCTCGGTTTCATCGTCAGTTTACACAATCGAGTTGTGATAAGTCAGAAGAGGGCGCATTTGAGAATTCATGCCAAATTTGTGTTTGGAAATGAGAATACACCGTGAGTTTGCGGGGTGCGAAACTATAGTCTAGTCTTGAAGATTTTATCAAAAAATCAGAATACAATGGTTTTTTTACCTCCAAAACTATAGTCTAGTTTGCTTTCTTTAAAACTACAGTCTAGTCTTGAATAAATTGATTGAAGATTACTGTATGTTCCTTTAAACTAAGCTCAGATTTTTCCAAAAAATTTCAAATTTCTGGTTTTTTGCATCTTGAAAACTACAGTCTAGTTTAGAAGAAACTAGATTCTAGTTAACTGTATGTTCCTTCAAAGATTTGCAGTTCGTTCCAAAACTATAGTCTAGTTTAGAAGAATTCAAATAAAGGTTACTGTATGCACCTTTAAACTAACCTCAAAATAATCAAAAATTTGGAAATTTCTGGTTTTGTGCACCTCCTAAACTACAGTCTAGTCTTGAATAAATTCAAGATTACTGTATGTTCCTTTAATATTTGCAGTTCGTTCCAAAACTAGAGTCTAGTTTGGAACGAATTGATTCAAGGTTACTGTATGCACCTTTAAACTAAGCTCGAATTGTTCAAAAATTTCAAATTTCTGGTTTTTTACACCGCCAAAACTAGAGTCTAGTTAGTCTAGAAGACTTGGCTGAAGATTTTCGAAACTACATTCTAGTCTTGAATAAATATTTCAGAATCGACATTCAAAATCTGGACGACATTCGACAATGTCTGAAAATGATGTGTGAAAATGCGTATTCAATAATGCGAACCGATCCCGACACAATCAGAACCTATGCCGATTTTTTGTATGGTAAGTGACGGGTTTTTTGGGTCTAGATTTGGGCCTAAAAGCCCCAAAAATGACCCTATTTTGGGCCTTAAAAACCCCTAAAATGACCCTATTTTGGGCCTGAAAAGCCCCTAAAATTACCCTATTTTGTGCCCTAAAAACCCCTAAAATGACCCTATTTTGGGCCTGAAAATTCTCTATTTTAGGCCAAAAAAGAAAGGCCTTAAAGCCCCTAAAATGACCCAATTTTGGGCCTTAAAAAGCCCCTAAAATGACCCTATTTTGGGCCTTAAAAGCCCCTAAAATGACCCTATTTTGGCTCTTAAAAGCCCCTAAAATGACCCTATTTTGGGCCTGAAAATTCTCTATTTTAGGCCAAAAAAGAAAGGCCTTAAAGCCCCTAAAATGACCCTATTTTGGGCCCTTGAAACCCCCTAAAATGACCCTATTTTGCGCCTTAAAAGCCCCTAAAATTACCCTATTTTGGGCCTTAAAACCCCCTAAAATGACCCTATTTTGGGCCCTAATAAACCCTAAAATGACCCTATTTTGGGCCTTAAAAGCCCCTAAAATTACCCTATTTTGGGCCCTAAAATGACCCTATTTTGGGCACTAATAAACCCTAAAACCTTAATCTTCCAGTGCAAGCTGATTATCAATCAGCCGCTCAAAAATACATGGAATATTTTGCGGCTCAATCTGTGCATCTCAAACCAGCTGCCAATGATCAAACTATATTCAATGATACGGTAGGTTTTATCTACAGTAACCCTGGAATGTTACAGTAATCCCAATTTTTGCAGCTTCTCCATCGTCTTCGACTTTGCCTTGCGCATTCTGGATATTTGACAATGTCATTTTTGATTTGCCAATTTATGAAGTCGCAAAAATCGGTGGAATATGGAAAAGCTTTGATGGTGAGGGGGGAAATGCTGAAAATTTGGATTTTTTGAGCTGAAAATGCTGAAAATTTGGGTTTTTGAGCTGAAAATGCTGGAAATTTGGGTTTTTTTAGCTGAAAATGCTGAAAATTTGGGTTTTTGAGCTGAAAATGCTGAAAATGCTGAAAATTTGATGAAAAATGATGAAAATTCATAATTTTCAGCCAAAAAATATCCCTAGATTTTTTACGTTTCAAAATTTTTGAAAATTGAAATTTGGCTAACAAAAATCAATAGAAAATGCACATTTCTTAACCTAGCTAAGAAAATTTTGAAATTTTGAATTTTTGAGCTGAAAATGCTTGAAATTTGATGGAAAATATTGAAAATTCATAATTTTCAGCCAAAAAATGGGTCCAAAAATCCTAGATTTTTTACGTTTCAAAAATTTCATATGAAATTTTTGGGAATTTTTCAAAAATTGACTGAAAATCTCCGGAATTTCCAGCTTCTTCGCAACAATTTAACACGAGATGTTGGAGCAAATTGTGCCGATTTTATCATCGACACAAATGCCATCGAAATGCTCAGCCAAATTTATTACGAAAATCGAATGACCAAATCACTTAACACACTTGTAAGTTACCCTAAGTCTCTGCGCCTTTAAAAAATCAAAAATCAACCAAAATTACAGTATGCTGGAGCCAGTTCACTTGCTGCAAATAAAAATATACCGGGAAGCATGATCCTGGCTGAATCGAATCGAAGAACTCATCGATTTTTGAGCGTGTTGGCATCCATGTATTTTGGAATTTCGACAGGAGGGATTTAAGATTTTTTTTTTGTTGAAGAAGATTGTTTTGATAATTCTGGTGTCTATGAGAAAATCGATAATTTCAGATGAAAAATCACCGAATTCTTGGCGTTTTTCACAGATTTTGAAGCTGAAATTGAAGATTTCCAGTTTTTAAGTCAAATTAGGCTTAGGCTTAGTTTTTCCCCGGATTTTGGGACCAAAAAATGCAAATCTATTTGAAAATCGACAAAAATCACGAATTTCTTGATTTTCAGCACAAAATTTCAGTCCAGAAACCTATTTTTTTATCTAAGCAGAGGGACTAGAATTTGAATTTTGCAAAACCTAGTCCCCCATTTTTTTAAACGAATTTCGTTTTCTAGACCAGAATTTTGTGCTGAAAATGATAGATAATCTGAAAAATCACGAATTTCTTGATTTTCAGCACAAAATTCTGGTCTAGACAACAAAATTCGTGAAAAAAACGGGGGACTAGGTTTTTTGAAAAATTCAAATTCTAGTCCCTCACGATCAGCTTGAAAAAAAAGAGAAATTCGTGATTTTTCGCGCAAAAAATGTGATATTTTTAAATTTTTACAGGAATTCTTGAATTTCAGGCTTAAAATCTGGAATCTGAAAAAAAAATAACTCAAAAATCCACGTGGCAAAAAGGCACAGTATTTTAAAGGCACAGAAAATCACACAAAAATGAAAAAATATGGTTTTTTGACATTGAAATTTTTCGTTAAAAAATTTGTTTTTTTATTTTTTTTTGACTTGAATCACCCCTTAAGTAAAAACGCTTCTATTCCTCCAAAAAAAATTTTTTTTTCTCTTTTTTTTTGAAAATAAAACAAACAAAAAAAGCGAAGCTCCGCCCACTCCGCACACAAAACATGTCGCCTCGCACAACCCGTCAACCGTCGGTCGCTCCTTCTCACCACTATTTTTATCTCTCCCATTTTTCTCTTTTCTTTTGAAAGGTTGGCCGAAAGAAGGCGAATGGGAGTGACTCAAAGGCCCTCTTTGTGTGTGGTCTAATTCGAATCCCGGGAAGGTCTGAGAGAATGTCCAAATAAGTGATACTTAGGAAGTATTTAGATAATATTTCTTGATAGAAATGAGACTGTAGAAGAAAGGTTTCTCTCTATTTCACAGAGAGATTGGGAAACGGTCTCGGCAAGCAATTTCTTCTGGAAATGATTCTGAGTGCGATCGCCATATCAACACAATTCAGACTAGTCTTCGGCCAACCTTTTTGGCTGGAATTTCAGATTTTCTATCATTTTCAGCACAAAATTCTGATCTAGACAATAAAATTCGTGAAAAATGGGAAAAATAAGTTTCTAGACTGAAATTTTGTGCTGAAAATCAAGAAATTCATGCAATTTCAGATAATCTATCGTTTTCAGCACAAAATTCTGATCTAGACAATAAAATTCGTGAAAAATGGGAAAAATAAGTTTCTAGACTGAAATTTTGTGCTGAAAATCGAGAAATTCATCGATTTTCAGATTTTCTATCATTTTCAGCACAAAATTCTGATCTAGAAAATAAAATTCGTGAAAAATTCAAATTCTAGTCCCTCAGCTTAGATAAAAATAAGTTTCTAGACTGAAATTTTGTGCTGAAAATCAAGAAATTTGTGATTTTTATCGATTTTTCAGATAATCCATCATTTTCAGCACAAAATTCTGGTCTAGAAAATAAAATTCGTGAAAAAACGGGGGACTAGGTTTTGCAAAATTCAAGTTCTAGTCCCTCGCTCCTAAAAATAAGTTTCTAGACTGAAATTTTGTGCTGAAAATCAAGAAATTCGTGATTTTTCAGATTTTCTATCATTTTCAGCACAAAATTCTGAGCTAGAAAACAAAATTCGTGAAAAAAAAGGGGAAAATTCAAATTCTAGTCCCCCAGCTTAGATGAAAATAAGTTTTTAGACTGAAATTTTGTGCAGAAAATCTAGAAATTCGTGATTTTCTATCATTTTCAGCACAAAATTCTGATCTAGAAAAATAGTTTGTGAAAAAAATTCAAATTCTAGTCCCTCAGCTTAGATAAAAAAAATAGGTTTCTAGACTGAAATTTTGTGCTGAAAATCAAGAAATTCGTGATTTTTCAGATTTTCTATCATTTTCAGCACAAAATTCTGGTCTAGAAAATAAAATTCGTGAAAAAAAGGGGGAAAATTCAAATTCTAGTCCCCCAGCTTAAAAATAAGTTTCTAGACTGAAATTTTGTGCTGAAAATCAAGAAATTCGTGATTTTTCAGATTATCCTATCATTTTCAGCACAAAATTCTGATCTAGAAAAATAAATTGTGAAAAAATTCAAATTCTAGTCCCTCAGCTTAGATAAAAATAGGTTTCTAGACTGAAATTTTATGCTGAAAATCAAGAAATTTGTGATTTTTCAAATAATCCATCATTTTCAGCACAAAATTCTGATCTAGACAACAAAATTCGTGAAAAAATCAAATTCTAGTTGAATTTTTAGCCTTAAAAATAAGTTTCTTGGCTGAAATTTTGTGCTGAAAATCAAGAAATTCGTGATTTTTCAGATTATCCTATCATTTTCAGCACAAAATTCTGATCTAGAAAAATAAATTGTGAAAAAATTCAAATTCTAGTCCCTCAGCTTAGATAAAAATAGGTTTCTAGACTGAAATTTTGTGCTGAAAATCATGAAATTTGTGATTTTTCAGATAATCCATCATTTTCAGCACAAAATTCTGATCTAGACAACAAAATTCGTGAAAAAATCAAATTCTAGTTGAATTTTTAGCCTTAAAAATAAGTTTCTTGGCTGAAATTTTGTGCTGAAAATCAAGAAATTCGTGATTTTTCAGATTATCCTATCATTTTCAGCACAAAATTCTGATCTAGAAAAATAAATTGTGAAAAAATTCAAATTCTAGTCCCTCAGCTTAGATAAAAATAGGTTTCTAGACTGAAATTTTGTGCTGAAAATCATGAAATTTGTGATTTTTCAGATAATCCATCATTTTCAGCACAAAATTCTGATCTAGACAACAAAATTCGTGAAAAAATCAAATTCTAGTTGAATTTTTAGCCTTAAAAATAAGTTTCTTGGCTGAAATTTTGTGCTGAAAATCAAGAAATTCGTGATTTTTCAGATTATCCTATCATTTTCAGCACAAAATTCTGATCTAGAAAAATAAATTGTGAAAAAATTCAAATTCTAGTCCCTCAGCTTAGATAAAAATAGGTTTCTAGACTGAAATTTTATGCTGAAAATCATGAAATTTGTGATTTTTCAGATTATCCATCATTTTCAGCACAAAATTCTGATCTAGACAACAAAATTCGTGAAAAAATCAAATTCTAGTTGAATTTTTAGCCTTAAAAATAAGTTTCTTGGCTGAAATTTTGTGCTGAAAATCAAGAAATTCGTGATTTTTCAGATTATCCTATCATTTTCAGCACAAAATTCTGATCTAGAAAAATAAATTGTGAAAAAATTCAAATTCTAGTCCCTCAGCTTAGATAAAAATAGGTTTCTAGACTGAAATTTTATGCTGAAAATCAAGAAATTTGTGATTTTCAGATTATCCTATCATTTTCAGCACAAAATTCTGGTCTAGAAAACGAAATTCGTGAAAAATTCAAATTCTAGTCCCTCGCTCCTAAAAACAAGTTTCTAGACTGAAATTTTGTGCTGAAAATCAAGAAATTCGTGATTTTTCAGATAATCTATCGATTTTCAGTACAAAATTCTGGTCTAGAAAAAAAATCCGGAGAGTTAGGGTAACTCGCTCCGCTTTTTAGCTCGTTGCCATGACAACCGCTCATTATATTGTGTTACTTCTCCCCCCATTGTGTCTGCCTCATTTTTTCCGCGCGCGCGGAAAATGTCTTCCGCTTCCGCATCCCCAGCCACGTGTATTTATCTATGGGTTCGTTCGATTCGATCACTTCAAAATTGCCTATTTTTTGCTGATTCTGCCGCGCAATTTTTCGAATTCGAAAATGTTTTTCGAATTTGTCGCGAGCTGCAGAAATGTGAGGGGAAAATTTTGTGAGTTTTTTTTCTTTTTCGGATTTTCAAAAAAAATCAATTTTTTTGCAGATTCCCCAAATTCTCCAGCATTTGTGGCTCAAAAATGCCCGAGCAAATTCTCGAGGCAATTTTTCAAAATGCTCCCGGAGCCTCCTACAGTACTCCTCTGATAGTTGCTCTAATTTTCGCGGCTCTTCAAAATAATTCCAGACAAAATGGATCGCGCGCTGAAAATATTCTCGAAAATCTCAAAAGCTTCTTCAGCGGAGGTGGAGAATTTTTGGGATTTTTGAGGCGGAATTCGGATGTTTTGGACGAGATTTTGGAGGGGACCGTGAAATCGAGAGGGACTAGGAATTGTGTTCGGCCAGCTTCGGAGATTTTGACGGTTTTTGATGAGGCTGATGAGGTAGGCGAGAATTCTGGTGTAGGTCTAACCTAACAGGCCTAGGCCTAACCTAAGCCCGACCTAAGGCTCGAGCGCCTCTGGCGCGAGTGTAAACTGTAAGCTTCCGCTTTAGTGGACAGGCCTAGGCTTAGCCTAAGCCTAACCCAAGTCTTACCTAAGCTTAGCCTAAGCCTAAGCTAAGCCCACACGACCATTTACTCCAATAGAAAATTGCCCCTCGGGTCAGACGTCATCTGAGACAGAGAAAGACATCGCTTCGAGATATTTTTGAGAAAATGTATGTGTCCCTTTGAAAAAATACTGTATTTTGTTTCAAGGAACACATGTTTTATTGAAAATATCTCGAAGCGAAATTCATTTTCGAGATATTTTTGCAAAATACTCTCGTCGTCTCGCGTCTGACTCAACGGGCGCCTTGTATGGTCGTGCACAACCTAAGCCTAAGCTTAGTCTAAGCCTAGCTTATGCCCGACCTTAGCCTAAGCCTTACCTAAGCCTAGCTTATGCCCGACCTTAGCCTAGCCTAAGCTTACCCTTATCTAACCCTAAACCAAGCCTGAGCTTAGCCTAACCCAAGCCTAGCCTAAGCCTAACCCTGGCCTAACCCAAGCCCCAGATTCAATTTCCAGCCCAACCTCGCTCAAAAAATCATCTCCTCCCTCATCCTCGATCCCTATCACATTGACGAAATTCCGATGTTCGCGCGACATTCCGCTTCCGCTTCCGCTTCCGCATCGTTCCGCCGAACAACTTTGGCTCATAACACACGACGTGTTGTACATCTACACAATGTAAACAAGTTTGAGGTAGGAGCTGTAATTTAAAAAAAAAAAAAAAAAAAAAAAAAAAATTTTTAAATTTTTTTTTGCAGCTTTTTCGGAAAGACGATTTTGCCAATGTTCATTTGAGAATTTGTCACGATAAACCGAAAGCCTCGTTTATTTTTGCACTTTTAAGGTAACTTACCTAAGCCCGGCCTAAGCCTAGCCTAAGCCTAACCTAAGCCTAACCCAAGCCCAACCTAATAAATTCCAGCCTCGAATCCGTCATCCTCGACTCCCTGGAATTTTGCCGAACTACAGTACTCGGTGCAGTTCGGGGTACTGTCGTTCTATCAAACTGCAAATTCCTACGGGTTACTGTCGCCTGTAGCCGCTTGCACCTTATCGATTGTCAACATTTGGAAGTGTACTGTATGCTGCCTACACGGCCTGTTGTGACGAATTGTGTGGAAATTGAGTTTGCGCCTTTGAATACGACCTATATGGTGGGTTTTGGCGCGCAAAAAATTTTTTTTTTTTTTTTTTTAATCTGACGACAATCAAATTCCAGAATCATTCGGAATTTCTGGCTTCTTGTGGACTGGATTTTCAAATGAATCGAGAATTAAAGGAGCCGATAAATGTGAGCCTCTGAAATTGCTGAAAATAAAAAAAATCAATATTTTCAGCTCGGAAATTCAGCCTGGAAATTGATGGCGGCCTCAAAATTCATATGTCAATTAACACCTGTCGAAACATCTGAAAATGATATTGATGTAAGTGGGTTTCTCAATGGAGCGCGTTTGAATTTAAATTTTGTTTTCAGCTTCTCCTATCTTCGCTTCCGGAAATCTATCGCCGCGCGGCACACAATAATACAATTGTGGCGCGGAAGAAGCTGAACTCTTCGAATCTCCGACTTTCAGATGTGATTTCGAATCGCGATTTGATTTATCTTAAGTCGAAGAGGGAAGCTGAAGCTGGAGAAAATTGTTAGAATAAAAAGTTCTCAAAATTCATTGATTCACGAAATAAAAAACGTTTCTTAACGTTTTTTAACGTTAAAGAAAAATTTCAAAAAAAAACTTTTTTTCGAAAAAAATCACTGCATAATCAAAAACCGTATCGCAATTACAAAAAATTTGATCCTAAAGTGAATACTCTGGCAAATAGAAAACATCCGATCGCATCCGTCGCTCTGGCGCAACTTCTCCGTGTCGCGGAAGATCAGGCGTAGCCGGTAGCAAGCGGCGCGGCTTCCGCGCAGCATGCGGATGATTTTCCGGAGCGCGCCAATCGAGTCGCGTCGCATAGATTGGTGGGGGTGGAGTGGCGAATTCGTCAAGATCTGCCTCATCGCCCGAATAGATGTCGATGGAATTCTCGGGATTTTTGATTTGCGGAAGGTGGTTCGAGATGGGTTTTGGTCCTGGGATATGGCCGTTGAGAAGGGGAGCAGCTGAAGAAGAGGAAGTGTCGGGTGGGAGGATTATCTGCAAAAATAGATCGGGCTTTTTGGATTTTGAATCAGGGGCTTATCTAGACCTATAGGCTTTTCCACAAGCTTAGGTTAATCTGGAAAGTTAGGGTAACTTTGCAAAAAAAATTTTGACCCAAAACATTCCACGTGGCAAAAAAATGTTGTAGTAGTCATGCTCTATCGCTACGAGACCCATATGAGCCTTGAAATTCCAGAGATTTTGGTCCCTGAATTTTTCACAAAAAAAAATTTGACTTTAAGATTCCACGTGTCAAAAATGTTAGCCTAAAAATGTTATCACAGTCGTTTTTCAGCAAAAGTTATAGGGTAATTTGAGGCGAAAAAAAAATTTTTAAAAATATTTTTAAAAAATTTCGATTAAAAAACTATAATTTTTCCTATTTTTCGACATTTTTTTCCACACAAAAATAAACAAAAATTTCGAAAAATAGGAAAAAATACAAATTTTTGACATTTTCTGAATCGAAATTTAAAATTTTTTTTTTCGACTTGAAAGGCAAAGTTACCATAACTTTCTAGATCAGCCAGAAAAAGTTATGATAACTTTGCCGCTTCGCGGAAGATAATGCCGCTAACGCGGAAGCTTGCGGTCTACACTCGCTTCGCTCGAACAAAATAATAGTCTTTAAACCGCAAGCTTCCGCGTAGCGACCACGTGGATTACTATAATGTGTAGTAATCCGCGTGGCCGCTGCGCGGAATATAGTGCCGCTGACGCGGAAGCTTGCGGTCTACACTCGCTCCGCTCGAACAAAATAAGTCTTTAAACCGCAAGCTTCCGCGTAGCGGCCACGTGGATTACTATAACGTGTAGTAATCCGCGTGGCCGCTGCGCGGAAGCTTGTGGTCTACACTCGCTGCGCTCGAGAAGCTCACCTTCACCGCCGCAAATTCGACACTCTCCGAAACAGCCGGCACATAATTCAACACATCCTCATCGATTTCTTCCGCTGGTCTCATCGGTCGATCCCTCCGACTTCGATTGTTCGCATTCTCAAGACGACTACCAAACTAAACACATTTTTTTGGTACCTTAATTACCTTAATTCCTTAAGTTACCTTAATTCGAACAGCAGAATTCCACATTGCTTGAACATGCCAATACCAATGCCAGTATACGTAAAGCTGGAAAAGAAATTTTTTTCAGAATTTTTTTTTAGGTTATGGTGAAAATCGTGAAATTTTCGGCTCACATGAAAAAAGTTGAGACCCGTGCCAATTAGATAGAACAAAATCGGTGCCAATGGTGCAGCTTGTGGTGCAGCCATCACCATGACAATTCGTGGAAGTGCAGCCAAAAGGAGAACGAGTAGGCAGATACCATAGGCGGATTGCTGGAAGCAAAATTGTTGGGGGGCCACAAGAATCCACGTGGCAAAAATTTGAGTTTAACAATTTTTTTTTAAATTTTTTTTTTTAAATTTTTTTTTTTTTGAAATTTTTTTTTGAAATTTTTTTTTTTTGAAAATTCACAAATCCACGTGGCAGGTTTTTGACGTCCAGAAACCAAAAAAAAAACAAATTTTAGGCAAAATTGTTGGGGACCCAAAAATCCACGTGGCAAAAATTTGAGTTTATGGGGCTATTCATGTATTTTCTCAGCATGTTGAGAAAACAGGAGAAATGCGGAGGAAATACATTTTCTCCGCTTTTTTCGTATTTTCTCAGCCTACCTGAATAGGTTTTCTCCGCTTTTCTCCCGTTTTCTCAGCGTTGAAAAATAACATGAATAGCACCATTAACAATTTTTGAAAAAAAAATTTTTTTTTTTTTGAATTTTTTTTTTTTTTTTTTGAAATTTTTTTTTTTTGGAAATTCACAAATCCACGTGGCATATTTTTGACGTCCAGAAACCAAAAAAAAACAAATGTTTAGCAAAATTGTTGGGGCCCCAAAAATCCACGTGGGAAAAATTTGAGTTTAACAATTTTTTTTTTTTTAATTTTTTTTAAAAATTTTTTTTAAAGTTTTTTTTACATTTTTTTTTGTTGAAAATTCACAAATCCACGTGGCATGTTTTTGACGTCCAGAAACCAAAAAAAAACAAATGTTTAGCAAAATTGTTGGGGCCCCAAAAATCCACGTGGCAAAAGTTTGAGTTTGACAATTTTTGAACCACAATTTTTTTTTTTGAAATTTTTTTTTTCCGAATGGCAAGAGTTTTTGGCGCTAAATTTGATCTACCTGCATTTTTCGTGATTTTTTTAATTTTTAGCAAAATTGTTGGGGACCCCAAAAATCCATGTGGCAAAAATTTGAGTTAAAAAAAAAATTTTTTTGTTTTGAAATTTTTTTTTTAAATTTTTTTTTTGAAAATTTTTTTTTATGGCAAGAGTTTTTGGCGCTAAATTTGATCTACCTGAATTTTTCGTGATTTTTTTAAATTTTGATAACGTGATTTTTGGCGCGAAATTTTGCCACGTGGACTCATTTTCGCGTAAAAATTTTGAGTTTCAACAATTTTTGAACCACAAATCCACGTGGCATGTTTTTGGCGTCTAAAAATCAAAAAAAAAAAACAAATTTTAAGCAAAATTGTTGGGGACCCAAAAATCCACGTGGCAAAAATTTGAGTTTAACAATTTTTGAAAAAAAATTTGTTTTTTTTGAAAAATTTTTTTTCTGAATGGCAAGAGTTTTTGGCGCTAAATTTGATCTACCTGAATTTTTCGTGATAAATATTTTGAAAACGTGATTTTTGGCGCAAAATTTTGCCACGTGGAAATATTTTCTGAAACCCTTCTGTTGAGGTAACTTTAACTTTTCCGCACACGCGGAAGCTTGCGGAAAAAAACCGACCCCTTTTCTCAATTTTCTCATTTCCCCCAAACTATACGTATAAAAGTGTTCTTCTCTCCGTCAATCTCAATATGTCTGCGTCTCTCCATTTCCCCTAATCTCTCGCTTTTGCACTTTTCAAGTTTTTTTTTCTTTCTCTTCCCGTTCGTTTTTGTTCAGTGTTTACCTGGGGGACGACGCAGAAATGAGAGAGAGAGTACGGCATTTTGAGAGACGCAGAGAAGATCAAGACAAATAGTTTTTTTCTTTTCAGGGCTTTGCGAAATGAAACAACAAATGACGGTTTTGCCGAAAACAAGCAACATTTTGCACTAATTTAGAGGTACTGTAGTTATAAGGGTACTGTAGCTCAAACTACAAGGAGTACTGTATTTGTTTCTGAACTGCAAGCAGTACTGTACTATTTTTTCAAACTGCAAAATACAATATGTAATACTGTAGATCAAACTACAAGGAGTACTGTAGTCATTTCATCAATTTTGCACTAATTTAGGGGTACTGTAGATCAAACTACAAGGGGTACTGTATTTGTTTTACGAACTGCAGAAGACGTATAGTTTCGAACTGCAAATTACACTGTAGCTCAAACTACAAGGAGTACTGTAGTCGGGTTTTCCGTCAGATTCTTAAAACTGCAAAGAGTACAGTAGGTTTGGTGGAATTTCCAAACATGAAGGATTCTGTATTTTCCGGACTGCAAAGAGTACTGTAGTAGTCATTATATGAAATGTTAAAAAATAGAATTTTTGTAGCCTAATAAAGCTACAGTACTCTCTGGACTACAAAGGGTACTGTAGGTTGATTTTATGAAATTTGTTGGGCTGCAAAAATCGAGTTTTTTCTGAAACCCCCACCCAGACTGCAAGGTATACTGTATGTAGATCAAACTAGAAAATCGACAGTTTTCAGACTGCAAGAAATACTGTAGCCTGAAACTGCAAGAAGTACTGTACCCTCAAACTGCAAGAAGCACTGTATGTAGATCACACTGAAAAACCTATAGTTTCCAGACTGCAAAAAAGTACTGTAGCCTCAAACTGCAAGGCATACTGTATGTAGATCAAATTGGAAAATCTACAGTTTCCAGACTGCAAGAAGTACTGTAGTCTCAAACTGCAAGCCCCCAAATTTTATGAAATTCCTCTTCTCTCAGGGTGGTATCTGTTCATATAGTTAAACTATCTCGAAACACGAGAGACGCAGACACACAAAAGCGAAGAAGAATCCGGTCCTAATTCATTTGCACTTTTTCAAGGCGCGACCAGGGAGAGAGAGAGAGAGAGCACAGGGATTGTGAGAGACGCAGACAACAACAAGCGCCTGGGGGTGATTTGACATGTGTTCGTTAGCTGTTTTTTTTTGCCGGCTTCCAAATTTTTTGTGTAAAATTTTTTATAGCTTTACGATTTGTTCTTCGGGTGGTCCCCCCGGGGTACTGTAGTTTTATAGCGCGGAAGAATTTCGAAATCGCAGAAAAAAATTTTTTTTTGGTAAAAAAAATCTCTGGAGATTTGAGAAATGTCACATTTTCAACACATCAAACATCGCGGGGCGAAAAAAAGTTTGAACATTTCGAAAATTTTCAAAATCTAAGTTTTCGCGCGCTTAAAATCCAACTCACCTGAAATAGCAGCGGCCAAAAATAGCAGGGTTTCGGATGCGACAAAAATGTGACGGGTAGCGAGAAGAGCAGAGCTGTGGTGTGAGAAACACACCAGGCAAGACGGCCGAAACCTGTGAGGGAAAATTTGAATTTTGAGGCAAATGTGCTCCACTGAGAACTGCCCAATTTGTTGAAAAATTCAAAAAAACGTTTAGGGTAGCCAAAAAACACTCACCTCCATCTAAATATTCCGCGACACATCCTCGAATTCCCCAGAGGTAATGAAATAATCGAATGTCGAAAATCACGGCGTCTACAGCTTCCAATGGAAGACTGCCGTTGAGAAAATCACATTTGAGAATCTGAAAAAACGAAATTAACGTTAAAAAGCCAAAAAAGTGATTCACAAACGTTAAAACGTTAAAAAAACGTTTTTAACGTTAAGTTTAACCTTAAGTTAAGCTAAAACACATTTTAGTGTCCAGAAATGCTATTTAAAGACTTTTTAATCAGCCTAATCTCCCAAAAAATGAAAAAAAAAAGCAAAAAAAAAAAACACATTTTTGAACGAGCGCGCAACATGCAATTTTTATCAATGGAGCGCACTTCCATTTCTACTTTTATTTTCTTGTTTTTTTGTTTTTCGAAAATGTTTCTTTCGCGTTTTTTTGTTGTTTTTTCATGAATTTGAATGAAACTTGGTACAGCTAACATAATTTTAGTTGATTTTTGATAGTTTTATTCAAAAACTGATGCTAAAAAGCTATTTTTCATGGAAAAATGTACTTTTCTTGCTTTTCGTTTACTTTATATTATGTTTTTCAGGAAAATCGTCAGAAAAATGGTTTTTGGTCAAATAATTCTGTATTTCGAGGAAAACTGGAGAAAATGTGAGTTTTTTTGGGGGATTTTATAAAATTTCATAAAAATTGTGAAAAAATGAATAAAAATACCGATCGTGAATCACTTTTTTGGTTTTTTAACGTTAAACGTTAAAGTTAACGTTAAGAAACGTTTTTTTTTTCATTAGAACTTACCTTTTGATAATTAAGATATGAGAAAACGTGCTGGGCAACGGCCCAGAAACAAACTCCCAACTGAACTAATGAAATCACGAGGCAGATGTGCGAATTCAAAAATCTGCAAATTTCATTGATTGGCATTTTTGGCGCGAAATTTTGAAATTCAAAAAATCTCACCGATGTCCAATCAATTTTGTACACTCATCTCTGACTTTCAGCAAAGCCATGTGGCATTTTTGTTGATGGCTGAAAATTTGTGCTGAAAAAAAATATTTTTGATATAGCCTAACTCTAGAAAAAAAGCGGGATTTTTTGATGGACTCTTTGACACTTTTTTCAAAGCGCGCTAGATTTTTCAAAAAAAAAGTGGAAAAATGAAAAATAAAAGGGGTTCAATGTGGTCCCCGGGGACCTTTGTGAACCGATTTCAGATTTTTTTTTTGTTTTTTTTTCGCGCGCGGAGAAAAAAAATGGGAAAAAAGGAGAACCTAATTGATGGATGAGAAGAGCACCTTTTTGTGCAAAAAAAAAAAAAAAATTTTTTTTTTGGATAAAAAAATATTATATAGTTTTTGGGAGGTTTCTAGAAATTTTTGCTGAAAATTTTGAAATTGAAATTTTCGCGCCAAATTTTTTTTCTAGATTTGAATTAAAAAATTTTGAATTAGAAATTTGGGATCCAAATTTTTTCCACGTGGATTTTCGTTGCTAAAAAAATTTGAAGCTGGAAATTTATCTTAAAAATTTGGGTCCTGAAAATTTAGAGCCGAAAATCCACGTGGCAAAATTTGAAATTTGAAAATTTTGAGAGCGAAAATCCACGTGGCAAAATTTGAAATTCAAAAATTTGAGCGCTAGAAATCCACGTGGCAAAATTTTGAAATTCAAAATTTTGAGAGTGAAAATCCACGTGGCAAAATTTTCGTGCCGAAATTTCACGTGGCAAAATTTGAAATTCAAAATTTTGAGAGCGAAAATCCACGTGTCTAATTTCAAGCTTCAAATTTCAGCTCTGAAATTCCACGTGGCAAAATTTGAAATTCGAAAATTTTGAGAGCGAAAATCCACGTGGCAAAATTTGAAATTCAAAATTTTGAGAGTGAAAATCCACGTGGCAAAATTTTCTTGAGCTGCAAAAAAAAATTCTGATGAAAAGTGGGGGAATCTTGAGACTTCTTTTAGCTTCTTCTCTAAAAAAAATAAATAATTCAGCGATCCTGGGGAAGAAAATCCAGAAAAGTCACGAAAAAATATGCATTCCAAATTTTTTTTTTTTTTGAAAAAAAAAATTCCTGGAGAAAATAGTTTCCGGCGCGCAAGAAATTTGCGTTTTGAACCTCGGATTTATTTTTTTTTTCAAAAAAAAGAAAGAAAGACAAAGGAAAAAAAGAAAAATGGGGCGAGAAAATTGAATTTGAAAATTGAAAATTGGAATTTTTTTTTGGTTTTGTCATTTTTATTCTTTTTTTCTGCTTCGCTTTATGGAAAAAAGAAAAAAAAAAAACAAAAAAAATTCTGCCAGCACCCGGTGTCGAACCCAGGCTTCGTGAACAAAAGACACGCGTGCATACCACTCGGCCACGCAACCATTTTTGTTTATTGTCGAAATTAATAATATTAAATCGCGCTTGTGAAAAAAAAGTGAAAAATTTATTTATTAATGTCGAAAAAAAAATCGATACATAAATTTGGCAAGCAATCGATGTTTTGCATGGGATTTTGGGTGGGAACTCGTAAAATTCAAAAATTATATACTATTATATTCAACGGGTCATGGGTTTTTCAAAAAAAAAAACAGAAAATATTATGAAAAGCTATATGAGTTACTGTAACTGTGGCATAAGCGGAAATTGTAAAAATGGATTGTTGGGGTTGAAAAACAGATTTACGCCACCATCCGGAAGCGTAAGGGTTTGCGGAGGCGGCAAAGTGATGCCAAGGCGTTGGGCCATTTGGAAAATATCAAGATTTGTTGGCGGCAAAATGGGTTGCGCAAGCGGTTGCGTTGCGGAAAGATCGAACGGCATTGGACAGGGTGAGGGCAGACTTGCGGAAGAGGCTGGGAGAAGCGTTTCCGGAGTGGTTGCGCGTGACATCGTCATCTCATCCCTCGATTCCGGACTCATACTGGCAACACTGACATTGTCGTTGAGTGTTGAGCTTCCGCTTCCGCTTCCGCTTCCAGTTGCGGTTGACGCGTTTTCCGCGGATCGCCTGCGCAGTTCCTTGCGCTTGTTGGCAAACCAATTGGAGACCACTTGTGGCGAGACGATTTCTTTTGGCATAAGGCCAATTCCTGGAAAAAAACGTGGATTTTCAAGGCGCATGAAGGGTCTTGATGCGATTATAAAATACTGTATAAATTTTTTGCCACGTGGATTTTCTAGGGTCTCGTCGCGACTGAAAAAAACTACTGTGGAAAATGAAGAAGATACGATTATAAAATACTGTACAAATTTTTAGCCACGTGTATAAAATACTGTACACGTTTTTAGCCACGTGGATTTTCAAGGCGCATGAAGGGTCTCGAAGCGATTATAAAATACTGTACAAACTTTTAACCACGTGTATAAAATACTGTATACATTTTTGCCACGTGCGATTATAAAATAATGTACAAATTTTTTGTCACGTGGATTTTCAAGGGTCTCGCCGCGACTGAAAAACTACTGTGGAAAACTCAGAGTTCCAAATTTTTTTTTGTAAAAAAAAAATTATGCCACGTGGATTTTAAAGGCGCATGAATGGTCTCGTAGCTAATGAGAAAAGCTACTGTAGAACATTTTAATTTGGAAAAACCGCCCATAATTTTTTAAAGGCACATAAAGGGTCCCACCACGAACCTTTCTTATCCAACTGCAGCACATGATTACAAGCGGTCGCAATTTCCACGCGTCTCGCCAAATCCGGAAATGGTGTCTGCGCAAAAAAGTTCTCCAACATCCGAATCAAAATCGGTCTGAACACATATCTCTCGCGTCTCTGCGGCACCAACTCCCCATCGCAATTCGTCTCCAACCGTGTCGCCGGATCCGCCAGAAATGCCGCCAATTTTTCCGGATGTCGTCGACAATTCAAATACCAACAATAGATGTTCTTGCGACAACGCAACGAAAGTTCGCGATGATTTCCGTTGAGCAGTTTCGAGATGTACGGTTGACTCACGCCTGTCATCATGGCTACTGTAGTTTGTCGTAGGCTGTATTGGGTGATGAACGTTTTCATGTCCAATATACAAGCCTCTTCGCCTTGCCGCATGAATTCTTCGAGTTCCGCTGGATTGTCCAAAGTTGTGATCTCTTTCATCGGCGTCCGCTGGGATCTGATAGGCCGTGGTGCACTACTACAAATCGGGTGCTCATAGGTTGTTGAGCTCGACGGCTCTGGGACTGTCTGTAGTGTGAGCTGTGGTGGTTTGGGTGATGTTGATGGTGTGGGTGTGGATGTTGAGGTGAGATGTTGGACGAGGATTGGGGCGTAGATTGCGCGAGGTGTCACGATGGGTTCGGGAGCTGGGGTCGGTTCCGCAGGCTCCTCGTTATTGTTGGATGGTTCGGGCTCCACTTTTTCCAACTCATTGAACGCCTGGAAAAAAATTGGGGATTTTTTGGAGCTAGACCCCCTTACAGTACCCCATGATCCTTTAAACCACAGATACTGTAGCTTAAAGGATCACGAGATCTACATAGAACCTTACAGTACCTATACATTTTAAAGGAACATGAAAATTTTTTCTTGAACTACAGTAATGAATACTGTAGTTTAAAGGATCATATGAATTTCTAGAGTTGAAAAAATGAATACTGTAGATCAGTTAAACTACAGTACCTATACATCTAAATAGAATACCTTACAGTACCCCTAGATTTTAAAGGAACATGAATGACAAGGATTTTGTGAACTACAGTAATCCTACTCTAGTTTAAAGGATCATATGAATTTCTAAAGATGAAAAAATGACTACTGTGGATCAGTTAAACTACAGTACCTATACATTTTAAAGGAACATGAAAATTTTTCTTCTTAACCCACAGTAATGAATACTGTAGTTTAAAGGATCATATAATTTTCTAGGGTTGAAAAAATGACTACGGTAAGTAAATAGAATACCGTACAGTACCCCTAGGTTTTAAAGGAACATGAAAAACTGTCTTCTTAACTGCAGTAATGAATACTGTAGTTTAAAGGAACACATCTAAAGCCTACAGTACCCCTACACTTTAAAGGAGCATACCTTCGAAATCTGATCAGGTGAAATTCCGGTCGTTCTGAGCCTCCGTATTAATTCCAACTGTTCGACAGTGAACAACATTTTGCTGCAAATTTTTTTTTTGGTACGGTAGATCGGTAAAAAAGTACTGTAAGGCCCAAAAAAGTGCCGAAAAGCATGGCAAAATTTGAATATATAAACAGAAAAAAAAGTTGGTTATCAAATCAAAAAGTCAACAAAAAAATAGTAATATAGTATTATTTTGCTTGCCATCGAGAAAAATAAATAAAAATTATTATGTTTTTGTTGTTTTTTTTTTTGGCTGGGTGATAAAAAATGTATACATGTTTATTTATTTATTCATTTTTTTTTAGCTAATAGAAAAAGTTTCGAAATTCGAAAAAATTGGGGGAAAAAAACTAGAGTCTAGTTTAGTTTGAGAGCCTGAAAGGTATCTACAAGAACTCAAGACCCTTACCCTTAACTAGACTATACTCTAGTTTATTCCCGAACCCCAAAAGAAAAAAAATAAACACAAGATCGAGAGAAGAAATTCTCATTTTCTTCTGGGGGAGATTCGAAAAAGTGGGCGGCGCCTCGATTTTCGCGACTTTTTTCCGCGAACAGCCGAAAAAATTGGGAAGGCGGAGCTTCCTAGAAAAAAGTGCAAAGGTAAATAGAGAAAATGAGAGAATAATACATAATAAATAAGTTAGGCTATTTCGGGGGGGGGGGGGGGAGGCTCCGCCCACAAATTTGACTTTGGGGGGGGAGGGTACTGTATAGGGTTGGAAGTTGAAAATTTCAGATTAGAGATTTGCTACGTGGATTATAGGCTCACTGAAAATTTTAAGCGCAAAATTTTGAAATTCAAATTCTAAAAGAAAAAGTTGTGCCGCCAAAATTGTGATCTTCCATATTTTGGCGCTGAAATTTCGAATTCAAAAAATTCAGAAGCTCTGAATTTGCCACGTGGATTATGATTATGAATTTCAAATAGAATTTGAGCGCCAAAATCAATTTTCAACAAAAAAAAAAAATAATTTTCGATAAGCAAAAAGTCAAATTTAATCGAAAGAACGCACCAAACTTTTATCATTATAATAACATTGTGAGCCAGGAAAAAAAATATATATGTATAGGGTACAAAAAAAGTTTTTCAACAAGAAAAATTGTAGATGTTAATATTTTTAGTGGAAAACTATAGCTTTTCGCGTGTTATGGCTAATGGGAAACATAAAAAATTGAAAAAAATATTTCCCTAATCATATTTGGTCTTAAAATATTCAAATTTCCGCATTTTTAGTCCCAAAAATGTTTATTTTACCAAAAAAACCCTGGATTACTTATAAATGTATGTCAGAGTTATACTATATTTATGATATATATATTTATGAGATGATGTTCTTGACTACTTTGGGAATTACGACAACTGACGTTTGTCGATTATTTCGAGAAAAACTATTTTGAAATTTTTTTTCTCAGTATCAGGAGATGTGAAAATATGACGATATCATATTGAAAATAGAAAAAAAAATTTTTGAAAAAAAAATTTTTTTTTTTTTGAAAATTTTTCGTCGCGACGAGACCCTATGTGTGTTTCAGCTGTTGCGCCTTTAAAAAACTACGGTATTTTTTGGATTTTCGAGGTTTTTGCATGAAAAAAGGCAGAAATTAAAGCAAGAAACACTATAAAAACCGTGTTTTATTGAGGAAAACCCGATTTTTGAGGTGAAAAATACGAAAATTGAGCAAAATTAGTTCTAATTCACTTTTCTCAAGTTGAATTCCTCAGGAATAGCCACCAAAACAGCTATTTTTTGTTGTGAATCAAAGGCGCATTGATTTTTTGAAAGATTTGGGTCTCGTAGCGACGAAAGAACTACGGTATTTAAAATTTACGTTAATTCACGTTAAGACCCCGCAAAATGCATAGAAAACCTCTCCAAAGGTGCAAATAATAAATGCATAGGTCGAATTCGAATAAAAATCAAAGGTGCGCGCACCAAATTAGTTATGTATTCATTACGATTTCATTTTTTCTCTATTTCGTTCACAGTGTGATTGACATGCTGTGCAGTGCTCAAAAGTGCACATTTTGGAACCCAAAATGTATGTTGCTAGCGGCTTATTAGGGGTCATAAATATTAAAGAAGTGAAACACAAGGTGTCACTTTTTTATGAACACTTCTGTGTGTGTGTGTTTTAGGGCTCAAAAGATGACCCCCCTGAGCCAGGGAGCCACGTGGATTCCAGAGATTCCACTGTATATTTTAAAAAAAAAAGTCAGTTAACTATAATTCCTGTTATCGCACACACAATTTTTATCACGCGATGATGGAGGCATAAAAATTACCCCCAAAAGTTCACCGCAACCTGATCACGATGCTCTTTAGAAATTGCTCACTCAATACTACGACACTCCGGGTTGACGAGGCGTGTGAGGAAAAAAAACAGCAGGCATTTTATATGCGACAATTCTCGATGCGTCCAAAAACAGCGCGATGGCCGAGTGGTTAGAGCGCGGGTCTTTTGGTCGAGAGGCTCGGGTTCGACACCGGGTGCCGGCGAAGTTTTTTTTTATTTTTTTTTTTTTTGGCTAGACACATTAAACTATATGACGTCATATCATCTAAATTGGAAAAAAAAACATCTAGATATCTGGATAATATTCAATATGGCAACAGAATGTATCATCTTCAAAAAAATATAATATATATGTTACACTGATAACCCGGGCTGCTGCTTTTTATCAAAAAGCCCATATATATGTTGCGAAAAAAAAGTTCACGGTGAACTAGAAATCAAATGATTTTATGGGGCAAGCATTTATGATGAGCACAGGGGGGGCTCTAAATTTTTTTTGGCAAGGGGGGGGGGGCTAATGATTTTTTATTGATGTGTATTTGAATATAGGAAAGTTGAAAAATTTAGAAAAAATAAGGAAATAGGGAATAGTTTGGAACGAACTAACTATTTGGAGAGTCGCGTGATTAGATAACAAAATAATAATTTTTGAGTGAGGCAAAAATATTTTTGACATTTTTTAAAATCAAATTTGTGAGAGGGAAGTTTGAGATTTCAAATTTTGATGGCCAAAAATCCATGTGTCAGCACGCAAAATTCAAAAAAATAATCTCCAAAAAAAGTTCATGTCACCTTCTACAGTACCTCCCGACACGAAATTCGCCCCGCAAATTTGTCCTCTAGAAGGTCATCACATCGAAAAAATGTTTAGCAACAAAACAACAACAACACATATACTTACATAATAAAATAAACTTCCATATAGAAAACATTGGGAGAGAAAAAGGACAGGCGCCGGCGCCTTTTTCGAGGTCATCTTTAGATGGCTACTGCACTATTCTGAAGACGATTGACATACATATAGGACAACCATAGTTTTTTGGTCGTATTTGTATTTATATACAGGGGGATCAGATGAAATATTAAGGAAACGTGAAAAAAAATATTTTTGAAAATATTTATATACCGTAATTCTTTCGTCGCGACGAGACCCTCTGTGTGTTTCAGCTGTTGCGTCTTTCAAAAACTACGGTATTATATATTTTTTTTTTTGAGGTTTTTGATGTTTCTACATTATTTTCGTCGCTACGAGACCCGCATCTTTCAAAAATCGATGCGCCTTTGATTCACAACAAAAAATGGCGTTTTTGGTGGCTATTCCTGAGGAATTCAACTTGAGAAAAGTGAATTAGAACTAATTTTGCTCAATTTTCGTGATTTTCACCTGAAAAATCGGTTTTTCCTCGATAAAACACGTTTTTTCAGTGTTTCTTGCTTGATTTCTGCCTTTTTTCATGCAAAAACCTCGAAAATCCAAAAAATACCGTAGTTTTTTTAAGGCGCAACAGCTGAAACACACACAGGGTCTCGTCGCGACGAAACAACTACGGTATATAATTGTTTTTTTCAAAAAATATTTTTTTCGTTTCCATTTTTTTTTCTAGAAACTAAGCGAATTCCAGAGTTTCAAATAATTTCAAAGGCGCATACCGTACCCCCTCCCGCCACGCCCAAAAATCTAACCAATCATCACGAATTTCTCTCAAAAATTAGTACAAAATAGTGTCAACGGGAACGAGACAAACACAGTAGAAAAGGTTAATTTGATAAAAACCCCTCTTGATTTACCTTGAAACTAGCCAGTTTTATATGTTCCGCGCAACAAAGGAACAATAAACACTTTGAGGGGGGAAAAACAGCTAGCTTTTCTATGAAAATCACCCATGTTTCAAAAATGATGGCTTAGCGCAGCCGGGTAGGCGCGCGCTTTTTGTTGGAAGGGTCGGGGGTTCGAGTCCGCGTGCGCGCTGAATTTTTTTTTTTTTTGAACAGTCATTTTTCTAGATGAAAAATGCTTGATGGCCCAAATTTTTCACACACCGTTGCGAGAAAATCCGCTATCAAACTGTTCTATCGGCGATATTCGAACACCGTACGATACGCGCCGCAAAAAAGTACACAGTGTTTCGAAAAAAATGTAGGGGGAATAGTTAAGATAAGAGAGGACATTGAATTGAATCATCATGTTTTGTTCTTCTTTTCTGATAAGAGAAGCCTAAAAAAGACACATAATGGGAAAAAAGTACATACAGAAGTTGATGTGATGTGACAACAAGGTTACATTTTCGGGAAATCGTCGATTTTTGGACAAATTTTGAAAAGGGGGACACTTTCCGGATGATTTTTAGGTGAAATTTGAGGTAAAAATGGAAAAATTCAAATTTCAAAATTCTCGCGCCAAAAATCGCAGCGTAAACAACCGGAGTATCGTAGTTTTTTTCTATTTTTATACGTTTCCACGTTTTTCAACCCGAAATCGTGAATTTTCAGTATTTTTATTCAAAAACCCAAAAAAACTCACATTTCCTTCAGTTTTCCTCCTCGAAATGCAGAATTTTCCTGTAATGTAAGTAGAAATCAGCAAAAAATCGATATAAAGTCAACCAAAAGTAAGAAAAGTACATTTTTTCATGAAAAATTGCTTTTTAGCAGCAGTTTTTGTATCAAAAATCAACAAATTTCATTAAAATCCATGAAAAAACAACGAAAAACAAAAAAACAAGAAAATAAAAGTAGAAATGGAAGTGCGCTCCATTGATAAAAATTGCATGTTTCGCGCTCTTTCAAAAATTTGTGTGTTGCTGTTTTTCTTATTATCAGACTAAAATGGTATTTTTGCTTGAAAAAAAGAAAAAACACAACACAGAAAATTCAAACGTGCCGCTTGTTCGCTAGAGCGCGTTTGCCTCACTGAAATGTTTTTTTCTTTTTTTTTCATTTTCCCCCGCAAAAATGAAGTTTTTTTTTGATTCTTGCTGGATTTTTGATGAAATCTCGATTTTCCTGAATACAAAATCCAATTTTTCCCCCAAAAGGTCAATAAAACTTCTCGCTATATGTAATAGTATATAACAAGACACTCTTGACCCAAATGCACTTTATTTTATTTTACTAGAAGGATTTTTTAATTTCTTCTATATATAGAACATAGATACGTTATGTATTATTATTATTATGCGAATAAAATCTTGTTTCACAGGTTTTTTTTGCGGCGGCGAAAAAAGGATAATTGTACTTTTTTGGAGGAGCGAGGGGAATTGGGAAAATTCAAAAAATTCTAGAATTCTAGTTGAGATGAGATCTTGAGATCGGGAAAATCGAATTTCAGATCAAAACTTGGAAAAATTCAAATCTTATCTTGACTTTTGTACTCTTTGTTTCAAAATCTGGCCGAGAATCCACGTGGAAACTTTCAATTTTCAACGCAATCAAAAAATCAACAAAGCAAAAAAAACAGCTAGCTTTTCTAGGAAAATCGCGGTTGGTCCAAAAACACTGGCTTAGCGCAGTCGGGTAGGCGCGCGGTTTTTGGTGAAAAGGTCGGGGGTTCGAGTCCGCATGCGCGCTGAAAATTTTTTTTTTTGATTTTTTTTCAAAAATTGACAAATTTCCAAGTGAATTTAAAATTCCGTGATTTGGGTTTCAAAAAAACCATGATTTGGTCTCAATTTTTCAAAAATGATAATAAATACCAAAAGCATGAAAAATATTTCCAGACAAAATCAATCAAGTTCTACGATTTTTTTTATGCCAGTGTGACCATATAGTTAAAAATATACCTACAGTACTACTCATTTTCTTCTTTTACTTGAAACAAAATATATATATAATTTGATAAGAAGAATCGAAGCGGTTGTAATAAACAACATGTACTTTTTCTTAGGCCAAAACCAAAACTGAACTGAACTTTTATGAAGAAAAAAAGAACACAAAAAACTGAGTTATGACGTGGCAAAATTAATTCAAATTAAAGTTAGCCTAAGTGGGCCTAAGCTTAACATTTTTGGTCTCCTAAAAGCCTGAAGCCTAGGAGCCCAGGCCCAACTTAGCCTAACTTTTCAAAAAATTTTGTAACCTTTTGTGTTCTCTCTCTCTCGAAAAAAAGTTCCAAGGTCAAAACCAGCCGTTTTTTCTTCATCTAAACAAAAAAACGTCTATTTTACACATATTTTTTGAGGTTCACCGTTCCAAAAAATATAGATAGCTACAGTACCCCACTAGCCTATCTATCTATATGGCAAATCTTTTTTCGCGCGGTTTTTTCAAGTTTTTCGCCCTCTCTCTCATTTATAATATGTTCCATTCCATTATGTGACAAAAAAAAAGAGAACGCAGCAAAAAATGGCTGGGGGTGACTGACTGTTATCATGATCATCTTTCATCAAAATCGGACAAAAAATCGGTTTTTTTGGGGGGGTTCGCAAGTTTTTTTTCGCGAATTAATAGGGTTTTGGGGGGATTTGGGTATTATTGAGGCAGACAAGGATTTTTGAAAAAATCGGATTTTGAGCATAGCTTCCGCATCTTCGCTGAAATTCCAAAATTCCAGCTGAAAATCGATAAATTCCAAATTTTCCTTGATTTTCAGCTAGAATTTCAGATTATACAGGGTGGAAACTAACTTTTTTAATTTTTCATTCAAAATTTGGGCATAGCTTCCGCATTTCTGCTGAAATTCCAAAATTCCAGCTGAAAATCGATAAAATTCTTGATTTTATCGATTTTCAGCTAGAATTTCAGATTATACAGGGTGGAAACTAACTTTTTTCATTTTTAATTCAAAATTTGGGCATAGCTTCCGCATCTTTGCTGAAATTCCAAAATTCCAGCTGAAAATCGATGAAATTATTGGTTTTATCGATTTTCAGCTAGAATTTCAGATAAAACATGCTAGAAATTAACTTTTTTCATTTTTAATTCAAAATTTGGGCATAGCTTCCGCATCTTTGCTGAAATTCCAAAATTCCAGCTGAAAATCGATAAATTTCTTGATTTTATCAATTTTCAGCTATAATTTCAGATTATACAGGCTAGAAATTAACTTTTTTCATTTTTAATTCAAAATTTGGGCATAGCTTCCGCATTTCTGCTGAAATTCCAGCTGAAAATCGATAAATTTCTTGATTTTATCAATTTTCAGCTATAATTTCAGATTATACAGGCTAGAAATTAACTTTTTTCATTTTTAATTCAAAATTTGGGCATAGCTTCCGCATTTCTGCTGAAATTCCAGCTGAAAATCGATAAATTTCTTGATTTTATCAATTTTCAGCTATAATTTCAGATTATACAGGCTAGAAATTAACTTTTTTCATTTTTAATTCAAAATTTGGGCATAGCTTCCGCATTTCTGCTGAAATTCCAGCTGAAAATCGATAAAATTCTTGGTTTTATCGATTTTCAGCTAGAATTACAGATCATACAGGCTAGAAATCAACTTTTTTTCATTTTTAATTCAAAATTTGGGCATAGCTTCCGCATCTCTGCTGAAATTCCAGCTGAAAATCGATAAATTTCTTGATTTTATCAATTTTCAGCTATAATTTCAGATTATACAGGCTAGAAATTAACTTTTTTCATTTTTAATTCAAAATTTGGGCATAGCTTCCGCATCTCTGCTGAAATTCCAGCTGAAAATCGATAAAATTCTTGGTTTTATCGATTTTCAGCTAGAATTACAGATCATACAGGCTAGAAATCAACTTTTTTCATTTTTAATTCAAAATTTGGGCATAGCTTCCGCATCTCTGCTGAAATTCCAGCTGAAAATCGATAAATTTCTTGATTTTATCAATTTTCAGCTATAATTTCAGATTATACAGGCTAGAAATCAACTTTTTTCATTTTTAATTCAAAATTTGGGCATAGCTTCCGCATTTCTGCTGAAATTCCAGCTGAAAATCGATAAAATTCTTGGTTTTATCGATTTTCAGCTAGAATTACAGATCAAACGACACGAAATCCCAAACCTAAAGAAAGAACGAAAAAAATAAGAGTGTATGTCAACACCGACTGCCCGCAAACACCAAATCCTACGCGCAACCTTGACGCGAAATACGCGCTGTCTGTTTTCGCGAAGAAGATTCTGGGGGTTTTTTAAATGGGAAACTCGCTCTATTGCGAATGGGTCTCGCAGCGATGACGTGGCGGCAATTTTGAAATTCAAAAATTGTGTTTGCACACTAAACGTGTACTGTCGACAAAAAACACGTGGATTTTTAGCGAGAAATACGGAATTTCCACGTGGAATTTTCAGCCAAAAAATGAAGAATTTCTAGATACATACAGACACATGTTCAGCGGAAAATCACAAAAAAAAAACAGATTCACGTGGAATTTTGAACAAAAAACTCCAATTTCTTGGCTTTTCTGCAAGACGTTGGAGTTTGAAAAACAACGATTTACACGGGGATTTTTTGACCCAACATGAGTCACGTGGAATTCAGAACAAAACTACAGCTTCTTGGCTTTTCCGCAAGAAGCTGGCAACAAAAAAAAACAATGAAAAATTAGAAATCCTCGGCATTTTTGTGATGTTCGATGACGGCTTTTGCTCTGAAAAAAATCGAGTTTTTTCTTTGGAAAATCGAAGTTTCTGATTTAACAATGAAATTTTGAGCATAGCTCCCGCACCCCATCTGAAATTCCAATTGAAAAATTTGAATTCCATCAATTTTCAATTAAAATTCCAGAACTTCTTTATCTTTGGTTAGAAAAACTCACCGAAAACTTCGATTTTTGTTGTTTTGTGCATGGTTTTCGAGTTTGTTTCTGCAAAAATTCTGATTATTCTTGAAAATAACGAATTTTCCCTGATAAAAATCCCAAATTTCCCTCTTCCTTGAATAATTCCACGTTTTCTTTTCAAAATTTTTCTTTGAAAAGCGAACCTCGATCTCTC
The DNA here is from genome assembly GCA_947459285.1 of Caenorhabditis angaria. Lineage (NCBI taxonomy): Eukaryota > Metazoa > Nematoda > Chromadorea > Rhabditida > Rhabditidae > Caenorhabditis > Caenorhabditis angaria. The sequence continues at coordinate 10,955,998 of CANHGI010000001.1, forward strand.
CCTTCACAGTTTTTCCAACCAAATCAAGTCGACAAAGTCGAGAGTATAACCAAAAAGAGACTTAAGGTAACTCATGTCGAGGTTCCTGACAATTGCAATGGCTAATGTCCAACTTAAGAAGCTTCACTATCCAGAGTTAGGCTAAGTTGAGCTGTACTTTACTCCAGGAGAGACACGTGGATTTGTTCGAAGAGGGAAAGGAATTTAAGAGAGACCCAGAGAAAAAAACTCATCTGCCATTTTATTGCTCGCCGAAAATTTGAAATAACTGAAAAATTATTTTTGAAATTGCATTTGCCACGACAAATTTCACGTTCACGCAAAAATTGATTATTTTTTCTCTCTTTTTTAGCTTTTCACTACGGTAATATGCTATTTGTGCATTTGTGCGTCGCGGTGTTTACACACTATTTAGATAGTAATTTCAGCGGATTTTCAGCATGTTAGAGGCATTTTCAGAAAACGCTGAATATACCATCTGATTCGTCTCGTCGAGATGAGCCAGGAAAACTATTTACTTGTTTCTGAAGTGCATTTTTAAAAAAGTTATGGGCTGAAAATCAAATTCTGAACAAATCAAAGGCGCACACACATTTTCAGCTAGAATTCCAGATCATACAGGCTATAAATTAAAATTTTCATTTTTAAATTCAAAATTTGGGCATAGCTTCCGCATCTTTGCTGAAATTCCAGCTGAAAATCGATAAAATTCTTGATTTTATCGATTTTCAGCTAGAATTTCAGATCATACAGGCTAGAAACTAATTTTTTTCATTTTTAAATTCAAAATTTGGGCATAGCTTCCGCATCTCCGCTGAAATTCCAGCTGAAAATCGATAAATTCCAGATTTTCCTTGATTTTTAAGTCAAGAAAAATTTGAATTTTATCGATTTTCGGCTCGAATTTCAGAAGTTCTCATTTATTTTGTAAGATAAATGCTTACCGTTGCAAATTGTGGATTGTCCGTAGAGCGCATTTGCAATTTTTTGCGTGTCGAGACGCAGTTGCAGATTGCAATGTTCCTTTAAATTCTACCGTACCAAATTTATCACCAAAAACACAAACAATAATGAAACAAAATCCTAACTACTTAAATTCCTAGAACTTATTGTTGCACCATATTTGGTGGTGGGTGATAGAACAAATTCGAGTGAATGACATTTTCGGTGAGCGATGAGATGAGAGCCGGCTCGTATTTTCCATCAATTTTGAACGATTTGCCTTCGATGACAGCGATTTTTGACATTTTTTCCGTGACCTGAACGAAAAATGAATTAATTTCTTCCCAAAAAAATTAAATCTTATCTATTTTCTTTTTCAGATCAAAACTTGGGACTTTTACTAAATTACTCCTAATTTCGAAATCTGGCCAAGAATCCACGTGGAAACTTTCAATTTTCAATGTTCCGCGCAATCAAAAAAAAACAGCTAGCTTTTCTATGAAAATCACCCGCGTTCCAAAAACAGTGGCTTAGCGCAGCCGGGTAGGCGCGCGGTTTTTGTGGAGAAGGTCGGGGGTTCGAGTCCGCATGCGGGCTAACTTTTTTTTTCAAAAATTGATATTGAAGTGAAAAAAATGGATGATTTTCTTCCCAAAAAACCCCCGGAAACCCACATTTTCCAATTCGCTTCTCAACTCGGCTCGCTTCAATTCAGTGTCTCTTCGATGCTCCTCCAATTCCTTGTCATATTTCTCGTGCAACTCCTCCAATCGCGCCTCTTTCTCCTTCTCAACTCGCAATTTCAATTGAGCTTCAGCCCATGCTTTGCGCGTCTTAACATGAGTCATCTTTTTCGGAACATGGTAGGAGATTTTGAGGGATTTGATGGTGGTCTCGAAGGCCGCTTCGTTTTGCTCGCGAAGGATTCGAAGACACTTTCGACGTTCGTTGATTACGAGCCAGATTCGATGAGTTAGCCAGGTTGGTTTCTGAAAAATATGAGTGTAAACCCACGTGGCCGCTGAAGCGGTAGATAGTGCCGCTTACGCGGAAGCTTGCGGTTAGGACTCCTAACCTTCGAGCGGAGCGAGTGTAAACCGCAAGCTTCCGCTTCAGCGGCCACGTGGATAACTATGACGTGGCAAAAACTTTTTAAAAAAAACTGTAAACCAAGTTATAGTTATCCACGTGGCCGCTAAAGCGGTAGATAGTGCCGCTTACGCGGAAGCTTGCGGTTAGGACTCCTAACTTTCGAGCGGAGCGAGTGTAAACCGGAAGCTTCCGCGTACGCTGCACTATCTACCGCGTAAGCGGCCACGTGGATAACTATGAAGTGGCAAAAACTTGGTTTACAGTTTTTTTTAGTATAGTTATCCACGTGGCCGCTGAAGCGGTAGATAGTGCCGCTTACGCGGAAGCTTGCGGTTTACACTCGCTTCGCTCGAAAATTTAATTGTGTTCTCTGCGCTCTCTCAATTTTCCATTGTCTCTAATGAAAAAATTGATGCAGTGATTCACGAAATTAAAAAAAAATGTTTTTTAACGTTAAAAAAACCAAAAAAGTGATTCACCAACGGTATTTTTATTCATTTTTTCACCATTTTCTCAACACATTGAATAAAGTGAAGCTAAAGCGCATTTTAGTGTCCAGAAATGCTATTTTAAGACCTTCTAATCAGCCTAACAAGGAAACTGTTTCAAGATTTTTAATGAGATATATGTTTTCTAGTAGTTTTCGACCCGCTGATCACGGTCCCCCTGTCTAAAACTGCAAAACTCGACTCCTAACATGAGTTATTTTTGTAAGTGGCAAAGTTGGAAAATTTTGAAAAATTGGCATTTTGGAGGGTCCGAACCTTATGTAATCGAGCCTCCTTTGGACCCTCCAAAGTCCCAATTTTCCAACTTACAAAAATAACTCATGTTAGGAGTTGAGCTTTGCAGTTTTAGACAGAGGGATCGTGATCAGCGGGTCGAAAACTACTAGAAAACATATATCTCATTAAAAATCTCGATTAGGCTGATTAGAAGGCCTTAAAATAGCATTTCTGGAAACTAAAATGCGTTTTAGCTTCAATTTATTCAATGTGTTAAGAAAATGGTGAAAAAATGAATAAAAATACAGTTCCTAAATCACTTTTTTGGTTTTTTTTAACGTTTTCACAACTAACTTTCTCCGAAGTTTTCGCCATATCATTAACCAAAAGTGACCAATGTCGAATCAATGCTGTCAACCAAGCAATCTTCATTTCCAAACTATTCGAATCCAAAGAATGTTGTCGAACCGACTTAATCAAACTATTCTTCCATTCATGCGATAACTCTTTCCTTGTAGCCATTTCCACACTAAAAATCTTCTTCACCAATTCCGGCGCATTTTGCATCACATCCAAATCTTCATACTTTGAGCGTAGTTTAGTTTTGTCAATTTTCGGCAAACCAAACTCCTCTTTCTCCAAAATCAAATTATCAGCAGCTTTCAATCCCAAATCCCGTTCACTTCCGATTTTCTCGTAATAAAGCTTGGATAATGCATCAATATAATTCTCGTCCAACGGTAGACTTCTCGCTTTTTTCTCAAAATAATCGGGATCCTGTTTCGCTGGGTCATTCACCTTCTGATGGATGTTGTAGAAGGCGGTTCGACCTCTCTGAACTTGCGCAGAAGTATGGACAAATCTCCGAATCATCTGGAAACCTGATATGACTTGAGAAACGCGTTTGATTCGTTAACTCGTCAAAAACGGCAAAAAAGAAAATAAAATTCCTGTCTGCATTTGCGCGTCACCACGCCAAAATGCACACATGGCCTAGAAAGCCAACGTGGCCGAGTGTCATTTTTTTTGTTTTTTTCCGTTTTTCCACTTTGGCAGTGCGGCGCAACTAAATGGACGAAGAAAACGAGCAGATTTTGCTGAAAGAACGCTATAAATTACTGGAATGGACTTCTAGTGTCGAATTACGCACCCCAAATCTCTTGATACCTGTTCAAATCGCCAATTATGTGGAATCTCTGCCTTTTTGTAAATTTGCAGTTTCTCCGTGAGTTTTTCACCTGTTTTGGGGTTGAATTTTCATATTTTTTTGTTTTAGAAAATGCGACAGGATTGCTCTCATGTCCTACACTCGAATCCTGGATATCTACCTCCTAAACGGCGAAATCCTGGACCACGAATCATCGGTTCAAATCCTCGAAGAAAATTCCCCCGAATACTGCATCCTTCAATTCACCTCCTCCGGTCAACTCCTCTTATCCTCGAGAAGTACACCACATATCGATATTTTCGACAGTATGGGCGCTTATTGTTATGATATCCCCCTTGAACCTCATGAGCCGGGGATTTTTGATGTGATTTGTGCGATGCAGACAGTTTCTTTGGGAACATCAGCTGATAAATATAGTGAAATACTATACGTTCTTCAATATTCTGGAACCTTCTCCGCTTTTAAAATCAGCCGTCTCTCAAAATACACCAAACTTTGGGCGATTTCCCTGGAAATCGGGGCGGTTGGAACATTCCAAATCCTTCCCAAATACAATTTGCTATTAGTATCTTCACATTCCAATGACACGAAAAATCCAGGCCTTTGCTCTTTTCGAATGCTGGATTCCTATCCTTATGTAGAACCCATCAAAATCTCCTCAACATCCACCGATTCCACGTGGTTTTTCACGTGGAAACTACCATTTTCCACGTCTTCCATATCATTTCTGCCGAAAATGTCGGTTGGCGAACAATTTATGATAAGTGTCTCAACTTCTGGATCGCTTTTTCTTTTTGAGATTCCGTCGACGCGTTTGAAATTCGCTTTTAATTATATAAATGGTCCGAGACCCGTTGAAGCCTGTTTTGTGGATTTGGATGTAGGTTTTGAAAAACTGCTGAACTCACAAGGGAACTGTTTCAAGATTTTTAATGAGATCTATGTTTTCTAGTAGTTTTCGACGCGCTGATCACGATCCCCCTGTCTAAAACTGCAAAGCTCGACTCCTAACATGAGTTATTTTTGTAAGTGGCAAAGTTGGAAAATTTTTGCCACGTCATAGTTATCCATGTGGCCGCTAAAGCGGAAGATAGTGCCGCTTGCGCGGAAGCTTGCGGTTTACACTCGCTCCGCTCGAAGATTAGGAGTCCTAACCGCAAGCTTCCGCGTAAGCGGCACTATCTACCGCTTCAGCGGCCACGTGGATAACTATGACGTGGCAAAAATTTTCCAACTTTGCCACTTACAAAAATAACTCATGTTAGGAGTTGAGCTTTGCAGTTTTAGACAGGGGGATCGTGATCAGCGGGTCGAAAACTACTAGAAAACATATATCTCATTCAAAATCTTGAAACAGTTCCCTTGTTAGGGTCAGAAGAACATCCTAGAGATTTCTAGGACCTCTGAGCCAAGTTCTGGGCTCTCAAAAGTTATCATAACTCAATTTTCGATGATTTTTATGAAAAGCGTGGTCGATTTACCCAAAAACCATCAATAAATTGAATTTTCATGAATTTTCAGCCGAAAAATGAACATTTTTTCAAAAAATTTTGAATTTTTTTAATTTTTCGGCTGAAAATTCATGAAAATTTGATTTATTGATGTTTTTTGGGTAAATCGACCACGCTTTTTATAAAAATGATCGAAAATTGAGTTATGATAACTTTTGAGAGCTCAGAACTTGGCTCAGAGGTCCCAAAAGCTGTCTATGCACAAAATTTCATCAAGATTTGAAGTTTTGAGGAAAAAAGGAGCAAAGTTTGGTGATTTTACAAGGCTATAACTTAAAGCCTTGTAAAATCACCAAACTTTTCCACTTACAAAATAAATAACTCATATTTATAGTTGAATTCAGCAATTTTTGATAACAAAATCCATTTTTCTTTTAAAAAAATCCATTTTTTCTCCAGGAAATCGCAATAATTTATGATAATGGTGTGCTTCTTCGCTGTACAATCGATGAAATTGAAGAGAAAATGTTTTCAATGAAAATCCGGACTCCAGAAGATCTCGAAGACATCTACCCGGGTCAAACGATGCTCCAAACTCCAGCTCACCGAGAAATCTTCTTGTTATCAGCGGAAGGGGATAGTTCGATTTTCCGAGAAGCTGCTCACAAAAGAGTTCAACTCGCCGGACAACTTTGGTTCTATACGGTTTGGAATTCGTTGAAGAAATTGTGTGGAATGGCGATGGGTGAGAGTGCGGAACCGCTGCAAATGGCCACGCATTTGGCGAGATTTGAATTTGCGATACATCATTCGCCCACGAGAACTTTGCAGCAACTTTTTGATAGAACTGTGAGTGATTTTGATAGAACTAGAGTCTAGTTTTGGGGGAAAAGTGCTCATTTTGAGCTCGAAATTCAAGAAAAAGAGCTCAAAATTCAAGAAAATTGGAAATTTTGAAAAATCCATGGAAATTTCAAAACTATAGTCTAGTTTTAGGGGAAAAGTGCTCATTTTGAGCTCGAAATTTAAGAAAATTGGAAATTCGGAAAAATACGTTTCAAAAAATATTCAAATTTTTCATGACCAAATTTTTTTGTTAACAAATTTTTGGAGTTTGTTTCAAAAAAAAATCATACGAATAATTCTAGGATTTCTCAGAAATTTGTAGAAATTTCAAAACTATAGTCTAGTCTTTGAGCTAAATATCTAGAAAATCTGAAATTCTAAAAAAAAATTCAATTTTTTTCTGAAAAAAATTTTTTTGGAAATTTTTTGGGGCTGCTTTCAAAGAAAATTCATACGAATAATTTTAGGATTTCTCAGAACTTTGTAGAAATTTTTCAAAACTATAGTCTAGTTTTTGAGCTTAAAATTCAAGAAAATCTGAAATTTCAAAAAAATTTTCAATTTTTTTCTCAAAATTTTTTTTTTTGGAAAATTTTTGGGGCTGCTTTCAAAAAAAAATTCATAAGAATAATTTTAGGATTTCTCAGAAATTTGTAGAAATTTTGAAACTATAGTCTAGTCTTAGAATTTTTCAGGAGTTTATGAAAATACTCATTTTGAGCTCAAAATTCAAGAAAATCTGAAATTCTGAAAAATCCTTGGAAAAATACGTTTCAAAAAATTTTCAAATTTTTCATGACCAAATTTTTTTGTTAACAAATTTTTCGGGCTTGTTTCAAAAAAAAAATTCATATGAATAATTCTAGGATTTCTCAGAAATTTATAGAAATTTTGAAACTATAGTCTAGTCTTAGAAATCCTGAGAATACTCATTTTGAGCTAGAAATTCAAGAAAATTGGAAATCCATGGAAAAATACGTTTCAAAAAATATTCAAATTTTTCATGACTAAATTTTTTTGTTAACAATTTTTTTGGGGCTGATTCCTTCTAAAAAATTCATACGAATAATTTTAGGATTTCTCAGAAATTTGTAGAAATTTTTCAAAACTATAGTCTAGTTTTGAGCTCAAAATTCAAGAAAATCTGAAATTTCAAAAAAATTCGATTTTTTTCTGAAAAAAATTTTTTTGTTAGCAGTTTTTTGGGGGTTGTTTCAAAAAAATTCATAAGAATAATTTTAGGATTTTTCAAAAATTTGTAGAAATTTTTCAAAACTATAGTCTAGTCTTAGCTTAAAATTCAAGAAAATCTGAAATTCTGAAAAATCCTTGGAAAATTACGTTTCAAAAAATTTTCACATTTTTCATGAACAATTTTTTTTGTTAGAAGATTTTTGGGGGTTGTTTCAAAAAAAATTCATACGAATAATTTTAGGATTTCTCAGAAATTTGTAGAAATTTTTCAAAACTATAGTCTAGTTTTGAGCTCAAAATTCAAGAAAATCTGAAATTTCAAAAAAATTCGATTTTTTTCTGAAAAAATTTTTTTGTTAACAATTTTTTGGAGCTTGTTTCAAAAAAAAATTCATAAGAATAATTTTAGGATTTCTCAGAAATTTGAAAACTATAGTCTAGTTTTAGAAATCCTGAAAATACTCATTTTGAGCTTAAAATTCAAGAAACTCTGAAATTCTGAAAAATCCATGGAAAAATACGTTTCAAAAAATATTCAAATTTTTCATGACCAAATTTTTTGTTAACAATTTTTTTGGGGCTGATTCCTTCTAAAAAATTCATACGAATAATTCTAGGATTTCTCAGAAATTTGTAGAAATTTTTCAAAACTATAGTCTAGTTTTGAGCTCAAAATTCAAGAAAATTGGAAATTCTGAAAAATCCATGGAAAAATACGTTTCAAAAAATATTCAAATTTTTCATGACCAAATTTTTTTGTTAACAATTTTTTTGGGGCTGATTCCTTCTAAAAAATTCATACGAATAATTCTAGGATTTCTCAAAAATTTGTAGAAATTTCAAAACTATAGTCTAGTCTAAGAAATCCTGAAAATACTCATTTTAAGCTTAAAATTCAAGAAAATCTGAAATTTCGAAAAAAAAATTCAATTTTTTTCTCAAAAATTGTTTTTTGGAAATTTTTTGGGCTGCTAAATTCATAAGAATAATTTTAGGATTTCTCAGAAATTTTGAAACTATAGTCTAGTCAAATGTTTTGGAAACTATAGTCTAGTTTTGGACTCAAAATTCAAGAAAAATGGAAATTTCAAAAAAAATTCAATTTTTTTCTCAAAAAAATTTTTTGGAAATTTTTTGGGGCTGTTTTCAAAAAAAAATTCATACGAATAATTTTTGGATTTCTCAGAAATTTGTAGGATTTTCAAAACTATAGTCTAGTCTAAGAAAATCTGAAAATACTCATTTTGAGCTCAAAATTCAAGAAAATTGGAAATCCATGGAAAAATACGTTTCAAAAATTTTCAAATTTTTCATGACCAAATTTTTTTGTTAACAAATTTTTGGAGTTTGTTTCAAAAAAAATTCATACGAATAATTCTAGGATTTCGCAGAAATTTCAAAACTATAGTCTAGTCTAAGAAATTCTGAAAATTACTAATTTTAAGTGTAAAATTCAAGAAAATTTGAAATTTCAAAAAAAAAATTCAATTTTTTTTCTGAAAAAAAAATTTTTTTGGAAATTTTTTGGAGCTGCTTTCAAAAAAAATGCATACGAATAATTTTAGGATTTCTCAGAAATTTGTAGAAATTTTGAAACTATAGTCTAGTCTTGAAATTCCAAAAAAAACCGAAATTTTGACAAATTCCAAGAAATTTGTAGCTAAAGTCTAGTCTTTGAGCTCTCAAAAACCCCCGGAATTTTTTCAAAACTATAGTCTAGTTTTAGAAATTTCAGAAACTTTTTTATTCATTATTAAAGGCAAAAGTGCTCATTTTGAGCTTGAAATTCCAAAAAAATCCGAAATTTTGAAAAATTCCCAGAAATTTGTAGCTAAAGTCTAGTCTTTGAGCTCTCAAAAATCCCAGGAATTTTTCTCAAAACTATAGTCTAGTCTCTCGAATATTCAGGAACTTCTGTATTATTGAAGTTTTGAAGGCAAAAGTGCTCATTTTGAGCTCAAAATTCCAAAAAAAATCCCAGAAATTTGTAGCAATTTTTAAAAAAAACTATAGTCTAGTCTTGAAAATAATCATTTTGAGCTCTCAAAACTATAGTCTAGTCTCTCAATTATTTTTTGCAGCTCATCGAACACGATTATACGCGAGCTCGCGAGCTCGCCACAAGTTACGATACCATCGACATCGACATTGTTCTCAAATCCGAATGGCTCGAAAAATCCGCACAAAACCTCGTGAAAATCACCGATGTTTCTGAAATTTTGGCACAAATTCGAGATCTTCAATGGGTTCTGGAGCAATGTATCAATGTGAATTCGGAGAGTTTTGAAGTTCAAAAAGCGCTGATTGAATTGGGATTGGAGATTCAGGAGGAAGATCAAGATCAACTTCTACATCATCAAAGAATTTTGGAAGTTTGTAATAGTGATCTGGAGATCTACCTAAGGATCAGGAATCGAAGCATTTTGGAGGCGGCGATTTATTTTGCGAATTGTTCGGATTTCGAACTACTATATCGAATTATTGAGAAAAATCAGGAATGTCTCCGAAAACATCAGCGGAAGATCTTGTCAGCTATACCTTCGTGTGTTTATCCCACAAAATATGAGCATTTTCTACCCAAAAAGCATGGGGAACAATGGGAGATTGATTTGCTACAGGATCATCACCAGGAGAAGCGGAACACCTCAATTTGGAACGCGGAAGGTGTTGCGGAAGACGCGGAAGGTTGGGATTTCATCGAATGGATTCACGAGACCACGCGGAAGATCGATTTCGAGTGCGGAATCATTGCGAATTCTATCGGGCTCTTGAGATTGTGTGCGGAACGCGGATGGCATGCGGAATTGCGGGAGGAAATCGAGAAATGGGAATTGTATGCGGAATACACGCGGATTTGCGCGAGTATTGCGGAGAGTTTGGCGAGTTTTGAGAAAGCGAGTGTGGAGGATTTTGTCGGCAGATTTGGAATGGTGAGAGTTTGATTTTTGGGCTCCAAAATCTACAGTAACCCTATGGAAAATTGTGAATTTTTGGGCTCAAAATCTACAGTAACCCTATGTAAAATTGTGAATTTCTGGGCTTAAAATCTACAGTAACCCTATGTAAAATTGTGAATTTTTGGGCCCAAAATCTACAGTAACCCTATGTAAAATTGTGAATTTCTGGGCGCAAAATCTACAGTAACCCTATGTAAAATTGTGAATTTCTGGCCTCAAAATCTACAGTAACCCTATGTAAAATTGTGAATTTCTGGGCCCAAAATCTACAGTAACCCTATGTAAAATTGTGAATTTTTGGGCGCAAAATCTACAGTAACCCTATGTAAAATTGTGAATTTCTGGGCTCAAAATCTACAGTAACCCTATGTAAAATTGTGAATTTTTGGGCCTTAAAATCTACAGTAACCCTATTTAAAATTGTGAATTTCTGGCCTTAAAATCTACAGTAACCATATGTAAAATTGTGAATTTCTAGGCCCAAAATCTACAGTAACCCTAGCCTAATTTTATCTGAAAATATCGATTTTTTTCTGGGGAAAGCTTGAAAATTTTAATATCGTGGGCAACGACAAATTTCAATATCAATTTTAATTTTTCAAAATTTTTAATCTAAAAAATTTGAAACGTATTTTTTGCGGAATTTTTTTGGCTTTTAAAAATATGGATTTCTAGGCCCAAAATCTACAGTAACCCTATGTAAAATTTGAAATTCAAAATTCGAAAATTTTGATAGCGAAAATCCACGTGGCAAAATTTGAAATTCGAAAAATTTGAGAGCGAAAATCCACGTGGCAAAAATTGAAATTCAAAAATTTTGAGAGCGAAAATCCACGTGGCAAAATTTGAAATTCAAAATCTACAGTAACCCTAGATTTTCCAGCCTAAAATCTGAATTTTCCAGCCTAAAATCCGAATTTTTTGCAGCTTCTCGAATCTGAACTCATCAACAATGCTTTTTCTATCATAAATCTCATTGAATATAAAATTTCGCAAGATCCAGAATCCGAAAAAATTTCAAAAATCGAAAAAACGATGACAAATCTGATGTGTCAAACCAACGAAAAATCCACCAAAGTTCTGGCAGAATTTCGGCGAATTCGCCCGGATTTAATCAGTGATCGTGTAGTTTTGGAATGTTTAATGAATATGACAACAACTGGAGGAGATTTATTAGGAAATCTGACAGATTTTGAAGGATTTTTGGACTATGAGAATATCACATCGGCACTGAATTCGTTGATGTCAAGAGGTGTGAAAATGACGTTTAAGGCGATTTTTGAGAGTATGAAAGAGCCGTGAGTTTGTTTTTTTTTGGAAAATTCTGATTAAAACTTTAGAAAATTTTTCAAAATTGTGAATTTCTAGGCTCAAAATTATGATGAACTGATCGATCAATTTTGATTTTTTGAAAATTTTTAATCTAAAAAAATTGAAACGTATTTTTTGCGGGAATTTTTTCGAAGCTAAAATTGTGAATTTCTAGGCCCAAAATTTACAGTAACCCAGGGTTAAAGGTGGAGTACGAGGAAAAAACAAGTTTCAATCATTCCCGGGTTCTTACTACACTTTGGAAATGTCCGTTTACTAAAAAAATTGCGAAAAAAGAGCATCGGAGAAAAAAACAAAGAGAAACAGCAGTCGGCATTTTCGCATGTAGTGGGCAAACGCGCTCTAGCGAACAAGTGCGAAATTCAAATTTTTAGCAAATAATTTTTGTTTTTTTTTTTGTTTTTTTCAGTTTGAAGTCATATTTACGAGTATTTTACAGCCAAAGAACGATGAACGATCATTTTTGCACATACTGTGGTCTGAAAGGAAAGTATTTCGAAATGAAAGCAGTAACAACGAGTAAGAAGCAATTGGAAAAATGGATTGAAAAATTGGGAGTTGATTTTGCGAAAAATGTAAGAATGTATGGTCGCCCTTACATTTGCCGATCTCATTTTGTTAGAGATAGTTTTGGACGTGTCCCAGCATTGGCATTACCAAAACCTCTGCCATTCTCCTCAAACTTTGCTGAAAACGTGGTTATGACAAATTCAACTTCGAAATCAGACAAAGAAATTGCGGTTGCTCCAACTTCGAAATCGGACAAAGAAGAAGCGGTTGCTCCAACTTCGACATCATACAAAGAAGAAGCGGATGTATCTGAAGTTGTAGAAATTCAAGAAAAAACCGATGATGATGAAGATTTATCAAATTTGTCAGATGAAAGCGGATATGATTTGATTCAGCAACAAGTCGAGGCGGTAAAAGATCCGAATTATCAACCCAGCACTTCTGAATATCGACAAATTTTGGATGATGAAAGTTTTGATAATGATTTTGACCAGACAGTCGACGAGAAGGAGTCAGATATCGATTTTGTGCTCGTCTCTTTTCAACTTTTATTGCCCTTGATTTTAAAATGCTACAGTTGCTTTTCAATTGCAAATTACAAACTGTCGAAATTCGGAGCTGTTTTGACATTTGATTGCACGTGTGAATGTAGCAGGACTTGGAGATGGTCTACCAGCCAGAAAGTGAAGAAAAACGACAATACAAGTTCGAAAAGATTTGAGCTGAATGTTTCTTTGACAACGGCCGCTGTTACAATCGGATTATCGTATTCGGTATGTTTTGAATCTTTATAACTAGAAAAAAAATGAAATTCGATTTTTTCAGAATATCATGTCAATCTTCAGCGTAGTCAAAGCACCATTTATTTCAAAAACCACTTTTTATGAAACCAGAAGGCTTGGAGTCGTACCAGCGATCAATAAGGTTTTCATGGAGCAGAGACAAAAAATTATCAAGATTTTAAAACAAATCGTAAGTTTTTTTGTGAATTTTGCTTTTCTGAAATTTGTAAAAAAAAAAAACGCCAACACAAAAATTTCGGAAATTGTGATAAAACTTTGATAATGTTTGCCTCTAATTTCCCAGAAAAACTAACTCATCAAAAAACTGAAACAGTTTTTAAAAATTATTCAAATTGAGGAGAAAATATTGAAATTTTACTAAAATATAATCTTTAATCATAAAAATGACGTGAAATGAAAAAGTGTTATTTCTTACAATTTAGAATATTCCGATTGATGCGGCTGGTGATGGAATGTACGATTCTCGCGGTTATTGCGCATTCTGGTGCCGGTACATTATCATTTGCACGCTCACAAAGTTCGTTTTACATTACAAAAATGTGAGGAAAACAGCAGGAAGTGAGTTTCAAACCAGAAAAATCGAACAATTTTTCAAATTTTATAGAAGGATCAAAAGGACTGGAACCTATTGCTCAGTCACAGTGTTTGTCGGAATTGGTTGATATGTTGAAGGAAACTTTCGTTAATGTAGATCCAATTCGAAGTTTGACGACTGATCGCGATTTAGCTGTGGCTGCAAACATGAAAAATCAGTTTCCAAAAATCATTCATCGATTTGATCTATGGCATCTTATCAGGAATCTCACTATGGACATTTGGCCGAAGAAAGATCAGAAGCAGATGATTCCAATTAAACCATGGATTCAGGCAATTATTAATAATGTATATTCGTCCATTCAAAATTCCGGCGGAGATCCAATAATTGCGAGAGAATTGGTTATGTCAAGCTTCGCACATTGTCTCGATCAACATTCGAATTTCCAAAATATCACATGGTACAAATTCACCAAAGTGAATCAATGCCGGCATTCTCCAACTTCAACAAGTCACGTTGGATTTTTGAATCCTAATAATGTGAAGGATATGAAAGCTTGGGAAGCTTTGAGAAAAATTTTTGTGAAGGGAAATCGATTGAATGATATTGGTCAAATTTCGGCACATTTTATGACAAGTGAATGCGAGAGCTTCAACGCATTATCGAAAAAATATGCGCCCAAAGATAAATATTTGTGGGTTTTTCTTTTTGAGATTGCAAATTTTTAAAAATTCAGTAGCAAATTCTACAAAACTTGACATTCAAGAATTTCCCTACATTTTATCTCGAATGCTTGAAATCCATATGAATTTCAGCCCGAAAAATATGAAAATCTAAAGCCTGAAAAGTATGACACTAAAAAATGTAGGACAGTTTTAAAATTAAAAGTTTGACTGTAGCTAATTATCAATTTTTTACAGTAGCTCACATGAAACTACAACACGACTAGCAGTTCTTCACTGGAATCATTTAAAAATTGAAGAATTGGAGGGAAGAAGGACTGTGATCGGTGGGAAAAGCTCGATGAACAAAACAAAACAGCAAAAACGAGTCAAAAAGATGAAATCACCGTCTGACCACTCTTGGAGAATCGAAATCAAAAACGCAGCACTTTCAATTTTTGGTAAGTTTTTTTTTACTTCTAACATTCAGTGAACATATTTTTCCAGGTGAAGAACTTTCAAAGAAGTCGAATAATTTGCAAGAAGAGGAAAAAGAAGAATCCAGTGACGAAGAATTTTCTTTAGAGAATTTGACCGACAAAGATTACTTTGAAAAAAGGGTGAGTTAATATCTTTTTTTCAAATTTCAATCGAAATGATCGTGATTTTTTAGCTTCAGCAAGTTTTCGACGAATTCGAATCAAGTTCAGAAAAAAGCGAAAGCGATAGTGATGCAGAAGAATCAGATGAACCAGATGAAGCTGATTAAATCTTTTTCTTTTATCTATCTAAAAACTGTTCAATGTTCTTTTTTTCTAAAAACTCGTCAATTTTCTTTTATTTTTCACTTTTCTTTTATTTATCTAAAAACGTTTCAATGTTCTTTTTTTTCTAAAAACTCGTCAATTTTCTTTTATTTTTCACTTTTCTTTTATTTATCTAAAAACGTTTCAATGTTCTTTTTTTTCTAAAAACTCGTCAATTTTCTTTTATTTTTCACATTTCTTTTATTTATCTGAAAACTGTTCAATGTTCTTTTGTTTTCTAAAAACTCTTCAATTTTCTTTTTTTTTTCTAAAAACTCTTCATTTTTATTACAATAATTTCATGATTAAATCCCATAAAAGAAATTATCAATCACAATCATTCTCATAATTAAAAGTGAAACCAGATAAAAAACCGGTGTAGCTGGAGGATGGCCATTTTTCTCGAACTCTTTTGATGATGCAAGCAGGCAATGGCAACCTTTTCTTTTTCAGTTTCAAGTTGAGATCCGCAACAAACATTGAATATGAGTAAAATCGGTAATTCCTATAATAAACTCTTATGAATTTTAGAAAAAAACTAGATTGACTCACGTTGGTTTCCAAGAATTATCATCAATTCCCAATCCAAACTTATATCCAGTTTTGAACACTTTCAAAGTCTGAAATAATACATTAATTCATTGTTTTCCTGTACAGAACCCACTTCCTCGTCCAAATATTTTTCGAAATTATCACAATCAACAATACATCTGTTGTGTTCACCCTTCCAAAATTTCTCTTCGAGTTTTTCCGACACCAATTTTCCTATGTTCGCTTGAAATTTCACATTTGATGGGAATATACTCGCGCAGCAATATTCCATGTCATCCAAATTATTACATTTACCACATAAACATGTTGCCTCGTATTCTTTAAACAACTTTTTCAGGCATTTTTTAGAATCTTCAATCTCTCGTTCGTTCATCAATCTACGGTGCTTTTCCATCTCCTCCAGTGTTGGGTCAAATTCACATTCTCCGCGCGTGTTCTTCAATTTCGTTTCCATTTAAAAGAGCTGAAATTTTGAATTTTTTGAAAAAACAAATAAAAAATAAAAAAAAAACACGAGAGACGTTTTTTTTTCTGTTGAAACATTGAGAGGGGGAAAAGAAAAAAATTGTCGTCATGTTTGATGCCTTTGCGTACTTCCAAACATCACAAACCGCATATTTTTGCAGAGCGTTTTTTTGAGACTTGTCGAACCACACCTTTAAATAGGATTTTTCTGAAATGCTGAAAATCCGGTCTGAAAATGCTCTATTTTTTCAAATTTCAAAATCTCATCTTTCTGGTTTTGACCAGGATTTTCAGCCAAAATTCAAAATTTTTAGAAAAATCTGAAAATATCATCTTGAAGCCCTTGAAATTCTCTACAAAATTCATGTTTTGTCAAAAAATTAGAATTTTTCTGAAATGCTGAAAATCCGGTCTGAAAATGCTCTATTTTTTTCAAATTTCAAAATGTCATCTTTCTGGTTTTGACCAGGATTTTCAGCCAAAATTCAAAATTTTTAGAAAAATCTGAATTTTTTCCGGAATTTTTTTGGCTGTGAAAAAAAATGGTTTTCTAGGCTCAAAATCTACAGTAACCCTAGCCTAATTTTATCTGAAAATTTGAAAATTTTTCAAAATTTTTAATCTAAAAAATTTGAAACGTATTTTTTCCGGATTATTTTTGGCTATTAAAAAAATGGTTCTCTGGCCTTAAAATCTACAGTAACCTTACATTTTTCAAAAAAAAAACATTTTTTACAGCGACGGAGCAAAACGAGTGCTCATAAAACTCTCGCGAAGTGGACACTGTGAAAATCTAGAAGATTGGAGTTTATTACGAGATGATGTGCTGGAAATGGCCGAAGGGATTTATGGAGATTTAGTAACTCGAGAAGAAGCTCTTGAACTTGTCGCCAAAGAAATCTTGGAATCCGAAAGACCCGAATTCATGGATCTTGTTCTGACGTTGAATCCAAGGGATCCAATTTCAGACAAAAAATTGAGCGCGAAAAAATCTGGCGAAGTTCTACTATCGAAATCTGAAGATCTAATGTCGGAAGCGACTCATAAAGATGATCCGCTATTGGGAAAATCCCGATTTTTTGCGATTTCAGCCAGGGAAATATCTGGAAATCCAGCAAAAGATCAGCTAAGATGGTTGGATGCGATTGAATTGGCTCAAGAACTTGGTTGTACAATTATGCCGATTGCGATTAAATTTGCGGATCATGAGCAATTATTACATGATTTAGTGCATATTGGAGCGAATTATAAGCTGGGGAAGAAGTTAGCGAAACTTGCGGTGCTACTAGAAATTACGACGCCGGTTGCGACGGCGTTGTCGCTTTGCGCATTGGCTGCGTTGAATCATAATGATGATGTGTATTTGGGGAAGTATATTGGGGAAGTTATTAGGAAGACGAAAGGATTGGCGGTGGTTCATGAGTTGTGTATGAGGATTATTTTGAAAGAGGAATATGTGGTGCCGGTGGTGAGCATTTTTGAATTGGGAAAATTTTTATTGAAAATTTCAAAACGTAAAATTTCCGGGAAATTTTTGAATCTCAAAAAATCTGGATTTTTCAGGACCTGAAATTCAGGCTTAAAATCAACCTGGGCTTTTTTCGGAAAAATTAACCTGGTTACTGTAAAATCCTGATCCTTTAAAAAGGTCCTAGGATACTGTAGTATATTTTTTAAAGTAGACGATTTATTTTTTCACAAAATTTTGAATTTCAAATTTTGCCACGTGGATTTTCGCTCTAAAAATTTTGAATTTCAAATTTTGCCACGTGGGTTTTCCAAAAGCCTGGAATTACTGTAGGGTATTTTCAAAGGCGCATGATAATATTCCTATGTTCCTTTAAAATACCTATTGGTTACTGTAGTAGTTTTGTGAACCCTGTTCCTTTAAAAATGGACTAGGTTACTGTAGAGAATTTTTTTTAAAGGTACAAGCTTCATTTTGCTAAGTTTTTTGGGTTACTGTAAACTTTTTTCAAAATTTTTATAATGAGAAAATTTCGAAACGTAAAATTTCCGGGAAATTTTTGAATCTCAAAAATCTGGATTTTTCAGGCTGAAAATCTACAGTAACCCTGGGCTTATTTGGTATCAAAAAATCAGAATTTTCATCTGAAAATTTGAAAATTTCAATTTGGCGCTTAAAAATGAGTTATGACGTGGCAAATGAGCAATTTTTTGAGATTTTTCAACGAGAAAAAATTTCTATTGAAAATTTGTATGCTGTGCCCGAATTCTTTGATTAATCATTTTGAAATTCATAGAAACAAAATTTAAAAAATTTCAAAACGTAAGATTTCCGGGAAATTTTTTAATTAAAAAAAAAGGAAATTATCGGCTTTATTTTTTCTGGAAAAAATCAGTTTTTTGTGCAAAATTTGTCGTGGAAATGTGCAATTTTGAGCATTTTCCGATAAAAAACTGAAATTTTCATCCGTTTCAGGCTGAAAATCGAGGGAAAATCAGATCTTTCAGTAATTCTTGCTAAATAGACCTTCCTCAGTTTCCCAGAAGCTGTGATCCTTTAAAATTGGCCTAGGAATACTGTAGGTTATTTTCAAAGGTACATACTTTATTTTCCTCTGGTTACTGTGTTATTTTTTCAATCTCCTCTTGAAGCTGAAAAATCTCGAAAAATTGCTCATTTGCCACGTCATAACTCATTTTTAAGCGCCAAATTGAAATTTTTATGTTTTCAGATGAAAATTCTGATTTTTTGAGACCAAGTAAGCCCAGCGTTACTGTAGATTTTAAAAAATACCTAGAAGTACTGTAGGGTTTTTACTGGTTACTGTAGTTTTTCTATATTTCTACTGGTTACTGTAGTTTTCCCTATTGGTTACTGTGGAGTATCTTTTTAAAGGCACATACTTCATTTTGCTAATTTTTTTCGGGTTACTGTAAAATCCTGATCCTTTAAAAAGGTCCTAGGATACTGTAGCTCATTTTAAAGGAACATGCTAATTTTTTTTGATCTTTTGAGGATTCCTAGGAGTACTGTAGGGAATTTTTAGGCTTGAAATATCTTGATTTTCTTCAGGACATGGCTGATATCTACTCGTGTGCTATGAATAATTGCAACGAAAAAAATATGATGGAAACTCTTGACGCCATCGCTGAAAATGAACGAATTCTCGCTGAAAATGCTGAAAAACACCGAAAATCCGCTGAAAATCTGCCAATTTGTCAACTTTTCACACCAGATTCAATGTATTGCACAGTGGATTGTTATAAATCGAAAAATATTCCGAAACTCGACCCGAAATTGTACAAAAAATCGGGAAATCTGAAGAAATTGATGGCCTACGAATCGTCGAGTTTGGCTATGTGTTTGTCACTTTTTCAGGCTGAAAATTTGGCTGAAAATCAAGAATTTTGGACAGAAAATGAGAAGTTGAAGAGATATGAGAAGAGTTTGAGGTTTTTCGCAGGGAAAGGCGTCCCGATGGAAATTTTGACTAAAATTGCGCCGATGAAGGTTATTAATGCGGCCAATCAGAATGATCGAAGTTTGACAGCAATTGATCGAATTGAGGATTATGGTGAGGAGGGTTTTGGGGCTGAAAATGCTGAAAATTTGGAATTTTACTGTTAAAAAATGCTCAAAATTGCATAAATCTACAGTAATCCTGGGCTCAAAAAATCAGAAATTTCAAAAATTTCAATTTGGAAAGTTTAAAAATGAGCTACAGTATCCTAGGATCTTTTTAAAGGATCAGGATTTTAGCAAAATGAAGCTTGTACCTTTATAAATACTCTACAGTAACCAAAAGGGAAAGCTACAGTAACCAGTAGAAAAAAAGCATTATCATCATGCGCCTTTGAAAATCAATACATTTTTGAAATGTATTTTTTCATGGAATTTTTTTTTCATAAATCTACAGTAACCCTGGGCTTATTTGGTCTAAAAAAATCAGAAATTTCATCTGAAAATTGAAAATTTTGAATTTGCCGCTTTAAAATTGAGTTATGACGTGGCAAATGAGCAACTTTTCCAAATTTTCGAGTAAAAAAACACAGTAACCCGAGAAAAATAAAGTATGTACCTTTGAAAATAACCTACAGTATTCCTACAAATTTTCAGAAGTCCAGAATTACTGATTTTCCCCCGATTTCCAGCCTGAAACGGATGAAAATTTCAGTTTTTTCAACGGAAAATGCTCGAAATTTCACATTTCCACGACAAATTTTGCACAAAAAACTGAAAAAACCAAAAACTAGCGTTGAAAAATTTGAAAAACCTGAAAAATCTGATTTTTTGAAACCAAATAAGCCCAGGGTTACTGTAGATTTTAACGTGAAAATTTCCCGGGAAAAAATACGTTTTGAAAATTTTTTGAATAAAAATTTAATTTGATGCTTGCATTACTTGACGCTGTTGTATTTTTTTAGTTGAAAAATCTTGAAAAATGGCTCATTTGCCACGTCATAACTCAATTTTAAAGCGGAAAATTCAAAATTTTCAATTTTCAGATGAAAATTCTGATTTTTTGATACCAAACAAGCCTAGGTTGATTTCAGCCTGAATTCCAGGTCCTGAAAAATCCAGATTTTTTGAGATTCAAAAATTTCCCGAAAATTTTACGTTTTGAAATTTTCTCAATTTTGTTTCAATGAATTTCAAAGCAATTAGTTAAATACCCAATAATTAGTTAAATTCCTACTAATTACTAATACTAATTAACAGGATGCGATAAAAGTTAGAAAACCACTAAATTGCTCATTTGCCACGTCATAACTCAATTTCAAAGCGGAAAATTGAAAATTTTCAATTTTCAGATGAAATTTCTGATTTTTTGAGACCAAATAAGCCTAGGTTGATTTTAAGCCTGAAAAATCCAGATTTTTTGAGATTCAAAAAATTTCCCGAAAATTTTACGTTTTGAAATTTTGTATATAAAATTTTGAAAAAATGAAGTGATGCTTTTCGACAATTTTTATGTTCTGAAATTTATCATATACACAATAATTAACAGGATGCGATAAAAATCGATTCATTGGAGATCGTCAATATCGAGATGATGCAATTGTTGGCCTAGCAATGACTGAAAACGACCAACAATTCCAAGATGCCATCGAACTTGCTCAAAAATACGAAATCGATGATTGGCAGCTTCATATGGCTTCACTGGAAAACGCGATTTCCATGCTACCAATTCCAGAAGTCAAGCAAATCATCAAAAATCGACAACATCTCGTGAAACTTCGACAAAATCTCGATCTTTTTCATTCAACACTTCGCCATGCAGTTCTACCGCTTCTTGGGACTAATGAGCAGTTTTTCGCGTATTGCTCACTGTTTTCGGAGCAAGAAGTGGAGAAAAAAGCGGTGGGAGTTGTGAGGAAAATTGTGGAGAAGCGGAAGGAGGCGCGGGCCCCGAAAATGTGGCAAGATGCCAAATATCTAGCTGGAATTCTTATCGGGATTCCTGATAAGATTCTGTGGAGTATTGTTGAGATGGTTCAGTTGATACCGGTTGGAAAAGTGGCGTGTGAAATTGCGGCGCGAGAATTGTTGGATGGAAATGAGGTCAGACCGCCTGGACATCCGCTAACTATTTGGTTGTTGGTTGGAGAGGATTTGGAAGAGTTTGTGGAGATTGTGGCAGTGAAAGCGGTGAGGGATTTTTTGGGGGGGGGGAAATTTAAAAAAAAAATTTGAAAACCTGAAAATTTCAAATTCAAAAATCTGAAATTCAATTCAAAGTTTAGGATTTTTTTCCGAAAAGTTCAGGATTTTTGAAATTTTTGAAATTCTGGATTTTTCTCAAAAAAAATACAAATTTCTATCAGAAAATCTGAAATTCATCCTAAAAATTTGGATTTTTCTCAAAAAAAACAAAATTTGAAATTAAAAAACTTCGATTCAGAAAATGTCAAAAAACTATATTTTTTTCCTATTTTTTCATTTTTGTGTGGAAAAAAATTTCAAAAAATCGGAAAAAAAAATAGTTTTTTGACTTTTTCTGAATCGAAATTTTTTGTCGAAAAATTTTTTTAAAATTATTTTTTTTTCGACTTGAAAATTCACTTTGAAATTCAAGATTTTTTCGAAGAAAAAACACAAATTTCTATTAGAAAATCTGAAATTCAACCTGAAATTCAAAAAATTGAATTTTTTGGAAGAAAAAAATTAATTTCAAAATTTTATATTGAAACATCTGAAATTCATCCTGAAATTTTGGATTTTTTGAAGAAAAACAGATTAAATTTATGATTTCATCTAAATTTTCGACCAAAATTCGAGAAAAATCAAAAATTTCGGGCCGAATTAGGCCCGAAGCCTGAAAAACCTCAGATTTCAAGTCTGAAATTTGAGGAAAAGCTCGAATTTCAAGCCTGAAGCCTGAAAATTATGGAAAAAACCCCAAATTTCGAGAAAAATTAAATTTTCGACCAAATTTCAAGAAAAATCCAAATTTTTGGGCTCATATTTATTTAGGATTTTAAAAATCAGGAAATTTTCAAAAATTAAAAAAATCCCTTTTTTTTCCCAAGTCTGAAAAAAAAGGATTTTTTTTCCGAAAACATTTTTCAGGGAAAAATTAATTTCAAAATTTTTCTTTCTTCAAAAATTATCAAATTAAAAATTTCTATTAGAAAATCTGAAATTCATCCTGAAATTTTGGATTTTTCTCAAAAAAAAACGATTAAATTTGAAATTAAAAAACTTCGATTCAGAAAATGTCAAAAAACTATATTTTTTCCTATTTTTTGACATTTTTTTTCATTTTTGTGTGGAAAAAAATAGGAAAAAATATAGGTTTTCAACATTTTCTGTATCGAAATTTTTTTCAAAAAAAATTTTTTAAAATTTTTTTTTCTAATTGAAAATTCATCCTAGAAATTTGGATTTTTCTTTGCAAAAAAAATTTGAAACTAATTTCCAAAAGCCTGAAAATGGCTGAAAAATTCCAATATTTTCTCACTATGGAAAAGTTACCCTAACTTCTTGAATCAAAAATCTGAAATTCAATTTTTTTTCAGCGCGAAGATGAAATTGCCTACCTGAAAAACGCTCTGATCCTCCTGGAAGCCACCCCGAAAACTCCCAAAATTCTAATTGAAGCTCTAAAAGATCGTGTTGAAAAAATGGAAAGATCCACAATTTCACCGGAAAATCAGGGATTTGGAGCGCAAAATGAGACGGGAATGAAAATGCGAAGAAAAAATTAGAATTTTTAAATTTAAAAATAATTATTATGTGATTTTTTGAGTTTTGGGTGCTTTTTAGTCATAAATTCCGATTTTATTTTATTTTTTCCCTTTTTTTTGTTTCAAAAAGCTTCCGAGTTATCATAATTCCTCGGTGAGAATATTTATTATTTAGCCTAAGTCTAGAATTTTTCAGATTTGATTTTCAGATGCCCGAGGATTCAGATGAGTGGCTGTGTTCCAGCAGTCATCAGCCAAAAATGGAGGAAATTCAGAGGAGAGGCGAGAAAATGAGGAAGAATAGGAAGAAGCTGGTTGTGAAATCGTGTGGGAAGATTTCGAGTTCGCCTAAATTGGATTTGACACAAACGCCAAGGAGAATGGTGAATTTGAAGAAAGGTTGGGGAATTTTGGGGATTTTTGGACAAAATTTGGACCGCCCGGGCCGAATTCGGCCCGGGCCGGCCCATTTTTCAAGGCTTTTTGGGCTTTTGAAAACCCATCAGACTAGAAAAGCTGAAAATTCTGGAATTTTTTATTTAAAAAATTGTAATATTACAGATTTTAGTCTAGAAAATGTGGAAACTTTCAGCGAAAATCCACGTGGCAAAATTTGAAATTCAAAAAAATTTTGAGAGCGAAAATCCACGTGGCAAAATTTGAAATTCAAAAAAATTTTGAAAGAAACGTGAAATTCCAGCCAAAAAATCTGAAATTTCAGCTCTAGAAGAAGCTGAGAACGTGAAAAACGTGAAATTCCAGCCAAAAATCTGAAATTTCAGCTCTAGAAGAAGCTGAGAACGTGAAAAACGTGAAATTCCAGCCAAAAAATCGGAAATTTTTGATTTTTGACTGAAAAATCAAGATTTTCAGCTTCCTCCAGAAATTTTCGAAATTAAATTTTCAAAAAAAAAATAATTCAAAAAAAAATTTCGCATTTTGAATTTTTTGTTGTCATTTTTAAATTTTGAATTTTTGAGAAAATGTGAGTTTTCTACAGTAATTCTACAGTAATCCTAGGCGTATTTGAAAAATTTTTTAATGAAATTTTGAATTCGGCTCTTTCAGGCCACTATTTTGATCTCTAAACATTTCCCCAAAAATCTTGAAAAATGGGCGGAGCTTGGCAGCAATCCTGGCACAATTTTTGAAAAAAAACTGTGCCGGAATTTTTATTCTAGGCATTTTTTTGGTCTGGATAATCATGTTTCCATTTTAGACCAATTCCAATTTTTTGGGCCGATTTTTAGGCCTTTTTTGGGCCCAGTCCAATTTTGCAAGCCTGATTCTAGGGCTTTTTGGGCTTCTTATCGATTTTTGACTGAAAAATCTGAAATTTTTAGCAGAATTAGCTTTGAAAAAAAAATTTCGAAATTAACTTTTCAAAAAAAAAAAAAAAAAAAAAAATTGAAATCGGTGAAAAACTTCAAGCTCAAATTTAATGCTGAAAAAGCTGAAAATCACACATTTTTTCAATTTCAGCACGAAATTTCAGCCCGGAAAATTTTTGTTATGGAAAAAATCCACTTTTTCAGCTAGAACTTGAAGCTCAAAATTTTTGAACTTTTTTTTCAGAAATTTCTCTTTTCAGACTGGAATTTAAATAAAATTAGCTTTGAAATAAATAAAAAAATTCGAAATTTCAAAATTTTCAAAAAAAAACCTATTTTTTCTCTGCAAAATTTCGCGTTTGAAATTTTGAGAAAATATAAGAGCTACAGTAATCCTAGGCATATTTACTACCAAAAAAATCCCCAAAATTTTTCCAGTTCCAATCCAAGTTCCGCTAAAACGAAAACCCACTCCACCTCCAATTTTAATCGAACGAAAAAGTCCGGGAGAAGTTTTTGCTCAACTCACGCCAAAACGTCAAAAATCCTCGCTGGAATTGGTCGAATCTCAAAAATCTGAAGATGTTTTCAAAGATTTTCCGGATTTTTCTGATTCTTCTTCTGATATATCAAATGTTTTTGATGAATTATCACCGCGGAAGATGAATTTGAATGCGGAAGGAGACGCGGAAGAGTTTCCGCTTGAGTTTATCACTGGATCACAGTATTTGAAGGAGGTTAGTGCATTTTTTGCTGAAATTTCAGATTTTTCGCTGAAAATTTCAGATTTTTTGCTAGAATTTCACGTTTTTCACGTTCTCAGCTTCTTCTAGAGCTGAAATTTCAGATTTTTTGACTGAAAATTTGAGATTTTCTAGAAGAAAATTTGAGTTTCTAGCTCATATGTTCCAGCTAATCTTTCTTTTTTGACTGAAAATTTTGGGATTTTCCTGAAATTTTGAATTTCAAATTTTTCCACGTGGATTTTCGCTCTCGAAATTTTTAATTTCAAATTTTTCCACGTGGATTTTCTCTCTCAAAATTTTCGAATTTCAAATTTTGCCACGTGGATTTTCGCTCTCAAAATGTCGAATTTCAAATTTTGCCACGTGGATTTTCGCTCTCAAAATGTCGAATTTCAAATTTTGCCACGTGGATTTTCGCTCTCAAAATTTTTGAATTTCAAATTTTGCCACGTGGATTTTCGCTCTCAAAATTTCGAATTTCAAATTTTGCCACGTGGATTTTCGCTCTCAAAATTTTCGAATTTCAAATTTTGCCACGTGGATTTTCGCTCTAAAAATTTTCAGAATTTTCAGCCTCCTCCACCACCAAAAAAACACGTGGAAATCGAAGAAAGTCAAGATTTCCCACTGGATTTTGGATTTTTGCCAGGATCACAGTATTTCAAAAAACCTTTTGCCGTTCCAAAAATGCCCAAAAAATTGGAGAAAATTCGAGACATCGAGTTCGATTTGGCTGAAATTGAGGAGAGTTGTTGTGATTTTCCGGTGCTTCCAACTATGATTCGAGAGTATGAGATTGATGAGGAGACGCAGAGCATGTTTTGTGGGTTTTTTTTGAATTTTTGCCGAAATTTCTGATTTTTTGAGACCAAATAAGCCTAGGGTTACTGTAGATTTTAACGTGAAAATTTCCCGCGAAAAATAGGTTTCGAAAATTTTTTTAATAAAAATTAAAAATTGCTCATTTGCCACGTCATAACTCATTTTTAACCGGCAAATTCAAAATTTTCAATTTTCAGATGAAAATTCTGATTTTTTGAGACCAAATGAGCCCAGGGTTACTGTAGATTTTCCCGGGAAAAATAAGTTTCGAAAATTTTTTAAATAAAAATTAAAATTTTTCCGGAATTGAAAAATCTCGAAAAATTGCTCATTTGCCACGTCATAACTCAATTTTAAAGCGGCAAATTCAAAATTTTCAATTTTCAGATGAAAATTCTGATTTTTTGAGACCAAATAAGCCTAGGGTTACTGTAGATTTTAACGTGAAAATTTCCCCGAAAAAATAGGTTTCAAAAATTTTTTAAATAAAAATTAAATTTGATGCTTGCATTGAGTCTTTCTTAAATGAAGGTATTATTTCTAAAAAAAATTTATTGAATTTTTCTAGTTGAAAAATCTCGAAAAATTGCTCATTTGCCACGTCATAAATCATTTTTAAGCGCCAAATTCAAAATTTCCAAATTTCAGATGAAAATTCTGATTTTTTGAGACCAAATAAGCCTAGGGTTACTGTAGATTTTTCCCGCGAAAAATATGTTTCAAAATTTTTTTTTTCTTGCAGATCAAAATGGGTATTATGATAGTTTAAATGTCAGTGTTTCCGGACAAAAAATCGATATTCAAGAGGATTCCAGGAAAGATCATGAAGAAGAAACTCCAGATGAAATGACACAGGTGAAAATTTGACTGAAAACGCTGGAAACGCTGAAAATCACACATTTTTTCAATTTCAGCACGAAATTTCAGTCCGGAAAATTTTTGTGATCTAAAAAATCCAATTCTCAGCTGGAACTTGAAGCTGAAAATTTCAGGCTGAAATTTCGAGCTGAAAAAGCTGAAAACGCTTTTGAAGCTTGAATTTTATTTTAAAATCTCCAATTTTTCCAGAAATACACCTCAATGGCCACCGAAAAACTAGAAAAAAGCTCAAAAAATGCAAAATTGGATAAATGTCTAATAAAACGCAAACATTTGACTGGAATTGCTGGTTGGTTAATTTTTCCAGAATTTTTTTTCATTTTTTCAGAAAAATCCCACATTTTCAGCCAAATTCGCCTCTTTAATGACGACGAAAAACAGCGAAAAACGAATTTTGATAAGTGATATGATTCTGGGATCGAAAAAGAAGATTGAGATGGAAATGTTGGAAGTTGAGAAGGGGTTTTGGTGAGTTTGCTGAAATTTCTGATTTTTTGAGACCAAATAAGCCTGGGGTTACTGTAGAGCCAAAATTTAAAAAAAGTTGATTTTCTGGAGTCAGAATTTGAAATTTTCAAATTTCCTGTTGAAAACTGATTTTTTGAGACCAAATAAGCCTAGGGTTACTGTGGATTTTTAGGCTGAAAATTTCCCGGGAAAAAATAGGTTTCGAAAATTTTTGATAAATTTAAAAGCGAATTTCGAAAATTTGAAAATTTGCTCATTTGCCACGTCATAACTCATTTTTAGGCGCCAAATTGAAATTTTTTAAATTTTCAGATGAAATTTCTGATTTTTTGAGAC
Organism: Caenorhabditis angaria; assembly: GCA_947459285.1. Classification (NCBI taxonomy): domain Eukaryota; kingdom Metazoa; phylum Nematoda; class Chromadorea; order Rhabditida; family Rhabditidae; genus Caenorhabditis; species Caenorhabditis angaria. Next base: position 10,983,775 of record CANHGI010000001.1, read on the forward strand.
CAAATAAGCCTGGGGTTACTGTGGATTTTTAGGCTGAAAATTCCCGGGAAAAATAGGTTTCAAAAATTTTGTATATAAAATTTTTTGAAAAATTGAACTCGATTGAACAATTATTATGTTCAGAATCAAAAAAATTTGAGTTTTTTTTCGAAAAAAAAAATTTTTTTCTGCGATTTTTCTGGAACATCTGGAAACATCTGGAAGCTTCCAAAAAAAAACCAAAAAACGTATACATTTTTGTTATTTGATAGAATTGTTTCTTCAAATCTAATTTTTTTTTTTGGGCGAGTCCAAAAAATTTTTTTGTCTTCTGAACACACAAAAATTGTCTCGAACGCGCTTTTTTTGTCGCCTCGTTATCAAAAGAAAAAAAAATCTGCAAAGTTTACAATTTTTTTCATTTTATCAAAAAAAAATGAAAAATGTTGCGTTTTTATTTTGTTTGTTTTTTTCTATTTTCGAGAAATTTTGTTTTTGGAGCCAAAAATATGAATTTTAGATCGTTTTTTAGCGCTGAAAATGATGGGATTGCTCATTTTAAGCATTTTTGTCAATTTCAGCGTGAAAATTTGATCTAGAAATATTTATTTTTGAGTCAGAAGGTCACTGGATCGAATCCCCATACCTCCTAACCCTATTTTTTCGTTTCCAGAAATTTTAGATCAATTTTTCACGCTGAAAATGATGGGATTGCTCATTTTAAGTATTTCCAGCTTTTTTGGCGTGAAAATTTGATTTAGAAAATTGATTTTTGAGTCAGAAGGTCCTGGATCGAATCCCAATACCTCCTAACCCTATTTGTTCGTTTCCAGAAATTTTAGATCGTTTTTTCAGCGCTGAAAATGATAGGATTGCTCATTTTAAGCGTTTCCAGCTTTTTTGACGTGAAAATGTGAGTCAGAAGGTCCCTGGATCGAATCCCCATACCTCCTAACCATTTTTTAGCGCTAAAAATCATGGGATTGCTCATTTTAAGCGTTTTCACCTAGAAATTCTCAAAATATACAAAAAAATCGTAATTTTCGAGTAATAAAGTTCCTAGAATTTTTTTTCATTGTTGTTTTTGGGAAAAATGTGGAAATGTAAATAATACGCGAAATTAGTCATGATTTTTCTCCTCCTTTTCTTTTTCTTTCTTTTTTTTTCCCAAAGAACACTAGAAATTTTGGAAGAAGTCTCGAATTTCATTTTTATTCCACCCTGGCTACTAGCCCTTTTACGATTTTCTCTTGTTTTTGGCCGATTTTTTGAGACCAAATAAGCCTGGGGTTACTGTAGATTTTTAGGCCGGAAAATATCCCGGAAAAAATAGGTTTCAATATTTTTTGATATAAATTTATTGAAAATTGGAATTTGATTAGTAGTTTATTGGTGTAGATAGCCAAAATTGAAAAAATGTCGATTTTCAGGCGCTAAACTTTGAAATTTTCGAATTTCCACTGATTTTTGAGACCAAATAGGCCCAGGGTTACTGTGGATTTTTAGGCCGAAAATATCCCGGAAAAAATAGGTTTCAATATTTTTTGATATAAAATTTTTGACAATATTGGAATTTGATTGATGTATTTATTTAGCCAAAATTAAGAAAAACGAGTAATTTTCAGGCGATAAACTTCTGAAAATTTCATAATTTCCTGTTAAAGCTTCACACAGGGCCGGCCTGAAAAAGCCCGGGCCCGGCCCTTTAAAAACGACATGCTTGATATCAAATTTCATTCACTGAACAAATATAGTATATTTTTTTTGCAGAAGCCAAAAATGTTCCAAAATAAATATTGTGTGCGTTGTATAAACAACTAATTTAATTAATTAATTAATTTTTTTTTTCACTCTGAAAATGATGAGATTGCTCATTTTAAGCATTTCTATCGTTTTCAGCATCAAATTCTAGCTGAAAATCGATAAAACCAAGAATTTTATCGATTTTCAGCTGGAATTTTGGAATTTCAGCAAAGATGCGAAAGCTATGCCCAAATTTTGAATTAAAAATCGAAAAAAAATTAGTTTCCACCCTGTATAATCTGAAATTCTAGCTGAAAATCAAGGAAAATCTGGAATTTTATCGATTTTCAGCTGGAATTTTGGAATTCCAGCAGAGATGCGAAAGCTATGCCCAAATTTTGAATTAAAAATGAAAAAAAAATTAGTTTCCACCCTGTATAATCTGAAATTCTAGCTGAAAATCAAGGAAAATCTGGAATTTTATCGATTTTCAGCTGGAATTTTGGAATTTCAGCAGAGATGCGGAAGTTATGCCCAAATTTTGAATTAAAAATGAAACAAAAAGTTAGTTTCCACCCTGTATAATCCGGAATTCTAGCTGAAAATCAAGGAAAATCTGGAATTTTATCGATTTTCAGCTGGAATTTTGGAGTTTCAGCAAAGATGCCGAAGCTATGCCGAAATTTTGAATAAAAAATAATTTAAAAAAAAAAATTTTCCACCCTGTATAAAAAAAAATTTTTTTTTTTTTTGAAAATTCCCACGAAAAACTATGTGTTTTTCTGTTCTCAATAATAAAAAACAGTTTATTGTGGTCACTTTTTTTTTTTTTTTTTTTTTTTTTTTGGGAGAAGAAGTATACAATAGGCTATTTATTCGTCATTCCTCCTTTTTTTCTCTTATTTTTTCTTTTTTTTGCATATTTTTTTATTTTTGTTGACTTTTTGCTGGTGGTTTTCTTTATCAAGAAATCGAGGATTGTTTTCTTTTTTTCTGGTGATAAAAATTTTTTTCAAAAAAAATTTTTTCTCGATTTTTGATGAAAATATTGTTATATGAGTCAGCGTTTTTATTTCGAATTTATTTTTTTTTTTGAAAAAAATTGAGTTAAGAAGCTTCCGGTTTTTGGGGATTTTTGGAGCCCGAAACGTCCGGTTTGGGCCGATTTTCGGGCCTGGAAAATCTAGGCTTCTAGGCTTCTGAGTCCAGTTCTAGGCTTCTAGGCTTCTGAGCTCAGTTCTAGGCTTCCAAGCTTCTGAACCCTGTTCTAGGCTTCTAGGCTTCTGAGCCTAGTTCTAGGCTTCTAAGCTTCCAAGCCCAGTTCTAGGCTTCTAGGCTTCTGAGCCCAGTTCTAGGCTTCTAGGCGCCTTCGGGGCCTTCATAGTTTTCCCGGTTCCATTTCGGCCCGATCTCAGGCCTACACATAAGCCCAAAAGCCCAGGCCGGCCTTTGAATTCAGCCTAGTTCAAGTTGGGCCTAATTTCTTGGAAAATTTTGAATCAGACCCAAAAAAACTGGGATTTTCTAGGCTTCTAAGCGCCTTCGGGGCCTTTATTTCCCGGCCCCCTTTAGGCCCGATCTCAGGCCCAGGCCCAAAAAAAGCCCAGTCCAATCTCTATCATTCCAGCGCTCTCGGAATCTCCACATTCAAAATCAAAACTCCCCCGGAGCACCGCAACTCGTTGCTCCTCTTCCGCACCAAAACTCCCACCATCACCCGTCTCTCGTCGTCTGCGTCTCCACTCTCTACCACACTCTCTCTCCGAATTCCCGCCCAATATTTGCGCAACCAAAAAAACTCCGCCCATTTTTCGATTGAATTTTCGGCGCGAGACGAAAAAGAGGAGGAACAAAATATTGTGAAAATCATTTTATCGCCACCCGTCATTGTCTGAAATTTTTTGAGCTGAAATTTTTTTTGGATGAAGCTGATGATTTTTTTCCTGCTTTTTGTGGTTTTTGTGACGAGGAATGAGGCGCTGAGGTGAGGATTTTGGGGAAATTTTTTGAAAAAAAAATGTTTTTCGAAATATTTCGAGTTATTGCTCATGTTAAAATTTTGAGCCAAAAATTCCTTTTTTTTTTTTATATTTTAAGTTATTGCTCATGTTAGGCGATGATGCAGATTAGTTTCTCCCCCGAGCTAATTGAGGAGAAAGAGGAGAAAGGTGTTGCAGGTGGAGGCGAAACAATGTATTTTTCGAATTTCGCCCCATTTCTCCTCATTTCTCCTCGGAGGAGAAACTCATCTGCAACATCGCCTTAAACTTTTGAGCCAAAAATTATTTTTTTTAATTTTTCTAGGCTTCAAAAAAATTTTTACAAAATTTTTTTTTGAAAAAAAATTTGAAAAAAAAAATGTTTTTTTAATATTTCGAGTTATTGCTCATGTTAAACTTTTGAGCAAAAAATTCTTTTTTTTTTGAAAAAAAAATTTGAAATTGAAAATTCTGGGATTCTAGAATTTTCCTAGGCTTCAAAAAAAGTTTCACAAAAGTTTTTTTTTTGAAGAAAAATTTAACATTTTGGGCTTCTTGGATTTTTCTATTTTTTTTTCTTTGAAAAAATTTTCACAAAATTTTTTTTTCCGAAAAATTTTTGAAAAAAAAAATTTTTTTCGAAATATTTCGAGTTATTGCTCATGTTAAACTTTTGAAAAAAAATTCTTTTTTTTTTGAAAATTTTTTTTCCAGGCTTCAAAAAAGTTTCACAATTTTTTTTTTGAAAAAAAATTGAAACTGAAAATTCTAGGCTTCTAGAATTTTTCTAGGCTTCAAAAAAGGTTTCACAAAATTTTTTATTTCGAAAAAAAATTTGAAAATGAGAATTTTGGGCTTTTAGAATTTTTCTAGGATTCAAAAAAAATTTCACAAAATTTTTTTTTGAAAAAAATTTTGAAACTGAAAATTCTGGGATTCTAGAATTTTTCTAGGCTTCAAAAAATTTTCACAAAATTTTTTTTTGAAAAAAATTTTGAAAATGAAAATTCTGGACTTCTGGAATTTTTCTATTTTTTTCTTCAAAAAAATTTTCACAACATTTTTTTTGAAAAAAAAAATTTTGAAATTGAAAATTTTTGGATTTGAAAAATTAAAATTAGGCTTTAAAAAATTCTGGGCTTTTTTCAGGCCTTCTTTCTAGGCTTAAAAAATATTTAGGCATTTTGAGAAAAAATTTTGACCGCTGTGAAAAAAATTTAAACAATTTTGAAGCGGAATCAAAAATTCAGGGTTTTTCTCTACAGTAGGCAAAAATTCCAGCATTTTCCAAACAAAAATCTAGGCTTCTAGGCCATTTCAGGCTTCTACTAGGCTTCTACTAGGCTTCTACTAGGCTTCTACTAAGCTTCTACCAGGCTTCGTAACAAAATTTCTAGTAAAATTTGTACTTTCCTATACCAAAAAAAATTGTCTAACACCTGTTACATCATTTTTTTTCTCAATTTTTTTTTATGATAAAATATTATGTACATCTGCAAAAAGGTCACCATATTTGGAACCAGGCACCAGATTTTCCTCCCTGGTTTTTTTTGGCAATTTTATTAGCCGGAAGATTTTTTTTGTAAAAAAAAAGATTTTGAAAAAAAAGTCATAAATATCCTGGCTGACGCGCGAAAAAAGTTTCAATTTTTGCGCGCGCGGAAAATGTGGCAAAATGATTTATGATCTTCTTCTTTTTGGAAGATGATCTGATGAATAAAAAATGGAACAACCAAAACAACAATAAAATACATATAATTAGACATGGTAAAAGTTTGGAGGTCGAAAAAAATGTAGAAAATTTGTTTTTTCTGGGCTAAGTGGTTAGGATTTTATTTTTTCACGAAAAATCAAAAAATTTAGAGATTTTTGAAGCTTCTGAGGTGATTTCTGATGAAAATTGACCTTGGAATTCACTTTTCAGAAGTTTTTGGTTTATGAATTTAGAAAAATCAGCAAAAACTTCTGAAAACTGGATTCTAGGGTCAATTTTCATCAGAAATCACTTCAGAAGCTTCAAAAATCTAGATTTGTCATCATTTTTGGCTGAAAAACATTGAAGCTCTAAAACTTTGAAGTTTTTCGTTTTTCAGCCAAAAATGATGACAAATCGAGATTTTCGATGCTTCTGAAGTGATTTCTGATGGAAATTGACCCTGGAATTCACTTTTCAGAAGTTTTTGATGATTTTTCGGAAAAAAATAAATTTTTGATGAATTTCGAAAAAATTTAAAAAATGAAGAAGCTTCCAAAATTTGAAATTTTTTTTATTTTCTGAAAAATCAGCAAAAACTTCTGAAAAGTGGATTCCAAGGTCAATTTTCATCAAAAATCACTTCAGAAGCTTCAAAAATATCGATTTTTCATCATTTTCGGCTGAAAAACTTTTTTAAAAAATTTCTTGATTTTTTGAACGAAAAAAATAAGCTAGCCAGCCTATTACAACTAGAAAGTTAGGATAACTCTGCCGCTGCGCGGAAGATAGTGCCGCTTACGCGGAAGCTTGCGGTTTACACTACCCTCTGATTCGAGCGGAGCGAGTGTAGACCGCAAGCTTCCGCGTCAGCGGCACTATCTTCCGCGCAGCGGCTACGTTATCACAACTTCCTCAATTAACCGAAGAAGTTAGGGTAACTTGGCCGCTGCGCGGAAGATATTGCCGCTTACGCGGAAGCTTGCGGTCTACACTACCCTCTGATTCGAGCGAAGCGAGTGTAGACCGCAAGCTTCCGCGTCAGCGGCACTATCTACCGCGCAGCGGCCAAGTTACTCTAACTTTTTCGGTTAATTGAGGAAGTTAGGGTAACTCTGCCGCTGCGCGGAAGATAGTGCCGCTTACGCGGAAGCTTGCGGTCTACACTCGCTTCGCTCGCATCCCGAAAATTCAAATTTCCTAAACAAATATTTTTCTTTCCCACACAGAAGAAAACTTGAAAAAATTCGGATTTTTTTTCTGTTTCTTCACCGAAAATATTTATTTTTATCGCAAAAGCCGTCATTTTTTTTGTTGCTTTCCCGCGTTCCTTTGATTAGTTGATCAAACACAAACAGAGAGAAAAGATGCACTTTTGAAATTTTTTTTGCTTGGGAAAAAATAGCCGAAAACATGTGAGGGGCCGGATTTTTGGGGCCAATTTTGAGCCCGAAAATTGATTTTTGGGCCAATTTTGAGCCCGAAAATTGATTTTTGGGCCAATTTTGAGCCCCCGAAATATATACGTTTCAAAATTTTTGTGAAATAAAAATGATAAACCATTATTTTCAATCAAGGAAAAAATTGTCTCTCATTTTTTTCACGAAATTTTGAAACGTATTTTTTTCAGGATTGAGAAAAAAGGAATTTTGGGCCCAAAATTAGCTCAAAATTCAAAATTTTGTGAAAAAATTGTTAAATAAAAATGATAAATCATGTTTTTCAATCGAACATATCGAAACTGACAAAAAATTTGTTTTTTTTTTTAGAATTTTTTTTTTTTTTTTTGAAATTTGATAAAAAGGAATTTCGGGCCCAAAGTTAGCTAAAAATTCAAAATTTTCTAGAAATTCTGAAAAATTTTTTGAACTTCGGTCCCCAAAAAAAAAAAAAAATTTTTTAATTTTTTTAGTATTGAGAGGAATTTCGGGCCCAAAATTAGCTCAAAATGTTTTTCTAAATTTAAAATTTCAAAAATTCTACATTTTCTTCCATTTCAAAATTATAACTTTCCAGAAATTCTGAAAAAATTTTGAACTTCGGTCCCCAAAAAAAAAAAAAAAAATTTTTTAAATTTTTTTTGGATTGAGAAAAAGGAATTTCCGGCCCAAAATTGGCTCAAAATCTGAAATTTTCTAGAAATTCTGAAAAAAATTTGAATTTCGGTCCCAAAAAAAAAATTTTTTTTTAGATTTGAGAAAAAGGAATTTCGGGCCCAAAGTTAGCTAAAAATTCAAAATTTTCTAGAAATTCTGAAATTTTTCCAGATGTCAATGTACAACTGACAAAGGCGGTGTTCCCTGCTACAAATCGTGGTGTCAAGTGTATAATAATGGAACTCGAGTGAGTTTAGCTAACTTCCAAACAATTTTTTTTGTAGCGCAAAATGCACTTTTGTCACTGTGTCTTGAGAGCTTCCCTTTTTCTTTGAAATTTTTTACTGTATCAATAAAAAACAGCCGGGAAAAGTAAACAAATATTTAAATAGAAAAAAGTACAGGGCTTCGAAATTTTCAAAAAAAAAAAAAAAAAAAAAAAAAAAAATTTTACAAATTTTTTTTTTTTTTAATGAAGCTTGGGGAACAGAAAAAAAAAAGACTTTTTCTCTCCAAAAAAAAAAAACAAAAAAAACAATTTTTCCAGGTCGCTGCTTGCGCAATGATTCGAATTGGCTCAATTCAACATTTCGCTTGTGCTCACGTCTCCAAAGATTCCGATGATTCTTGCACGGTTGTGAATAAGAATGGGCGAGAAGCGGTGAGTACTTGTCAGCGCTGCTGAGAAGCGGTGACGGCTTGAAATACCCTCTTTTCGGCTTGAAATACCCTCTTGCAGTGAGGCCTTGAGAGACACTTTGAGTCAAGGCGCGGCTGCTTGACAGCGTTTCTCAGAAGCAGTGACGCCTTGAGAGACAATTTTAGTCAAGGCGCAGCTGCTTGTCAGCACTTTTGAGAAGCAGTGACTGCTTGAGAAGCTTTCTATAAAGAAGTGCCGCCTTAGGACACTCGCTTCCAAAGGCGCAGTTGCTTCAAACAACGCTTGTCAAGCAACCATGCCTTGAAAACACATGTTGTCAAGGTTTGGCTGCTTGACAAGCTATCTATGAAGCGGTTGTTCCTTGAAAGACCCTTTTTCAAGCAGTGACGCCTTAGGACACTCGCTTTCAAGGCGCAACTACTTTCAAACAAAGCTTGTCCAGCATCGGCGCCTTGAAAATACATGTTGTCAAGGTTTGGCTGCTTGAAAAGCTATCTATAAAGCAGTTGTTCCTTGAAAGAAGCTCTGACAAGCAGGGACGCCTTAAGAATCTCACCTTCAAGGCGCAACTGCTTCAAACAAAGTTTGTCAAGCAGTTACGCCTTAGGACACTCGCTTTGTCAAGGCGCAGTTGCTTTTCAGCCTTTTCGAGAAGCAATGACGGCTTGAAATACCCTCTTTCAAGCACTGACCCATTTAAACTCTTGCTTTCAAAGGCGCAGCTGCTTGTCAGCCTTATCTGAAAAGCATCGGCGCCTTCACAGACATCTTGTTAAGCAGCGGCGCCTTGGCAAAAACTCGTGTTCTCAAGGCGCGAGTTGCTTTTAGAGGCCATCATGTCAAGCGATGGCGCCTTGACAGTCGTTATGAATTGTCTTGGCTCTCAAAATAAGGTCTTAGCACCATATTTTCTCTGCGTCTCGCCACTCTCTTCACCAATTATATGCTTCTTCTTCTTCTTCTCTGTCGTCTTTTTGATTTATTTTTGTTTGTGTTTGCTCTTCGCACCATTTGTACCTTTACCACTAATACAACTACTACTATTATTAATATTGGCTTCAGCTAGTACACACCAAAATGTATAATAATAATATTATGAATTGAAAGAGGGGAGGGGGTCAGAAGACTGTGTAAATACTGAAACGTGGGAACATTTTGAAGTGAATTTTATTTTCCGACAAAAAATAATCAGAATTTAGCTCAAAGCCCCCGATAAATCCATAGTTTTGGGCTTCACTGTACATTTCTCACTGGACCCGAATTGATTTTCAAAAATAGCATAGCGATACAAGAGATAAATCACCGATAGAACATTGATTGCTTGGAATATGAAGATACAAATGATACGAAGTGGGGAACCGATAAATCGACGTAGTTTTTGGCTGAAAATCTTATTGGTTTTGGCTGAAAATTTCAGAGCTTCTGGTTCGTTTCTTACCTAAAATCGCTCCTAGATTCTCGCAATTTTTCCGAAAAATATCCGGATATTTTCTTGAGATACGTTGAAAATGTCAACGCCACAATCATTGTGCATAACCCGAAGATGATGTATTTTCCGAGAAGTGGAATTTGCTCGGTTTTTGGTAATTTGTCGGAGATTATTCCCAAGATGAAGGTCATTGTCATGATATGAGTTAAGCCGACGGTTAGCTGGAAGAATTTTGCCACGTCATAGTTATCCGCGTGGCCGCTGAAGCGGTAGATAGTGCCGCTTACGCGGAAGCTTGCGGTTTACACTCGCTCCGCTCGAAGGTTAGGAGTCCCAACCGCAAGCTTCCGCTTCAGCGGCCACGTGGATAACTATGACGTGGCAAAAACGTGGTTTACAGTTTTTTTTTGAGTTTTTGCCACGTCATAGTTATCCACGTGGCCGCTGAAGCGGTAGATAGTGCCGCTTACGCGGAAGCTTGCGGTTTACACTCGCTCCGCTCGAAGGTTAGGACACAATCAGTTATTTTGTAATTTTGCTCGAAAATTTAATTTTGTTCTCTGCGCTCTCTCAATTTTCCATTGTCTCTAATGGAAAAATTGATTCACGAAATTAAAAAAAAAAGTTTTTTTAACGTTAAAAAACCAAAAAAGTGATTCACGAACGGTATTTTTATTGATTTTTTCACCATTTTTTACCACACATTGAATAAAGTGAAGCTAAAACGCATTTTAGTGTCCAGAAATGCTATTTCAAGACCTTCTAATCAGCCTAAATGACAAATCAAGCCTCACATATCCCAAAAAAAAAAAAAATTTCGAAAAATTGCGAAATTTTTTTTTTTAGTTTTTTGGTCTTGAAATAGCAGTTCTGGACACTAAAATGCGTTTTAGCTTCACTTTATTCAGTGTGTTAAGAAAATGGTGAAAAAATGAATAAAAATACCGTTTGTGAATCACTTTTTTGGTTTTTTTAACGTTATAAAAGGTTTTTTTATTTCGTGAATCACCTTCGAGCGGAGCGAGTGTAAACCGCAAGCTTCCGCGTAAGCGGCACTATCTACCGCTTCAGCGGCCACGTGGATAACTATGACGTGGCAAAAACTTGGTTTACAGTTTTTTTTAAGTTTTCGCCACGGCATCCACGTGGCCGCTGAAGCGGTAGATAGTGCCGCTTACGCGGAAGCTTGCGGTTTACACTCGCTCCGCTCGAAAATACCGTTCGTGAATCACTTTTTGGTTTTTTAACGTTAAAAACGTTTTTTTATTTCGTGAATCACCCCTTTAGGGTTTATCTTCTTACCCTGTCCATTTTTTCGGTGTTTTTCATAAAAACTCCCGAGATTGATATCGTATTGATAATGAAAGTTGGAAGAATAATCATATATAAGTAGTATGTTGGATTTCGTTTCAACTGGAATCTCACAACTGCCAATTTTGTATCGTTAAAACAATCACAGAAACTCTCCATCGGTTCTAAACCAGACGTGATGTTGATAAGATCCCAAACAGAGTTTCCCAGACCGCACATATTGTTTCGCAACTCCTCAGGATCAGATATACTGATATCGTAAAGAGAGGAATCAATTGAAGGTATGCCGATACGAATTTCACAAATTTGAGTGTCGAAGGGAAAATCGAGCAAATTCAGCTTGCAGTTGGTTGTGATTTTCATTGGAACATATGCGGTGAGAAAACCTGGCGACAAACTGACCATGCGATAGTTCTGATCGCGATGTTCGACCAATTCACTGCTGAAAACATCAATTTTGCTTTTCCCAGGTTAATCGGAGGTAGAATTGTGAAAACATACGCGTAGAATACAGTGACTGGCGGTGACCAAACTTTCTCAAGTCGGAAATACAATACACTGATGTTATTTTTGCTTGTCGGGTCCCACAATAATCGAATGTCCGACCATTGCTGAAATTTCCGAGTTGAGCTAGGTTGCCGGCCCATTTAAAAGAAACTCACTTGCATAATTTCTGTGACCAAGGTAACCTGTTCTTTCGGCTCATCAACATCAATAATTTTGAATCGCAACACATTAATATAATATATCCATTTCTGATGTAGATCACTATCTGAATGTGAGATTTCGATCATGTTTCATTAACTCGAATTCAACTCACCAGACAATGGTGCTCGTTCTTTATCATAATTTTTGAACAACAATTCAGTCAAATTGTCCATCGGCTCGTGGACTGAAAGTGAAAAGGATTTATTTACAATCATCTATTTTTCAAAAATACATATTTTTAAAACAACTCACGTAGAACTGAGCGGAAACGATCCTGGTTCGGATCATTTATCTCACTTTCATCCATTGAAAATTTCTGCTGTCAAATTAACAATGGTCTTTTCACTGAAATATTTTCATCGCGAATAATTTTGACTGAAGGCTGATTTAACAAATAAAAAATAACAAAACAATATCAGTAACTTCTTCATTTTTATTAAATTTTAGTGTAAATTGAAGGCTTTTATATCATCAAAAGGAACAATGAACTGGGTTTATAAGAAGTTTTTCCAGCGAACAATGTACTGAAACTTTCTAACACCTTTTTCCGACATTTTAAAGTTGTTATCAATCAAAAGAAACAATAATCAAAGATTATTTTTGTTTCCAGACCAAATGCTGGTGTCGAAATGAGGATTATTGCAACGTGGAACTGGCAGATCGTGTTGATGATGATTCTCCGATTTCCCGACAACAACAATATTTGCAAAAAACATTTGCGGATTCGGATTCGGCTGATGTTGATCAAGCAATTACTATTGATAAACAATATGATGTGAATGATCAGATTGAAGCGGGAGATTTGAGTGATGAGAATTTGGAAAAGGAAGAAGAGAAGGTTCGATCGAATCGAATTGATGAACGCAATGTTTTTGATATGAGACCGGCTCAATTGCCAAAACCGGTTGTTGATGAGTGAGTTTGGACGATATATTGAAATTTCAATTTTTTTTAAATTTTTTCACAAAATTTCAAATTCTTAGCCAAATTTCCAGCCATAATTCAAATTTTGCGGTGCAAAATTCTTTAGATCTTGTAGCTGTGACGTCACAAGTGGATTTTCATTGTGAAATTTAGATCTTTAAAAAATTTCTTTAGATTCTGGTCAAAAAAAATCCGAAAATCCCAAAGTCCAATTAATTTTTTTTAAATTTTGTTCTAAAAATTTTCAGATAATTCTGAAAATCTTAAGAATTCTTGAATTTTTGAATTTCTGCTCAAAAATACACTGAAAACTTTGAAAAATCGGGGAATTCTGATTTTTTTTGAAAATTTAGAACTTTTTAAAAAAATTTTCTTGATCTCAAAATTTTTAGTCAACAATTTCCAGATTTTTCAGAATTATCTGAAATTTTTTGAAATCCCAAATTTCTGCTCAAAATTACACTGAAAACTTTGAAAAATCAGGGAATTCTGATTTTTTTTTGAAAATTTAGAAATTTTTAAAAAATTTTTGATCTCAAAATTTTTTGTTATCAACAATTTCCAGATTTTTCAGAAAATTCTGAAATTTTTGAAGCTCAAAATTATTTTTTGACAATTTTTTTAATTAAAAAATTTTCGCTTCGAGATATTTTTGATTTCAAAATTGTTGGGCACCAAAAAATCCACGTGGCAAAATTTTCAAAACCCAAATTTTTTTTTTTAATTTTGAAATTTCCCAGAAATTCAGTTTTTGAAAAAATTTAAAAAAATTAATTTAAGACGTGAATTTTTATGAAATTCATTTTCAGAAAAATTAAAATTCGAGAATTTTTAATCAAATTTCAGAAGTGAACTTCTGATTTTGTCTAAAAATTTAATGGGGTGATTCAAATCGAAAAAAAATAATTAAAAAAAAAGGATTTTTCTTCCTATTTTGAGCAGAAATTCGGGATTTCAAAAAATTCCAGAATTTTCTGAAAAATCTGGAAATTTTTGACTAAAAATTTTGAAAAAAATTCTAAATTTTCAAAAAAAAATCAGAATTCCCTGATTTTTTTAAAGTTTTCAGTGTAATTTTGAGCAGAAATTCGGGATTTCAAAAAATTCCAGAATTTTCTGAAAAATCTGGAAATTTTAAGAACAAAATTTAAAAAATTAATTTTTATAATTAAAAACAAAAATTTTGTTCTAAAATCCCCATAATTTCCCTATTTTTTAACATTTTTTTTTTCACACAAAAATGAAAAAAAAATATAGTTATTTGACATTTTCTGAATCGAAGAAAAATTCTACAGAAAAATCATAACGGTGGTTTCAAAAGCCTGAAAATCTAGAACCCAAAAAAAAAACTTTCAGATCTATTCCACCATGGCGTCGTCGTGATCCGAATGCTCATGAGATTCTGACTCCACCGCCTCTCCCAGGCTCGGCTCCACGAGTTGTCCTAACTTCATCCACCTCAACCTCTACCTCAACTTCAACAACCACCACAACTGCACCAAGAACACCATCCCGTGAAGAGCAGCAAAGACAATACGATGAAGCGATGCGCAGATGGCAAGAGGAATATGAGAGACGCAGACAGCGAGAGCGAGAAGAGGCAGAGACGCAGAGGCGAAGACAAGAGAGATTGCAGATTGAGGCGACGAGACGATTTGGGGCAGAGACGCAGAGAGAGAATCAATATTGGCCGACGAGGAGTTCAGGCGAAGGTTCAGGAGATTCCACGAGTTCAAACTACAACTACAAGAGTTCAAACTACAACTACACAAGTTCAAACTACAACTACAACTCGACCATTGATTATAACTTATAGTAATTATGAGCAATTTGCGAGGAAGAAGGAGGAAAAGGTGAGGATTTTGGGGGTTTCAGAATTTTGAGCTGAAATTTGGAATTTCAAAAAAAAAATTTTTTTTTTCAAAAAAAATTTTCGAAAAAAAAAATTTTTTTTTTCAAAATTTCACTTTTGAGCAGAAATTTTCGGGATTTCAACAAAAAATTCAAAGAAGCCTAGAATTTTTATAAAAATCCTTTAAAAAAATTTTTTTGGCCAAAAATTTCCAAGAAATTCTGTATTTCTGCTCAGAATTACACTGAAAACTTTAGAAAAATCAGGGAATTTTGATTTTTTTTTGGAAAATTTAGAATTTTTTTTTAATTTTTGATCTCAAAATTTTCAGTCAAAAATTTCCAGATTTTTCAGAAAATTCTGAAAATTTTTTGAAATCCCGAATTTCTTACACTGAAAACTCCGAAAAATCAGGAAATTCTGATTTTTTTTTTGAAAATTTAGAATTTTTTCGAAAATTTTTGATCTCAAAATTTCCAGATTTTTCAGAAAATTCTGAAATTTTCAGAAAAAAATCGGAATTTCCTGATTTCTCAAAGTTTTTAGGATAATTTTGAGCAGAAATTACTAATTTCAAAAGTTTCAAGATTTTTCAGAAAATTCTGGAATTTTTTGAAATCCCGAGTTTCTGCTCAAAATTACACTGAAAATTCTGAAAAATCAGGGAATTCTGATTTTTTTTTTTGAAAATTTAGAACATTTTGAAATATTTTGGATCTCAAAATTTTCAGATTTTTCAGAAAATTCAGAAATTTTTTGAAATCCCAAATTTCTGCTCAAAATTACACTGAAAATTCTGAAAAATCAGGGAATTCTGATTTTTTTTTTTGAAAATTTAGAACATTTTGAAATATTTTGGATCTCAAAATTTTCAGATTTTTCAGAAAATTCTGGAATTTTTTGAAATCCCAAATTTCTACTCAAAATTACACTGAAAATTCAGAAAAATCAGAGAATTTTGATTTTTTTTTTGGAAATTTAGAACTTTTTTCAAAATTTTGTTCTAACAATTTTCAGATAATTCTGAAAATTCTGAAATTTTTTGAAATCCCAAATTTCTGCTGAAAAATATTCTGGAAACTTTTCAGAATTTTTAAGAATTTCAGAATTTTTGATGATTTTAGACTAAAAATTTTGAAAAAGTTCTAAATTTTCAGAAAAAAAATCGGAATTTCCTGATTTTTCAAAGTTTTCAAGTTATTTTTGAGCAGATATTCCTAATTTTGAAAAAATTCAGAATTTTTGAGGTTTTTCTGAAACGCCGCTCGAAAATATTCTGGAAATCTGGAAATTGTTGACTACAAATTTTGAGATCAAAAATTTTGAAAATTAAGAACTTTTTTTAAAAAAATTTGATCTTAAAATTTTTAGTCTAAAATTTCCAGATTTTTCAGAAAATTCTGAAATTTTTTGAAATCCCAAATTTCTGCTCAAAATTACACTGAAAATTCTGAAAAATAAGAGAATTCTGATCTTCTGAAAATTTTCAGAATTTTCTGAAAATTTTTTAAATTTTTGAAAATTTAGAAATTTTCAAAAAAAAATCAATTTTCCCTGATTTTTTAAAGTTTTCAGTGTAATTTTTGAGCAGAAATTCGGAATTTCTTGAAAATTTTTTATAAAAAGCTCTAAATTTTTTTAAATTTCAGAATTCCCAAGGGAATTTCCGCCTAAAAATTCCCAAATTCTCAAAAATTTCCAATTTCCAGGAAAAAATCGTCTACCCACCGCTGAACTTCCGAACTGCCACAAGACCTCCAACCACAACTACAGTACCATCCACAACCACAACTACAGTACCATCTACAGTACCATCTACAGTACCATCTACAACTACAGTACCATCTACAACATCTACAGTACCTCCAACAACTACAGTACCCCGTAGAAAATCAATAATTGAGCCGGAAGAAGATGAAGATGATGGCGAGCCGCTTTTTGTGATTCGCAAAAATCCAAAACCGAATTTGAAAACTGAAAAACCGCCAGAGCTCAAAATTTTATTACCAAAATCCTCCACCGTCGTCAATTCTGCCACCCTGGTTACTGTATTATTGGTCCTGACGCGACATTTTTTGGATTTTTAATTAATTAATTTTTTAGAATACTGTAGTCTTTCTAATTTTCTAGCTTTATTTGAATTTCATTTTTTCCCGCCCAAATTTTTTTCAAACAAAAATTTAAAAAATTTTTTCAATTCCTTCCTGTTGTGTGCTCATTTCCCCCGGGTTTTTTCATTTTTCATTTTCTGATTTTCCAAATTTTTTTTCGCATTTTTTTATTTTCCACCACATTTTTTCTCCATAAATTTGTGCCCAAAATCGAATTAATTGTGAAAAAAAGAATACGGTAGATTTGTCGCCCGTCGCAAAATGTTCAAGTGTCTTCTTTTTTCTTTTTTTCCAGGCGAGGAACAAAGTGTGGGGCTAATTGGATTTTGGCGCCGCGCCAAATTCAATTTTGCACCAGGAGGGTTTTGGCGTCAAGTGGAATATGGTAGATTTTTGAGGTGGGTTTTTGATTTGGGCAGTTGGAAAAATAAAGAAAATTAAAATTAAAACTGAAAAAAAAAAAAAAAAAAATTTTTTTTTTTTTTTTTTTTTTTTTTTAGATTTTCTAGAATTTGCCACGTCAAACTTCTGAGATTTCTAGAATCCTTGGATTTTCTGAAAATTAGGGGATTGCTCATTTTAAGCATTTTCATCGTTTTCAGCGCGAAATTTTGATCTAGAAAATTGTAAATTTCAGGATTTTGGGATTCAGAAAAATTCTAGAGCAAAATTCTAGACGCTGAAAATCATGGGATTGCTCATTTTAAGCATTTTCATCGTTTTCAGCGCGAGATTTTGATTTAGAAAAAATCTTCTAGAAAATTATGGAATTTTTCGAACCAAAATTTTAATTTTGATTTTTTTTTTGAGAAACTGATAATTGAGATACAGTAACCCGAACTGCAAAATAAAACCTCGGACTGCAAAATTCCAGGCTACAAAATTCCAGCCTACAAAATTCTAATCCAAACTGCAAAATTCCAGCCTACAGTATTCAGAACTGCAAAATTCCAGCATACAGTATTCCAAACTGCAAAATTCCAGCCTACAGTAATCTGAACTGCAAAATTCCAGCCTACAGTATTCCGAACTACAAAATCTGGAAAACACAGATTTTTTTTTGAAATAGAGCGGTTAACCTGAGCAATGCAATTTAAAATAGAAAAATAATTTTCCAAAAAAAAACTATAACCTGAGCAATGAAATGCCACGCACGTCATAATATAGATACCAAGAATTCAAGAAAAAAAAACCTATAACCTGAGCAATTCTTCTCTATAACCTGAGCAATTCTTCTCTTCTATAACCTGAGCAATTCTGTTTTTTTCCGGCTCAAGATGCTAATCTCAAAAAAAAAAAACTCGTTACCCAACTTTTTTTTTTTTTTTTTTTTTTTTTTTTTTGGCTGCCTGCCTGCTCAATTTCGTGTCGTTTAAACAATATGATAAATTGGCCTGGCGCCTTTCTTTTTTTTCTCACCCACTTTTTTTTATCGTCGAGAGCATCTGCTCTGCCGAGTTACCGTATGTCGTGAAGTGAAGTGAAATGCCAGCCGATTGGTTGGAACCCGAAGCCACGCCCCCTTTTTTCTCCGGAAGAAGAAGCCGGAGAAATTTTGTGCATTTTCATTTTTCACTCGGGATTTTTGAGAAGATGTTGCCGTGGAGTGCTCCGGCTTTGGCTGCTTGCTGGAGCCAGATTTTTCAGAATTCTGGTGGATTCATCAATTTTTCGACGAATTTTGATTTGAGGAAAGAGGTGGGTTGAGTTATGACGTGGCAAAACTGCATTGCTCAGGTTATGAGAATTTTTTAAACTGCATTGCTCAGGTTAACCTCCTTATTCATATTTCAAATTGCTCTAATTCAAAAAAAATCTGTGGTTTCCATTTTGCAGTTTGGGTTACTGTAGGCTGGAATTTTGTAGTTCGGAATACTGTAGGCTGGAATTTTGCAGTTTGGGTTACTGTAGGCTGGAATTTTGCAGTTCGGAGGAATACTGTAGGCTGGAATTTTGTAGTTCGGAATACTGTAGGCTGGAATTTTGTAGTTCAGATTACTGTAACTCAATTAGCAGTTTCTGAAATCAAAATTTAAATTTTAAAAAAAAATCTAGGTCCGAAAAATTCCATAATTTTCTAGAAGATTTTTTTCTAGATCAAAATCTCGTGCTGAAAATGACAGAAATGCTTAAAATGAGCAATCCCATGATTTTCAGCGTGAAATTTTGTTCTAGAAATTTTCCGGATCTTCAAAACCCCAAAATTTTCAGGATTTTTGCTCAAAATCCTTGAAAAATCCTTGAAAAATTACGTTTCACCGCAACCCCGAAATTATTCTTTTTTTTTCTACAAATTCCAAATCCGTTCATCATTTTTTTTCCCTCCTGGCTACACATACATATAATTTTAATTCGATTTTCATCGTTCCCCTCCCATTTCACACATGTTTTCTCTTCTCCAAAAAGCCAGAAGGTGACGCGAGGCGGACACAAAAAAAGATGAAGACCCCCCGTCGTGAAATTTACGATCATTATCTCGCCTCATCTTCAGGAGATGAAAATGAAAATAAAAATGCAAAAAAGTGGTTTTGAAATTATGAGTTATGGGAAAATTTGTGCCACAATCAGCTCTAAAACTTTAAAAAAAAAAAATTTTTTTTTCAAAAAAAAAAATTATATACCGTAGTTCTTTCGTCGCGACGAGACCCTGTGTGTGTTTCAGCTATTGCGCCTTTAAAAAACTACGGTATTTTATAAAAATCCGGAAAAAAACAAAAAAAAAACAAAAAATACCGTAGTTTTTTAAAGGCGCAACAGCTGAAACACACACAGGGTCCCGTCGCGAGGGGCAAAAAACTACGGTATATAATTTTTTTTTATTTTTCGCGTTTTTATTTTCTTAACGTTCATAACACTAATCGAAGAAGTCGAGCGAAGCGAGTGTAGACCGCAAGCTTCCGCGTCAGCGGCACTATCTTCCGCGCAGCGGCCAAGTTACCCTAACTTTCTAGATTTTCTGTAGAAGTTATGGTAACTTTGCCGCTGCGCGGGAGATAGTGCCGCTAACGCGGAAGCTTGCGGTCTACACTCAAAATAATATTTTGTTCGAGCGAAGCGAGTGTAGACCGCAAGCTTCCGCGTAAGCGGCACTGTCTTCCGCGAAGCGGCCAAGTTACCCTAACTTCTAGAAAGTTAGGGTAAACCGCAAGCTTCCGCGTAAGCGGCACTATCTTCCGCGCAGCGGCTAAGTTACCCCAACTTTCTAGATTTTCTGTAGAAGTTATGGTAACTTTGCCGCTGCGCGGAAGATAGTTTTATTAAAATTTTCCAGCTTCTCGCCCCATCCACGTCATCAATCGATACAACAGATTGTGTAGTATGCGGTGATAAATCGAGCGGCAAACACTACGGTCAATTCAGTTGCGAGGGTTGTAAAAGTTTTTTCAAGCGATCGATTCGAAGGAGTTTGAGTTATACTTGTCGAGCTGCCAAAAATTGTACAATTGATGTTCAACATCGAAATCAATGTCAATATTGTCGATTGAAGAAATGTATAAGGATGGGAATGAGGAAGGAAGGTAGATATTTTGGAAATCTTAAAAAATTAATTTTTTTTTGAAAATTGCCACGTCATAGTTCACGTTAAATTTAAGACAAAAAAATGTTTTTTATTGTTGAAAACTGAAATTTTCTCATAATCAATCAGAAAATAATCAAATCTCGATGAAATTTCGTCCATAGACAGCTTTTAGGGTCATAAGAACACCCTAAAAATTTTACTTACCAATTTAAAATTTTTTTTTTTTTTTTTTTTTTTACTTTACCTGATCCAAGTTCTGGGCTCTCAAAAGTTCAAAAATTGCCAAAATTGGCTCGTAAAACTTATCATAACTCAATTTTCGATGATTTTTATGAAAAGCGTGGTCGATTTACCCAAAAAACCATCAATAAAGCAAATTTTCAAAAAAAAAAAATAAAAAAAAATTTTCGAAAAAATATTTTTTATTTATGTATTTTTGGTAAATCGACTATGCTGATCAATATCTGAAACTTTATTTTTTTCGAAAATCATTTTGAAATCGCCAATTTCAGCAATTATATTAGATATTGATCAGCATTTACCAAAAGTACATCAATAAAGCAAATTTTCAAAAAAAAAAAAAAAAAAAAAAAATTTTTTTGAAAAAATATTTTTTATTGATGTACTTTTAGTAAATCGACTATGCTGATCATTATCTGAAACTTTATTTTTTACAAAAATTATTTTTGAACTTTTGAGAGCCCAGAACTTGGCTTAGAGTTCCTAAAAATTTTAGGATGTTCTTATGAGCCTAAAAATGTTCGAGCGGAGCGAGTGTAGACCGCAAGTTTCCGCGTCAGCGGCACTATCTTCCGCGCAGCGGCCACGCGGATTACTATAACGTGTACTATAACGTGTAGTAATCCGCGTGGCCGCTGCGCGGTAGATAGTGCCGCTTACGCGGAAGCTTGCGGTCTACACTCGCTCCGCTCGAACAAAATATTATTTTTCGAGCGCAGCGAGTGTAGACCGCAAGCTTCCGCGTCAGCGGCACTATCTACCGCTTCAGCGGCCACGCGGATTACTATGACGTGGCAAAAACTGAAAAAAACTGTAAACCAAGTTTTTGCCACGTCATAGTTATCCACGTGGCCGCTGAAGCGGTAGATAGTGCCGCTGACGCGGAAGCTTGCGGTCTACGCTCGCTCCGCTCGAACAAAATTTTCGAGCGAAGCGAGTGTAGACCGCAAGCTTCCGCGTAAACGGCACTATCTTCCGCGCAGCGGCCACCCGGATTACTACCTAGCGCCGATCTCAGACTGAATATTTCCAGCAGTTCAACGTGGCCGTCTACCCATCCCAAATTACCACCAAAATCCCTTTGCCCTCCGTCCCCCTGTACAAATTCCTCCTCTACCACCCCCACTTCTCCACCCACCACCAAAACGCCTCGATTCAATTTTCGAATTCGCCGCCCAAACCATCTTCGCCACTGTGAACTGGGCACGTCACAGTATGACGTCACTGACGCGCGCGGATCAAGCCAGATTATTGCGAGCCGGATGGGCTCCGATTTTTTCTGTTCGCCCTGGCGCATTCGAATTTTGGAGCAGAGGGTTTTGAAGTTGAAGATCTGGATGAAGAAGTTGAAGATCTACAGCGGAAGATTCGAGAAATTTTGGAGATTTCACTGGATGTTGTGGAGATTTCATCGTTGCGCGCGATTTTGTTGTTTAGTTCGGGTAAGTCGGGAAATTTTTGAATTTTTCAGAATTTTTTGAATTTTTCAGAATTTTTTTTTTCAGAATTTTTTGAAATTGGATTTGGAAAATTCATCAAATTGTTTTTTTTTTTGGATAAAATGAGCAATGTTTTTTAGAATTTTCAGATTTTTGCCTGAAATTTAGCATTTTCAAATTCGAAATCTGAAAAATTTCAACAAAAAATCATTGCTCATATTATACTTTTGTGATAATTTTCTAGTTTTTTCGAAAAAAATTTGATCAGAATTTAAAATTTCAGAGTAATATGAGCAATGGTTTTTTAATGGAATTTCAAATTTTCAAATTTTTCTGGATTTTTTAAAAATTTCTAGAAAATTTTCATTTTTTTCTGAATTTTGGAGTTCTGAATCTGAAATTTAGCATTTTTAAATTTTTTTTTCAAAAAAAAAATTGAAAAATCCTAAAATTGCAGCATTTCATGGATTTTTCTCTAGAAATCTTAAATTTTCGAGTTTTTCAGATCAAATATTTATTTTCAGCGATTTTGAGTAATTAAAATTCGAATTTTTCAAAAACTAAAAAAAATCCAAATTTCAAGTTTACCATGAGCAATGCTCAAAAACTTCAAAATTTCGTCTCAAAAAGCTCCAAATTTCAAGTTTAACATGAGCAATGCTCAAAAACTTCAAAATTGAGCTCAAAAAAATCCAAATTTCAATTTTTATTTCAAAATTTTTCAATATTTTATTGCTCATGTTAAAAAATTCCCATTTCCTCCTCCTCGAGCCCCGAAAAAAAATTCGTAAAAATAATCTGTGAACACAATCTGCTCCTATTCGGAATGAAGAAGTAATCCCTTGTGCCGCCGTGCGGCGCCTTAAAAAAAAAAAAAAAAAAGCCCGCCCCACCTCTCATGACCCTTTGGCCTGCTCTCTAGGAGTACGGTAGGGGGATTAAAGGGAGGCAGAGAAGAATAATGATGGGTTACTGTAGGTGGGTCAAATTTTTGGCCAAAAGCAATTTTTTTGGGCTACTGTAGGTGTCAGTTTTTGGCCAAAATAAATTTTTTTTGACACCTACAGTAACCCAAAAAAATTGGCCAAAATCAATATTTTTTTCAGAAGACGCGGAAATTGAGGAAAAATCAAAAATCGTGGAAATTTCCCGAAAATTGACGACCGCTCTCGAGGAGTACTGTAGAATGAACAATAAAGCGGAAAAGGTGGGTTTTTTGGGGGGGGGGAGTTAGCCTAACTCTGAGTTATGACGTGGCAAATAAGGTTTTGAGCTGGAAATTTGAATTTTCTAAGTTTTTTGACGCGCGAAAATTGTGAAATTCAAAAATTTTTTCAAAAAAAAATTTTTTTGGCTAAAATTTTGCTCAAAAAAATCAGAAAATTTTGATTTTTTTTTAAATTTCAGAAAATTTGGAAATTTTTTGAAATCCCGAATTTCTGCTCAAAATTAAACTGAAAATTCTGAAAAATCAGGAAATTCTGATTTTTTTTTTGAAAATTTAGAATTTTTCAAAAATTTTCAGATAATTCTGAAAATCGTAAGAAATCTTGAATTTTTGAAATTCTTCTCAAAAATAAATTGGAAACTTTGAAAAATCAGAAAATTCTGATTTTTTTTTGAAAATTTAGAATTTTTAAAAAATTTTCAGAAATTTCTGAAAATCGTAAGAAATCTTGAATTTTTAAAAAATCAGAAAATTCTGACTTTTTTTTTTGAAAATTTAGAATTTTTTCAACATTTTGTTTTGAAATTTTCAGAAAATTCTGAAAATTCTGATTTCATAAAAAAATCTAATTTTTGAATTTTGAGGGTTCGCGCCAAAACTCTTATATTCAAATTTTCAATTTTTCGCGCCAAATAAATCCACGTACAAAAATTTTTGGGCCAAAAATCTGATTTTTTTAAATTTTGAAAGTTTCGCGCTGAAAAATTCGTAATTTTACTTACGATAAATTCAATTTTTGAAAAAACGCGATTTTTTATGAAATTCATTTTTCACAAAAATTAAAATTTGAGAATTTTTAGAATTAAATTTCAGACGTGAACTTCTGATTTTGTCTTAAAAAAATTTCGATTCAGAAAATGTCAAAAACTATATTTTTTTCCTTTTTTTTGATTTTCTAGAAAATTTTGATTTTTTTTCTGAATTGTTCTGAATCTGAAATTGAGCATTTTTAAATTTATGAATTTTTGAGCCCATAACTCGGCTCACAGGCCAAATCATACAAAAAACTGTGAAAAATCCAAAAATTGCAGTATTTTTATGGATTTTTCCATAGAAATCCTCAATTTTCGAGTTTTTCAGCGATTTAGAGTCAAATTTTCCAGTGAAAAGTGAAAATTTGACTGAAAATCGCTGAAAAACTCGAAAATTTGTGGAAAAAATGTCAAAAATAGGAAAAAATATAGTTTTTTGACAAAAAAAATATTTTTCAAAAAAAAATTTTCGAAAATATTCCGATTCATCTTCCAGCGCTTCGATCGCCTTCTCGAATGCCTCAATCTTCTCCGAACCGCCAACTCCACCCAAATCTCGCGAATATTTTTCGCCAAACTTGTTGGCGACGCCAAAATCGAATCGATAATCACCGATTTGCTGAACATCCCAACATTCTTCCCCCCAACTCCTTCTAGTCTATAGATTTTTGAATTTTTTTTTGAAAAAAAAACTTTGCGTATTTAGTTTTGTATTGATATAAATTTTTATGAAATTCAAAAAAAAAATTTTTTTTTTTTTTTTTTCAAAATTTTTTTTTAAAAAAAATGCCGGTTTTGATCTACCCGGCCAGAAAATGATGATTTTTGCATTTTTCCACCAAAAAATTCCCCGTTTTCACCATCATGTTCTTGTCATCCTTTGACATGTCATATATTATCGTCGCGGGACCCATTAAATTCGCGCGCGCTCCGGCCACGTTCAATTTTTAATGGGATTATGAGAATTTATACAAAAACGGGAAAAAAGAGCGAAGATTATTAGAAATTGAGGGATTAGGGTTGAATTTAAAAAAAAAGAAAAAAAAATTTTTTTCAAAAAAAAAATTATATACCGTAGTTCTTTCGTCGCGACGAGACCCTGTGTGTGTTTGCGCCTTTAAAAAACTACGGTATTATATATTTTTTGTTTTTTTTCAGGGTTTTTAAGTTTTCCTGATCAAAACAAGAAATTCAACATGAGAAAAGTGAATTAGAACTAATTTTGCTCGATTTCCGTATTTTTCAACCGAAAAAATTGGTTTTTCCTCGATAAAACACGGTTTTTTAGTGTTTCTTGCTTTCCATTCTTCGATTTCTTATTAATCCGCTTGATTTCTGCCTTTTTTTCATGCAAAAACCTCGAAAACCCGAAAAAAACAAAAAAAAAACAAAAAAATACCGTAGTTTTTGAAAGGCGCAACAGTTGAAACACACATATGGGTCTCGTCGCGAGATGAACTACGGTATATAATTTTTTTTCGAAAAAAATTTTTTTTTCGCTTTTCCATTTTTTTTTCGCTCTGCGCGAGTGTAGACCGCAAGCTTCCGCGCGGCGGCCACGTGGCAGCCGCGCGGAAGCTTGCGGTCATTGTTTTTTCCACAAATTTTTGTTTTTTATCATTTTTTTTTGCAGATGATGATTCCGAACATTTTCCCCGCCAAAAAAATTGTGAGTTTTTATTTTTCGAAATAATTTTTTGACGAGCCTAAAATGAGCCTAGCGCCTTAGTTTTGCACTGTAGAAATTTTAGGCCCTTCTAAATAGGCCCCCACAAAACTTCATTCATTTCCGCACAGCCTTTCATTTATTTCCAGTGTTTATACTAAAAGTCATGCAAAGTCTTCTTTTTGAAATGGAAGGGGTATCAAATTTCACAGATAGAAATAAAATAAATGAAAAAAAAGTGAATACAATTTTTTTTCCTGCTCATATATTTATTTTTTGGAGAATAAAATAAAATAAACAAATACAGGATGTGTTCGGAAAATTTTAGGTGAATTTTTGTGGGAAAAAAGTGCAGAGCGAAAATTAATTAGCTAAATTGATGCGAAAATTGTTTTGAAACCTATTTTATTAGGGCTGGCTGATTCACGAACGAAAAAATGCTTTTTTTTTAACATTAAAATTCACGAAAAGTCAAAAAATGTCGAAAAAACATTAGTTTTTCGA
The DNA here is from genome assembly GCA_947459285.1 of Caenorhabditis angaria. Lineage (NCBI taxonomy): Eukaryota > Metazoa > Nematoda > Chromadorea > Rhabditida > Rhabditidae > Caenorhabditis > Caenorhabditis angaria. Next base: position 11,009,610 of record CANHGI010000001.1, read on the forward strand.
GTTTTTCAGCCAAAAATGATGACAAATCAATATTTTTCAAGCTTCTGGAGTAATTTCTGATGAAAATTGACCTTGGAATTCACTTTCCAGAAGGTTTTTTTGAAGTTTCGAGAGCAAACTTCTGAAAAGTGAATTCCAAGGTCAATTTTCATCAGAAATGACTTCAGAAGCTTGAAAAATTTTGATTTGTCATCATTTTTGGCTGAAAAAAAAGTTTTTTCGACATTTTTTGATTTTTCGTGAATTTTCGATGTTAAAAAACATTTTTTAACATTTTTTCGTTCGTGAATCAGCCCTGTGGCTTTCAGAGACCAAAATTTGAAAAAAAAAGTCCTACAACCCGCTTCGAGCGCTCTGCGCGAGTGTAGACCGCAAGCTTCCGCGTAGCGGCCGCGTGGATTACTATAACGTGTAGTAATCCGCGTGGCCGCTGCGCGGAAGATAGTGCCGCTGACGCGGAAGCTTGCGGTCTACACTCGCTTCGCTCGAACAAAATATTAGTCTGGACCGCAAGCTTCCGCGTGGCGGCCACGTGGATTACTATAACGTGTAGTAATCCGCGTGGCCGCTGCGCGGAAGCTTGCGGTCTACACTCGCGCAGAGCGCTCGAATCAACCCCTTCGTACAAAAATTCTCCCATTCTCATACATTTTTCCCCAAGTTTTACAACAACCCGACCATGACCGAACGACAACAAAAAAAGAAACGAATATATGTATTTATTTGCGCGCGCTCCATTTCTTTTTCTTTTTTATATATGTATTGCCCCACTCCTTTTTTTATGGCAAATATGAGGAATTGTCATGGCCATAAAATGGAAAAGTGTTGAAAAAACACACACTTTTGTCCTAGTTTTGACGGTTTTTGATCGCTTGAAAGAGTTTTCCGGAATTTTGAAAATTAAAAAAAATTTCTTCACCCAAATTTTTTTCCATCAGTATTTTTCACAGATTCAACGTCGAATTCCGATTTTGACACTTCAAAACCCCATGTTCCTTTAAAATAACCATTGTCGTTGCGAGACCCTTGGGTCATTGGGTCAGACCCTTTGGTCTGCGAGACCCTTGGGTCAATGTTGCCACGTGGATTTGCGGTCATTTCGAAACTAAATAGTCCTATATTGTTCCTTTGGGTCCTACCACGATTTTTAAAGGAACATTAACAACATATTGGGTCTCAAAACGCTTTTCAGCTTTGCCACGTCATACCTAATCTAAATTGAATTGTTTCAATATCATTCATCCCGCCGAAAAAAAGGGCGTATAATAAATAATTATATATATATATATATATAAAAATCGCTATATCTAATAATGTCTAGATGAGTACTGTAGGTCATCCGATAAGAGATAATATCTCATATATGTATCTATATAAGAATAGATCAGTTTCATAAGTATGTTATAAATAGTCAGGAATTCATCAAGTGAAACGAAAACATCACAAAATGTTCATTTTTCGCTTCTGAAAGACAAAACTGAGCATTTTTTCGAACTTATAATTATTTTGTGTGAATTAATGTGCTATCGAAGATAATCAAACCATTTTATGACAAATTACATTCTAATACAAAAATATTGTTTTTCATTTTTTGTTGTTTTCTTTATTAAGTTGCTCATAAAACCCATTGTTTTCTTATTCCTATTCCTCATGTTCATAATTGTTTTATTGTTCGAATCAAAATTGTAAAAAAGTTCGCTTCGGTTGATTTTTTCACATTTTTTCCTTCAAAAAAATGTGGAAAAATGCGCTCTGACCGATTTTTTCACATTTTCTCAAAGAAAAAAAGGAGGAAAAATGTGAAAAAATCGGTCACAGCGCATTTTTTCACATTTTTTGTTTTCGCGTAAAAACGTGTGATTTTCAGAAAATTAGTGAAATTGAGAGTTATCAATTATGAAAACATTGAAACAACAGAAATTGAACTTAATTTAATCCTTCAATTTCGAACATTCTTTTGAAAACTGAAAAAACCAACAAAATTCGACTATTTTGGGGAAAAATCACAATTCATCACGTTTCACACTTTCTGCTGATTATTCTTCATCAACTCAATCTATTTACAAACGGTTTTTCCCGTTTTCACAACTATTTTCCGTCGATTTCTTCGAAAAAACTAAAAAAAAGAAAAGAAATTCGATTAAAGGGAGGACGATGACATGTGTGTGTACCTCGCAGCGAACACACATTTCGTGTACTTCTCTCGGACGATTTCAAAAAATTTTTTTTTCTTTTTCGCCGAAATGTGTTTTGTTTGTTTTATCCTATATGAAAATAGTATTTTGATACTTTCAGGTGATAAAATCGATAAGTGGTCATGGAAGAACAACTGGAACAACACTATATAGGAATTATTGGTAGGTAATTTGTTTTTATTTGGCAAAGGAAGAAAAAACATCAAGAACCTAAATTTCGATGAAGCTTGGTGGAAATACAGAATTGAGCATGCTAATTGTTATATGAGAGGTGAAAGTCATCACGAACTCCTGCTGATACTGGTATGGAGCTACAAAGTGTCAGTTTTTCTGCTTTTCACACGAAACATTCAAAAATTGCAAAAATCAAGTGCAAATTTTTGCTCACCGAATCAAGGTGCAAAAAGTGTGAAAGACTGATAACTTTGAAGCTTCATAAAAGCGCTCACATGGTTCTGATGCAACTTTCAACTTCGAGACACGAATTTTTACTTTTTTTCGCTTCCACCAAGTTTCATACGTTTTTTATATCCTTGAGAAACAACATTCGTTTCTACTGGAATTACGATAATGGCTTTTTTGCAGATAAATCTCGAAATCGGGACGCGTTCGGACGACAAACAATCGGCAGGAAAAATCTTCAAACAGCCATTCGAGGAAGTTTTTATAATAATTTTTTGTATATTTTTTGCACATTTTTCTTCGATTCAAATATGTTAAAAAATTTGTTGTAACTCATTTTTTCACATTTTTGAATCGAAGAAAAATGTGAAAAAATTGGACGCACCCGTTTTTTTCACATTTTTTCAAGGTATTTTGTGAAGATCAAATGTGAAAAAATTAGCTCTGACCGATTTTTTGACAATTTTTATCACTGGAAAATGTCAAAAAATTGGTTGTGGCTGATTTTTTCACATTTTTTCTTTGGAATTGGGAGATGAAATGTGAAAAAATGAGATGCAGACGATTTTTTTACATTTATATTCAACATTGTTGTTCCTTCTTTTGTTTAATAAATTGCTTTTGAAAAATGGTTTTTGGTGAGTGTTCAAAAAAAGCAAGGCTAATGAGAATAAGAGTTTTTCTTGACAGTTTCTTGGAAAAGTTGGAATTGCATACCGATTATCAGATATGTGTCTGTTTTTTCAACATGGTGCGAATGAACGACAGTTTTCATCAACTTGACTATTTATAACATACTTATGAAACTGGCCTATTCTTATATCTCATTATAGTTGGACAACGACTCAAGTCGACTCAAGTCGACTCGGAGTCGATAAGACAGCTGTTTTCGACTCGACTAACGACTCGAGTCGTTTAGTCGAAAAGGTGAGTCGATTAGAAAATGACTCGAGTCGAGTCGAATGGTTTTTTCGACTCGACTCGACTCCGATGGTCAAATTTCTCATGGTGGGTGGGGCTTTTGTAATATGGCTAAGGTGTTGGCTTAGATGGTGAATATTGGATGATGATTGGTGAACATGGTGATAGTGCACCAAATGCACCAATAATGGGAAATTGGTGTGATTGGTGCAGTTGGCGCAATTTTAACCATTGGTGGAATTTGTTGAATTGGTGGATGGTGGAATTGGCGAATGGTGGATGGTGGAATTGGCGAATGGTGGATGGTGGAATTGGCGAATGGTGCAATTCGCCAATTGGTGTGATTGGTATATTTGGTCATTGGTGCACCAATTGGTGAAATTGCACCAACTACACCAATTGGTGAAATTGCACCAACTACACCAATTGGTGAATTGCACCAACTACACCAATTGGTGAATTGCACCAACTACACCAATTGGTGAATTGCACCAACTACACCAATTGGTGAATTGCACCAACTACACCAATTGGTGAATTGCACCAACTACACCAATTGGTGAATTGCACCAACTACACCAATTGGTGAAATTGCACCAACTACACCAATTGGTGAAATTGCACCAACTACACCAATTGGTGAATTGCACCAACTGCACCAATTTCCCATTATTGGTGCAATTGGTGTGATTGGTGCACTATCACCATGTTCACCAATCATCATCCAATATTCACCATCTAAGCCAACACCTTAGCCATATTACAAAAGCCCCACCCACCATGAGAAATTTGACCATCGGAGTCGAGTCGAGTCGAAAAAACCATTCGACTCGACTCGAGTCATTTTCTAATCGACTCACCTTTTCGACTAAACGACTCGAGTCGTTAGTCGAGTCGAAAATTATTTTTCCAAACGACTCGACTCCAAGTCGACTCGAGTCGACTCAAGTCGAGTCGTTGTCCAACTATATATCTCATGTACTTTTTTTACTTTTTGGTTACACTTTCCATTTTTCATTCGATTTGAGTGTACAAATCGTCTCGGGACCAAAAACTGTAGCACTATGTGTCCCTAAGCATTTGTTGTTAACAAAAATTCTCAAAAGTTTGTAGCTTCTCCTTCTTTTTTGTGTGGAGTATTAAAAAATGCATGGTTATAAATATTGAAGTGAGTTTTCTTCGCCAGAACCCCCCGAGGAAGCCTCATAAATTTTTGATTCGTCAAATTTTTCTTCTTCTTTTGAGACCTTCACACCTTCATTTTACCTCTAATTGACCATTTTAGGTCAAGTGTGAGAGGAAAATGAAAACTTGTTTTAAAATTAAATTAAATTCGAAAACTTGAGACAATTTGGGTGTGCCTCAGCTCTTGAACAATAACAAAAACATGTGAAAATACAGAAACTTTTAAAAGTACTGTACTAACAAACCGGACAACCGGATGAATTGAAAACTTGATCCAATTTTTGTTCTTCTCCCCAGCAATTTTCATGTCCTCTTTTCTTTTTCCATCTTTTTTTGTTCGGCTGGCGCCTGCCCTCCGCAATTATACCAACAAATGTTTTGGTTATATGTAATTTATACACATTTCTCATCGGCCTTGTGAACAAACCTAACTTTCATAAGGGCTGATTCACGAACTAAAAAAATGTTTAAAAATTTTTTTTTAATTTTCGAGTTTTTCAGCCAAAAATGATGACAAATCAATATTTTTGAAGCTTCTGGGGTGATTTCTGATGAAAATAAGCTTCGAGAACCCTATTTTGCTTTATTTTATGAATTTTTTCGAAATTTTACGAAAAATCAGCAAAAACTTCTGAAAAGTGGATTCCAGAGTCAATTTTAATCAGAAATCCCTCCAGAAGCTTGAAAAATATCGATTTGTCATCATTTTTGGCTGAAAAACTCGAAAAACTAATTTTTGACCTACAATGTTTTTTCGACTTTTTGTGAATTGATCTTTCGATGTTAAAAAAACATTTTTTTTCGTTCGTGAATCAGCCCTTGAGCATTTTATAGTTAGATATTAGCAACTGATTTTTAAAAATATTGGATTTTGATCGTATGCATATGATAGAATGGTCTAAGACGATCATAATGATATAAATTTTGATGACTTTACCTTAGCCATAAGTGATTTAGCGATGTTTAGTCGATATTTAGTCGATAAGTCGCTAAATCACTTATGGATAAGGTAAACTCTTAAAATTTATATCATTCTGTTCGTCATAGACCATTCTATCCTATGAATACGATTAAAATCCAATATTTTTACTTTACTTGCTTAAAAAACCTGAAAATGTCATTTAGTCGATTCGAGATACCCTTAAATTGCTCATTTTATACAAATTTATCATCAGGGGCCAAAAATTCTATGAATTCGGCTCCTGATGATAAATTTGTCTGAAATGTGCAATTTAAGCCCCAGAAATGTTCTCTGCTAGATTTTTCCAGTCTAATTTTTCTATATCATTTTTGTTGCGCCCCTCTACGAGCACACAAAATATCCGGTTCATTTGATTTATGGGTCACTCAACAAATTTGCTTTTTCTCTTTTTCTGATTTTTTTTGTACATAGTTGTTGTATATAATTCAAGTCCCAAGAGAAAGAAGAGAAATTTTAATTAATATTTTCCATAAAAAATAAAATAATGTGCGACTTTCGAGCTCTCTACGCTCTCTTCCAGAATCCGCGCACCTATCTAGAGATTATCAATAGAGCGCATTTCGTCTCCTCTCTCTCATTCGCTTGGCTTGTGGATAGATTAGTGTGTATGCCAGTCTGCGCCCTCCACTCTCTCACAATATATGCCTCCTAGTTTACCTACATTCTTCACACTCTTCTCTCGCTACCCCACACTTTTTTCCCTATCATTTTTTCCAACTTTACCTGGTTTTGCTTTCCTGGACCGGACCGGGCTTTTTTTCCGGGTGGGGCCCCACCCGAAAAAAAAGCCCGGTCCGGTCCACCCGGTTCTTTTTTATGCTTGTTTATTTGCATACCTCTGGGTGGGCTTGTTGTTTTCTTCTAACATAAGGCCTTTGTTGTTTTCGGCATTTTGTTTACCTTTCCGGATCCTTGTAGTATTTTTCTAAGGACACGTGGAATTTGCCGAGTTTTTTGGCCTTTAGACTTTTTGGGCCTGGCCCCCCAGAAGCCCCCCAACCTGAAATAAACAGGTTTCCTCAATCAAGCCTACACCGCTGTGAGAGGATTTCATTTTTGTGATTTCTAAACACGTTTTTCTCATAAATTCTTCAGAATTTCTCTCATTTTATCATCTTCTTCTTGTGTTTTGATTTTTCATGTTTCACTCCCCCCAAAAAATCCGTGACTCTCTAGTTGAAAAATACCAAAATTTTGGTGATTTTTGAAGTGTGTAAGTAAAACACGGTATTTCAAGAGGGTTGTTCACTCCTCCTCTCACATTTTTTTTTCAATTTCGCCTTGTCCACACACAGAGAAATACAAACACATAATATGTACAAAACCCAAGTATTTGTGTAGTAAAAACCCATAAGTACTGAACTAATGTGATTTGTGTACACACATTAATAAATACGATATATGCTATTTATAAGAAACGTACATTAGGCGGGTCATTATTATTATTCTTATGCGATGCGATTTAGTTGTTGTTGTGTACCTTTTAATTATACAGGGAGGATCCTCCGCGAGTAACCTTGGCATTTTTTGTCTCTGCGTCAGACAAATCATATGTTTACCGAATTGTTGGGTACAAACTCGGAAAAAAAAACATTTTCTTAGGGAAATTTCCGCTATATAGCTATATAAACTATAAAAGACCTGTAAACCAAGTTTTTGCCACGTCATAGTTATCCACGTGGCCGCTGAAGCGGTAGATAGTGCCGCTTACGCGGAAGCTTGCGGTTCACGAAATTTTAAAAAATCGTTTTTTAACGTTAAAAAAGCAAAAAAGTGATTCACGAACGGTATTTTTATTCATTTTTTCACCATTTTCTTAACACAGCTGAAACGCAGGCTGATTAGAAAGTCTTTAAATAGCTTTTCTGGACACTAAAATGTGTTTTAGCTTCACTTTATTCAATGTGTTAAGAAAATGGTAGAAAAATGAATAAAAATACCGTTCGTGAATCACTTTTTTGGTTTTTTTTAACGTTAAAAAACGTTTTTATGTTATTTAGTGAATCACTGCATAATAACCTTGCCCATTTTTCTCACCGTCTCGCCAATTTTCTAAGGTTTTCTAACAAAACCTGTTTTTGGTTGTTCCTACCTCGTTTTCCCCCCCCTGGTTTCTTTCGCCCTACTCGCTAATCCTCTTTACTTTTCACCTTTCCGCGCTGAGAAAAATCTAGGTTTGAACCAAGCGCTCCTGATTAACTTAGGCTATAAGGATTGATCATAATTTACGCCAACTTCAACAACAAAAAAAGTTCCAAGACCACCCGACAAGTTTTGTTGATAAGATTACCCATTACTTACATTAGTTGTCCTCTCTCCAAAATACAACAGCAGAAATTTTTTATCATATTTGTATGGGGGAAAGGACATTAAGTGAGAGAAGACGAGACTTGTTTATTATTGCCCCGCACATTTTTATAGTTTTTTTTTTTCAAAAATTGATTTTCTATTAGTATTCAAGTACTATTCGAATTTTCGTTTTGATCTACGATTTTTTTCTTGAAATTTTGCGCTAAAAATCCCACAGAATCTTCATTTTTTTTTTCATAAATAATTTCGAATTTATTTTTAATAACCCCTGGGGTTTTCCAAGACCCCTCCCCCGAAAAACGTTTAACAATTTTTCTCCATCAAAAGTTTTTTCGGCCGGTGTGCTCCACTGCTCCGTTGCTAGGAAGCAGAGCTCTTTCTGGCTCTCAGCAGCGCGCATGCACAGCGCGCCAACGAAAAAGTGTATTTCCGCTCAATTTAGTATTAGAGCACACAGCGGCGGGCTCTTTCCCCCTACTCCATTTTTTGCTGCCCCCGGCTCCGCCTTCTCATATTTTTCCATGTGCTCGCATGTGTCATTATTATTATTATTATGATTCTAGCTTTTTTGTGGTTATATTTGGGGCTTCCTTTAATCTCATTGTTATTCTCACTTAGCCTAACTCGAATTTCGCAAAAAATTTGATCTCTCATTCCCTTTTGTTAGCCTTTGTTGCAACGTAACAATCGAATTTCCTTCCCCAACAAAAAAAACGTTTTTCTTTCCAGCCATAACGATTGAAAATAGTCGGAAGCGAAAAATGGACGGCGCACAGCCAGTCAATTTGGTGCCGTCCGTTTCAATGGAATCGCTGACATCGCAAGATTCGGCTAATAGTTTATCACAGGTGAGAAGCCTTTCTTTTGCTCCTTTAGAAAATCTTTCGTCTTGCAGGTTCGCACGCTTTTCGTTTCCGGTCTACCGATGGACGCAAAACCGCGCGAGCTCTATCTTTTATTCCGCGGTTGTCGTGGTTACGAGAACTCTTTGTTGAAAATGACGGCGAAGAATGGAAAACAGACGTCGCCGGTTGGATTTGTCGTATTTCTCACACAACAGGATGCGCAAGACGCCCGGAAACAATTGCAAGGCGTTCGATTCGACCCCGATTGCGCGCAAGTTCTTCGCCTCGAACTCGCCAAATCGAACACGAAAGTGGCGCGGCCAAAACAATCGCCACCGCCAGCGTTGCAAACCGGCGGTGTTCCGCAATTCCTGGCGCCAATTCAACCGGATTTGGCGGGAATGATTGATCCGACGGCGCTACTCAATGAACATCAGTTGCTGGCGCTGAGTTTTCCGCATTTACAAGCGGCGCAAGCGTTGCAAGCGTATATGCCGACGGCGGCTCTACATCAACAATTGCATCAACCTGCGTTGTATGCACAGCTACAAGGTAAGATTATTCTTGGTTAAGTGATTCAGGAAATGAAAAAAACGTTTTTTTTTTCTGTTAAAAATTCTGTTAAAAATATGCTTGGAAGCATTTTTGAGAAAACAAATTATACAGAATATTATTTTGATTAGAGACAATGGAAAATTGATAGAGCGCAGAGAACACAATTAAATTTTCCGGCGAAATTACAAAATAACTGATTGTGTCCTAACGGAGCGAGTGTAAACCGCAAGCTTCCGCGTAAGCGGCACTATCTACCGCTTCAGCGGCCACGTGGATAACTATGACGTGGCAAAAACGTGGTTTACAGTTTTTTTTAGTTTTTGCCACATCATAGTCACGTGGCCGCTGAAGCGGTAGATAGTGCCGCTTACGCGGAAGCTTGCGGTTTACACTCGCTCCGCTCGAAGGTTAGGACACAATCAGTTATTTTGTAATTCCGCTCGAAAATTTAATTTTTTTCTCTACGCTCTCTCATTTTTCCATTGTCTCTAATGGAAAAATTGATGCAGTAATTCACGAAATTAAAAAAAAACCGTTTTTTAACGTTAAAAAACCACAAAAAGTGATTTACGAACGGTATTTTTATTCATTTTTTCACCATTTTCTTAACACATTGAATAAAGTAAAGCTAAAACGCATTTTAGTGTCCAGAATTACTATTTTAACGTAAGTTACAAAACTGAAATTTTGAGAGGAAAAAACAAGGAATTTCTAGATTTTGAATATGAATTTTGAAATTTTCTTGATTTTTGTAAATTTTTATTTGATTAAAATATTTTTAAAGTAAAAAAAAACATTTTCAGACAGAATTCAATTATGTGAATCAAAATATATTTTGCGGGTTTTCAATTGAAAAATTCATGAAACGTATTTTCTCCGGAATTTTTTCAAATGTAAATTCAGTCACAAATTCGATCTTTTCATCACTAAAAAATTTTCGATTGAATTTTCAGATAGAAATTTCTTTTTTTTTTTCGGACCTTTTTAGGCCTTTCGAGAAAAAATCCCCTGGGGCTTTTACTATTCAAAGAGGGCCCGATCTTTTGAGCAAATAAAATTTTGTCGTCTTACCCCCCTTTAAGACCTTCTAATCAACCTAAAAGACAAATCAAGCCTTCAAAATCAAATTGTTGATTTTTCGGGAGATGTGAGGCTTGATTTGTCTTTTAGGCTGATTAGAAGCTCTTTAAATAGCATTTCTGAACACTAAAATGCGTTTTAGCTTCACTTTATTCAATGTGTTGAGAAAATGGTAAAAAATGAATAAAAATACCGTTTTTTAACGTTAAAAAACGTTTTTTATTTCGTGAATCAGTAGGGGTATCCAGAATTTTTCGTTTCGCAATGAATGTTATTAGAAATTTCTTCCCTCACAGCAAAATCAGCACCCTTTCCTTTCCTTCCTGATCTCCGACAAAAATCACAACACTTGCAGCAAACGCTGGCGCTGCACAATATGCAGCAGCAGTTGCAGCGGCCGCCGCCGCTCAACAACAATCACACCAACACCACCAACACAATCACCTTCAGCAGCAGCAGCAACCTCAGCCGCCACTTCCACCAACACAACAGCAAAATGGCGTATCATCGCCAGCGCCGACGTCAGCTGGAGCAGCAACTCCGGGAGCGACTCCCGCAGCAGCAGCAGCAGCAGCATGTTCCACACTTTTCGTCGCCAATTTGGCGGCTGATATCAATGAGGAACAGTTGCGCGGAGTGTTCAAGGCTTTTGCCGGTTTCACACGTCTTCGTCTTCACAACAAAAATGGGAGTTGTGTGGCGTTTGTCGAGTATTCGGATTTGCAAAAAGCGACGCATGCCATGATTTCGTTGCAAGGATTTCAGGTAGATAGCATGGTTTTTTCACGTTTTCTCCTGGAACTGTCCCACAAATCTCTGACATTTTCAGGTTTTTTAAGCATATTCATATGATAGAATGGTTTAAGACGAACAGAATGATATAAATTTTGATAACTTAACCTTATCCATAAGTGATTTAGCGATATTTAGTCGATAAGGTCGCTAAATCACTTATGGCTAAGGTAAACTCATCAAAATTTATATCATTCTGTTCGTCTTAGAGCATTATACCCTATGAATACGATTAAAATCCAATATTTCAACTCATTTGCTTAAAAAACCTGAAAATGTCGTTTAGTCGAACGCCGTTTACGCGAAATACGCGACATCTACCGCTTCAGCGGCCACGTGGATAATTATGACGTGGCAAAAACTGAAAAAAACAACTGTAAACCAAGTTTTTGCCACGTCATAGTTATCCACGTGGCCGCTGAAGCGGTAGATAGTGCCGCTTACGCGGAAGCTTGCGGTTTACACTCGCTCCGCTCGGAAATTTAATTGTGTTCTCTGCGCTCTCTCAATTTTCCATTGTCTCTAATTGAAAAATTGATGCAGAAATTCACGAAATTTAAAAAAAAAAGGGAACCCTAGTTTCTAAAAAACATTGTTCTGTACAATCTTCGCCCAATTTTCCGCCCTATTACACTCTTTAAGAAAAAAACCCGATTTTCAGATTGCTTCAACCGACCGCGGAGGCCTGCGCATTGAATACGCTCGCAATAAAATGGCGGATGTCAACGGATAATCTTTTCTCACACGTCACCGCATTTCCCATGGAAGCATTTTGTCTCGAAACCGATCTCTTCTCTGACCTGACCATCTACCCTTTCAAAAATTGCACCAAATGTGTACATACATATTATTATTTTACGAATATCTGTGATTTTTTGTACCACATATTATTTTACCCTTTTTTTTCTGCTTTTTGCCCATACATTCCAATTTTTCCCAAGTTTTCTTCATGTAATAAGTTTTCCTAATGAATGAATGTGATTTTTGATTTTGACCTATTTTTGTATTCGACGCGTGAAAGAGCACTTTTGTAAGTACCGTTTTTCAAGTACTCATGTTCACTCAGTTTTTTTGAACAAGTGTTTGTTCATATTTGAAATTGAAAAAAGCACAGATTTACTGTCAGAATAAAAAAAACGTTTTTTTAACGTTAAAAACCCAAAAAAGTGATTCACGAACGGTATTTTACAGAATATTCTGCGATTAGAGACAACGGAAAATTGAGAGAGCGCAGAGAACACAATTGAGCGAAATTGCAAAATAACTGATTGTGTCCTAACCTTCGAGCGAGGCGAGTGTGAACCGCAAGCTTCCGCGTAAGCGGCACTATCTACCGCTTCAGCGGACACGTGGATAACTATGACGTGGCAAAAACTTGGTTTACAGTTTTTTTTAAAGTTTTTGCCACGTCATAGTTATCCACGTGGCCGCTGAAGCGGTAGATAGTGCCGCTTACGCGGAAGCTTGCGGTTTACACTCGCTCCGCTCGAAGGTTAGGAGTCCTAACCGCAAGCTTCCGCGTACGCGGCACTATCTACCGCTTCAGCGGCCACGTGGATAACTATGACGTGGCAAAAACTTTAAAAAATAACTGTAAACCACGTTTTAGTTATCCACGTGGCCGCTGAAGCGGTAGATAGTGCCGCTTACGCGGAAACTTGCGGTTAGGACTCTTAACCTTCGAGCGGAGCGAGTGTAAACCGCAAGCTTCCGCGTAAGCGGCACTATCTACCGCTTCAGCGGTCAACTATGACGTGGCAAAAACTAAAAAAAAAACTGTAAACCACGTTTTTGCCACGTCATAGTTATCCACGTGGCCGCTGAAGCGGTAGATAGTGCCGCTTACGCGGAAGCTTGCGGTTTACACTCGCTCCGCTCGAAAATTTAACTGTGTTCTCTGCGCTCTCTCAATTTTCCATTGTCTCTAGTGGCTAAAAAATTGATGCAGAAATTCACAAAATTCAAAAAAAAACGTTTTTTAACGTTAAAAAACCAAAAAAGTGATTCACCAACGGTATTTTTATTCATTTTTTCAACATTTTCTCAACACATTGAATAAATTGAAGCTAAAACGCATTTCATTTTCAGCATGTTAGGAGCATTTTCAGAAAACGCTGAATATACCATCTGATTCGTCTCGTCGAGATGAGCCAGGAAAACAGTTTACTTGTTTCTGAAGTGCATTTTCAACGTGAAAACGACATTTTCAAAAGCTTCTGCTATATTTATTAAAAAAATCAATAATCCAAATCCAAAGGAACACGATAACTCAAAGGAATCACATCATATTCAGCCATACATAATTCATTGATATAACTAAACTCGCAACAATTTCGACAAAATGGATTCGGCTCGAAATTGAACATTCGAAATCCTAAATTCGCAATATTACTCATCAATATCATATGATCCATCGTGTTGAAATGAATCTCCACAAATATTTGACAAACAAAATGATTTTCCAAAAATGGCAAAAGTGCCCGTTGTTCACCGCCTTCTATATCAATTTTCAGAAAATCGACATGTTTTTGTTTTTTGGGCGATTCATCGAGAAGTTTAGCAATCGGATATTTTTCACCGATCTCTCCGACATACGCTTTTCCACCAATTTTTTTGTAGCTCTCCAAAGTTCTGGCGGATTGTGGCGAAACATCGATTCCGAATAGAGCGCATTTGAATCCTGTGCGATTTTGGAAATCTTTTTCGAAGTTTATTTGATTGTTCAGACCCAGGGATAATAATCTGTAAGAAAAATAATGTTTTTTTTTTGGAAATCCGGTCAATTTTCCATTTTAAAGGAACATACTGCTGTCCATGTTCCTTTAAAATATCAATTTTCGTTGCGAAACGGCCCTGTTCCTTTAAACTTGGGTCTCACAACGATCTGAAGCTTTTTGGGACCCAAATTTAAAGGAACATAGCCTTATTTAGTCTCAAAATGACTGGAATTGGCCGTGTTCCTTTAAACTTGGGTCTCACAGCGATAAAAGACCCAAATTTAAAGGAACATAGCCTTATTTAGTCTCGAAATAACTGGAATTGGTCCTGTTCCTTTAAACTTGGGTCTCACAACGATCTAAAGCTTTTTGGGACCCAAATTCAAAGGAACATAGCCTTATTTACCCTCAAAATGACTGGAATTGGCCCTGTTCCTTTAAACGTGGGTCTCACAACGATCTAAAGCTTTTTTGGACCCAAATTTAAAGGAACATAGCCTTATTTAGCCTCAAAATGACTGGAATTGGCCCTGTTCCTTTAAACTTGGGTCTCACAACGATCTAAAGCTTTTTGGGACCCAAATTTAAAGGAACATAGCCTTATTTAGCCTCAAAATGACTGGAATTGGCCGTGTTCCTTTAAACTAGGGTCTCACAACGATCTAAAGCTTTTTGGGACCTAAATTTAAAGGAACATAGCCTTATTTAGTCTCAAAATGACTGGAATTACACGTGGAATTCGACGGAGCACAATTCTAGACTCACACACATCCTTTGCGCGCCAATTCCGCATCACACACAAATTTCCCACCATCACCATAACCGACTCTTTCCAACTTCGGGCAAAACGCTTCAATCGAGATTTTCTCATAGAACAGCGAATTGTTGTTGGTTTTCGAGGCCGCCAGCAACATTTTTCGAGCCATTTTCGACTCCCTCAAAAACGATTTTCGTTTTTCGAATTGTTTTTGATAAACATCGTCGAGATCTGGTTTTTCTTCTTGTTTAACAAAGAGATTTTCAGCTTTTTGATATTCCAAAGTTGGACGAAGTCGTACATTTTCCAGTTTCTCATTGAAAAACGTCAAATACACGAAAAACACCAGCAGAATTATTGTGCACAATTTCAGACTCTTCATTTTTCTGAAAATGACTTTTTTCCTTCATTTCCACGTCATCTTAAACTCACGTCACGTTTCATTTTCAGATTTTTAGATAGTTTTATGTTTTGCAAAAAAAAATGGAAGAGAAAAAACCTCCTCTCACACCTGCGCCCTCCCCCTCCAGCACACTCTCTCATCGCTGGCCGAGGAGTTTTCTAGGCCATGGCCATGGCATTTTTTTCTTTTTTTTTTTTTTTTTCGTTTTTGGGACTTTTTCAAAGAAAATTGCTGTTCTAGGTTGAAAAATTGATGTGACAAGAGAAGATGGTGATGCTGAATATAGATGTTGTTATGAAACGACTGCAAGATATTCGAGATCCCACGCAAGAGGCAATCGAAACGATGACCCTGTGGATTATGCATTATAAGGATAAAGCTTCGATTGATGTTATTGTTCAGGGTTGGATGAATGCGTTTAAAGGTTTAAAGATCTCTTGAGTTTTCAAAAAATAATTTTTTTCAATTTTTTAGTGGCGAAAACTGATGAAAAGCGGATAACATTGTTCTACGTCATGAATCATGTTGTTCAAAAAGCAAAGATGAAAAATATGGATGCTCTAATCATCTCATTCCAACCGCATGTTTTGACTTCTATTGGAATCGGGAAGAAATCGCCAAAAGTCAAGGCGGCCATGAAAAAGTGTTTGGAGTGTTTTGGACCCAGGGAGGTTTTCACCAGCGCCACAATGATTGCTATGAAGAATTTGTTGGAAGCTGATGATGCTTTTGATACTGAGGAAACTGTTTTGGACATTGATAATGACGAAATTGTGAGAAAAGTCACTTCTTTTATCTCGGCTGAGAATGTTGTGGCGGATATGATGAAAACGTTGCATGAGGGAGATTTTGATTATAAGGAGAGGGTTAGAAATGGCATGAAAGGTGAGCGTTTTGGGGCAGGAAATTAGAAGCCTATGGAAATTCTGTTAAAAAATAGGAGCGAGTGTAAACCAAGTTTTTGCCACGTCATAGTTATCCACGTGGCCGCTGAAGCGGTAGATAGTGCCGCTTAGGCGGAAGCTTGCGGTTTACACTCGCTCCGCTCGAAGGTTAGGAGTCCTAACCGCAAGCTTCCGCGTGAGCGGCACTATCTACCGCTTCAGCGGCACTATCTACCGCTTCAGCGGCCACGTGGGTAACTATGACGTGGCAAAAACTTTAAAAAAACTGTAAACCAATGTTTTTGCCACGTCATAGTTATCCACGTGGCCGCTAAAGCGGTAGATAGTGCCGCTGAAGCGGAAGCTTGCGGTTTACACTTGCTTCGCTCGAAGGTTAGGACACAATCAGTTATTTTGTAATTTCGCTCAATTGTGTTCTCTGCGCTCTCTCAATTTTCCATTGTCTCTACTATTTCACGAACTTAAAAAAAACGTTTTTTTAACGTTAAAAAACCCGAAAAAGTGATTCACGAACGGTATTTTTATTCATTTTTTACCATTTTCTTAACACATTGAATAAAGTGAAGCTAAAACGCATTTTAGTGTCCAGAATTGCTATTTCAAGATCTTCTAATCAGCCTAAAAGACAAATCAAGCCCTAGGGTGATAACGGGTTTTGAAATAAGGTAAGTTTAGTCTTAGGTAACTCGACGTGCTAATCATTATCCTGCAAAAATTAACTGCTGAGCTCCAGTCTGAGCCGCGCAAATGAGCTCCAAATTTTGCTCAGAAAATCTCTCAATTTTCATATGAAATAAGTATTTTTTGGGTAGAATAGTAGTACCTTAGGGTTGTAAATCTGAAATCAGTGAAATTTCATATGAAAATTGAGATTTTTGATTTTCTGAGAAAAATTTGAAGCTCAGCAGCTAATTTTTGCGGGATAATGATCTGCACGTCGAGTTAAATAAGACTGAACTTACCTTAACTCAAACCCCGTTATCACTCTAATGGAAGTCCCTTATGAGGCTTGATTTGTCTTTTAGGCTGATTAGAAGGTCTTGAAATAGCATTTCTGGACACTAAAATGCGTTTTAGCTTCACTTTATTCAATGTGTTGAGAAAATGTTGAAAAAATGAATAAAAATACCGTTTGTGAATAACTTTTTTGGTTTTTTAACGTTAAAAAATTGTATTTCGTGACTTACTGCATTATAAAAAATATACGATTACATGACACAAAAAGGAACGTTTTGTATATTTTTTTTGCAACAAAAGTGTACATTTTCTCCATTCACAGACCGTGAAGAAGGTGCACATTTTGGAGCGAAATTACAAAATAACTGATTGTGTTCGAGCGAAGCGAGTGTAAACCGCAAGCTCCCGCGTAAGCGGCACTATCTACCGCTTCAGCGGCCACGTGGATAACTATGACGTGGCAAAAACTAAAAAAAAAACTGTAAACCAAGTTTTTGCCACGTCATAGTTATCCACGTGGCCGCTTACGCGGAAGCTTGCGGTTTACACTCGCTCCGCTCGAAAAGAAAAAAATGTCGAAAAAACATTGAGTTTTTTAGCCAAAAATGATGACAAATCGATATTTTTCAAGGTTCTGGAGTAATTTCTGATGAAAATTGACCTTCAGAAGGTTTTGCTGATTTTTCGTTGATGAATTTCGAAAAAAATTCATAATAGGGTTCTCGAAGCTTATTTTCATCAGAAATTACTCCAGAAGCTTGAAAAATATCGATTTGTCATCATTTTTGGCTGAAAAAAACATTTTTCAACATTTTTTTCTTTGACAGACCGTGAAGAAGGTGCACATGTTCTCGAAGAAATTCACACGGCCATAAATGTCACGAAACAAGTTCGAAGTTCGATGGAAGCGCGCAAGAAGAAAATGATCGAATTAATCGAGACACTCGAATTAGCGAAACGTGTCTATTTGCATCAAAAACGTGAAGTTTTGGTGGTCGAAGAGGCCTATACGAATTTCCGCGACGGAATTAAAACTGTGCACGATGAGTTGACGGAGATGGAGGCGACTGGAGTGTATCCGGGTGTGACGCCACCAAGAGAGGCGCCGTCGCCGACGGCTGATGAGGATATTTATGCGACGGGTGTGGAGAATGCTATACAGCGTGAGTTTTAGTAATCCGCGTGGCCGCTGCGCGGAAGATAGTGCCGCTTACCGCGGAAGCTTGCGGTCTACACTCGCTCCGCTCGAACAAAATCATAGTCTGGACCGCAAGCTTCCGCGTCAGCGGCACTATCTACCGCACAGCGGCCACGCGGATTACTATGACTTTGAAAAAATCGTACTGATATTCCGCGTGGCCGCTGACGCGGAAGCTTGCGCGTCTACACTCGCTTCGCTCGAAAAAAATAATAGACCGCAAGCTTCCGCGTGGCGGCCACGTGGATTACTATAATGTGTAGTAATCCGCGTGGCCGCTGCGCGGAAGATAGTGCCGCTCACGCGGAAGCTTGCGGTCTACACTCGCTCCGCTCGAACAAAATCCAAATTTTTTTGAATTTTGAAAGTTTCGCGCTGAAAAAATCCTAATTTTAATTACCAGAAATTCAAAAAAAAATTAATTTAAGACGTGAATTTTTATGAAATTCATTTTCAGAAAAATTAAAATTTCGAGAATTTTTAGAATTAACATTTCAGATTTTTTTATTGTTAAAAAACATTTTTTTCAAATGAAAAATTATGAAAATTTGAAATTCCACGTGGATTTTCATATGGTTAACATGAGCAATGTCTCAGTTTTCACGAAATTTTATTGGCGCGAAAAATATGCCACGTGGCATGATTTTTGGTACGAAAATTCGAATTTTTCGCTGAATTTCATTATGAAAAATTCAAATTTTGTGAAATTTTTGAACTCAAAAATCCAGGGCTGAAAATCCACGTGGAATTTTTTCGTCAAAAATTTAAAAAAAATTTCGAATTTATTTTTTTAGAAGTAAAAATCCACGTGGCAAAAAATACACAGTATTTTAAAGGAACAAGAAATTCATGTGGAATTTTTTCCTCTAAAAAATGAAAAAAAACCGAATTTCTATTTTCAAAAGTAAAATTCCAAAAGAAAATTCAAATTTTATGAAAATTCTGAAAATTAGCTCCAATTTCTGCCCGAATTTCAAAAATCCAAATTTCAAAATTTTTAAAGAATTTTCAAAAATTTCCAGATTTTTCCAGATTTTTCCAGAGAAATACTCAGTATTTTTAAAAAGGCTGAAAATCCACGTGGAATTTTTTCCTCAAAAAAAAAAATTCAAATTTTATGAAAAATTCTGAAAATTAGCTCCAATTTCTGCCCAAAATCTTGAATTTTCAACATTTTTGAGAAATTTTCCACGTCATACCTCACATTTCCTTCAAAAATCTTGAAAAATTTCCAGATTTCCGCGCCCCCGAAACCTGGGATAATCGCCAAGCGATCGACATGGAAATGGATGAAGAAGATCGACCGCAAGCATCGATTCCGATTCCGATTCCGATTCCGATTCCGCAAGATCAACAGCCATCGCTGAAATCGCGAATCGATATGTTGGGTTTGATAGAAGGAGGTGGAGGAGCTGAGAAAGTGATCGAGGAACCCGATTTTTCGAAACCTCCCCCGATTTTTAATATGACATTGCCACCACCGGGAACAAGTTCGGCGATGAGTGCTTTTGGAGTTCAGGCTGCGGTAGGTTTGGGCGAAAATTCGACTTTCTAGACCAAAAAATCATGAATTTTGAGCCAAAATTCAAGAGAAATGGCAAAAAATCATGAATTTTCGGGTCCTGAAGCTTGAAAAATCTGTAATTTTCAGCTAGAAACCATGAAATTTTCAGATTCTCAAGCCTGGGGTAGGTTTTGAAGTTACCCTATCTTTTAAGCTTAAGCCGTAAGCCCTAAGCCTTTTTTTCCACAAAATTTGAGTAATCCGCGTGGCCGCTGCGCGGAAGATAGTGCCGCTTACGCGGAAGCTTGCGGTCTACACTCGCTTCGCTCGAACAAAATCCAAATTTTTTAAATTTCAAAAATTTCGCGCTGAAAAAATCCTTTTTTTAATTACCAGAAATTCATTTAAAAAATTAATTTAAGACGTGAATTTTTGTGAAATTCATTTTCAGAAAAATTAAAATTTCGAGAATTTTTAATCGAATTTCAGACGTGAACTTTTGTCTGAAAATGTGAAAATTTAAAGTTCCCGTGTGGAAAATCAACTAGAAAATTGATTTTTGCCGAAAATTTCAGGATTTTTTGATCAATTTCCCAAAATTTGCTTTCAGATCGAAAAATTGCAGAAAAATCAATTTCTGAATCAGAGTTTTCAGAGTTTTTGAATTTTTCTGAATACAATTAAACAAAATCCAGAAATTTTCCAAATTTTTATTTGAAATTTTAAATTTTCCCCTTTTCTTACCTAAAAATCGAAATTTTCAAAAACCCCCGAAAAAATACGTTTCAAAATTTTGATATAATTTTTTAAAATCAAATATTTTTTCAATCTTTGAATGGTGTTTTCAATAATAAATTTTGGAAATTTCAAAGTTTTTGGCGCGAAAAATTGAAGATTTTCGAAATTTCTTTGAAAAATGAGAATTTACAAGATTTTCTCTAGTAAATCCGAAATTTTGTGTCAAAATTAATCAATTTCAAATTTTCTCGAGAATTTTGGTTTTGATTTTTCTCACAAATAAGAAATTTCTGAAAATTTATCAAAATTTCGGCTCGAAAGGCTCCAAATTTCAAGTTTAACATGAGCAATGCTCAAAAATCTCAAAATTGGGCAAGGATTTTCAAGGAGAAAAAAATCACCAAAGTTGTAGCGCCCATGGTTGATCAGAGGTAGTTTTTGGGGAATTTTGTGAGCTATGACGTGGCAAAACTTTTTGAAATTGAAAAAATTTGAAAAAAAATTCAATAAAGTCACGTGGATTACTATATAGTAATCCGCGTGGCCGCTGCGCGGAAGATAGTGCCGCTTACGCGGAAGCTTGCGGTCTATACTCGCTCCGCTCGAACAAAATCCAATCAAAATAATATTTTTTTCGAGCGGAGCGAGTGTAGACCGCAAGCTTCCGCGTCAGCGGCACTATCTACCGCGCAGCGGCTAAATTACCCTAACTTTCTAGATTTTCTGTAGAAGTTAGGGTAACTTAGCCGCTGCGCGGAAAATAGTGCCGCTTACGCGGAAGCTTGCGGTCTACACTCGCTTCGCTCGAAAAAAAAATTGATTTTTTTTTCAAAAATAATCTAGATTGCTCAGATTATAGTACTTTTTCAAAAAATCCAAAAATCCGGAAGTTTTTCAAGTGAAAAAAAATTAAATTTTCAAAATTTTATTGAAAATTGAAAATTTTGGGTTTTTTCTGACATCAAAGCTGCTCAGATCAGAAAATCCCACAAATTTCAAATTTCGTCTCAAAATGCTCCAAATTTCAAGTTTAACATGAGCAATGCTCAAAAATCTCAAATTTCGTCTCAAAATGCTCCAAATTTCAAGTTTAACGTGAGCAATGCTCAAAAATCTCAAATTCCGTCTCAAAAAGCTCCAAATTTCAAGTTTAACATGAGCAATGCTTAAAAATCTCAAAATCCGTCTCAAAAAGCTCCAAATTTCAAGATTAACATGAGCAATGCTCAAAAATCTCAAATTCCGTCTCAAAAAAGCTTCAAATTTCAAGTTTAACATGAGCAATGCTCAAAAATCCCAAAAAACTTCAAAATTGAGCTCAAAAACCTCCAAATTTCAAGTTTAACATGAGCAATGCTCAAAAATCTCAAATTTCGGCTCTTTGAAACGTATTTTTTCGGGTTTTGAAAAATTCAAATTTTTTGAATCAAAAAACTATATTTTTTCCTATTTTTTGACATTTTTGTGTGGAAAAAATATAGTTTTTTGACGAAATTTTTTGTAAAAATTAAAATTCACCCTGTATTTTTTTCCAGCCACCAAAACCATCTCCTGAACAACCCGCAAATGTTCCTCTCACAATTTCCCGCTCCCAACACGCCGATATTCAACAAATCATGAATAAAATCAACCAAGCTCCGGCTCCAAATGTCCAAATTCCGCCGCCAGGAGGGGCTCCAGGAGGAGCCCAATCGATTTATCAAATGTTGCTCAAGCAGCAGGGATTTGGTGCAACTTCTTCGAGTTCTTCAGCTCCGCCGGCTGGAATTTCAAAAGATTGTGATGAAAGATCGGGTTATACCGCAAGATTTGCACCAAGTTCTACAGATTCCGCAACTGAACTCAGGAAATTCTCCAATGATGGACCTTCTGCGGCTCTAGGTGAGTTTTTGAGCATTGCTCATGTTAAACTTGAAATTTGGAGCGTTTTGAGACGGAATTTGAGATTTTTGATCATTGCTCATGTTAAACTTGAAATTTGGAGCTTTTTGACCTGAAATTTGAGATTTTTGAGCATTGCTCATGTTAATCTTGAAATTTGGAGCTTTTTGAGCCGAAATTTGAGATTTTCAGTCAAATTTAAAAATTTTTCAAAAACAAAAAAAAAATACGTTTCAAAAATTTTATATATTTTTTTGTTTTTATTTTCTATTAATGTAATCTCTTTTTTATTTAGCAAAAATTATGATTTCCGTAAGAAAAAAACTGAAAATGAATATTTGAGCTGAAAAACTTTTCAATATTAACATGAGCAATGCTTAAAAATCTCAAATTCCGTCTCAAAAAAGCTCCAAATTTCAAGTTTAACGGGGGACTTTCAGATATTCAAAAAAAATTGTGTTTTGCAAGCCTCGCACGTTTTATTTTTAAAAATTCGGAAAAATTATTTTAAAAATGGGCGTGGCTTGATTTTGCAAGCCTCGCACACTTTTTTCCACGTTTTTCTTTGTTTTTGACCTTCAAAATGTAAAAAAAATCAGATTTCAAATTTAAAAGTGTGTACCAGGCTTGCAAAAATTTAATTTAATTTTTTCCGGGAAGAAATGTGGAGGCGTGGCTTCAAATTTAAAAAAATTCGAAATAAAATTGCATTTTGCAAGCCTCGCACAAAATTTTCCCAAAAAATTAAACAAAAATTAGTTTAAAAATGGGCGTGGCTTGGTTTTGCAAGCCTCGCACGTTTTTTTTCTCTGAAAATTTTGAAGTTTTGCAGTTTTTGCGTTTTTTCTCTGAAAAAAATGTATTTTTTCGAATTTTTTATTGCAACAACACCAGAATTAGCATTGAAAAAAAAAATTTGATAATTGAAATTATATCAAAATTTTGAAACGTATTTTTTCGGGCTTTGAAAAATTCGAATTTTAGAATCAAAATTTGAGCTCAAAAAGCTCCAAATTTCAAGTTTAACATGAGCAATGCTCAAAAATCTCAAATTCCAGCTCAAAAAGATCCAAATTTCAAGTTTAACATGAGCAATGCTCAAAAATCTCCCGAATTTTGCAGCAGGCCTCAACCCAGCGGCATTTTCCAAAGGATATCAAGCGCGATTCGATATTCCACCCGGAATTGATATCACCCTTCCACCACCAATTCAACCACTGATCTCACCACAAGGATATCCAGCTAGACCTTCGGCAGATCCAAGACTTGCTCCAAACACGGGATATCAAGCCAAATTTGAGCATCCTCATGAATATCACGCGAAATTCGATTCTCCACCTGCAACTTCTGCTTCTGCTTCAAATTCAAGATCAGGAGGAGGATATCAGGGAAGATTTGAGCATGAACATCGAGATCATCGAAGAGATCAGCAGAATTTTGGAAGAAGTCCGGAACGAGGAGGAAGATTTGAAGATCGAAATGGTGGAAATCATTATCGAGGAGGCGGTGGAGGAAATCGGGGAGGATTTAGAGGCGGAAATGATAGGTGGGGGGAATTTTTGACGTGGATTACTATATGGTATTCCGCGTGGCCGCTGCGCGGAAGATAGTGCCGCTGACGCGGAAGCTTGCGGTTTACACTCGCTTCGCTCGAACAAAATCCAAATTTTTTTGAATTTTGAAAGTTTCGCGCTGAAAAAATCCTAATTTTGAAAAAAATCCTAAATTTGAGGAAATCGGGGAGGATTTAGAGGGAAAAATGATAGGTAGGGGATTTTTTTTGAATTGAAAAAATTTGAAAAAAAAATTTAAGCCACGTGGATTACTATATTGTTTTCCGCGTGGCCGCTGCGCGGAAGATAGTGCCGCTGACGCGGAAGCTTGCGGTCCACACTCGCTCCGCTCGAGCAAAATCGAAATTTTTTTCAATTTTGAAAATTTCGCGCTGAAAAAATCCAAATTTTAACTACCAGAAATTCAAAAAAAATTAATTTAAGACGTGAATTTTTATGAAATTTATTTTCAGAAAAATTAAAATTTCGAGAATTTTTACAATTAAATTTCAGATGTGAACTTCTGATTTTGTCTAAAAATGTAAAAATTTAAACTAGAAAATTGATTTTTGCCAAAAAATTTCGGGATTTTTTTATCAATTTCTCAAAATTTTATTGATTTTAGATCGAAAAATTGCAGAAAATTCAATTTCTGAATCGAATTTTCGGAGTTTTTGGATTTTTCCGAATAAATTTGAACAAAATTCAAAAATTTTGAAATTTTTATTTGAAAATTTCAATTTTTCCCCGCAAAATTTTAGAATTTCTTGATTTTTTGAAAAAAAAATTTTCAAAAGCAAAATTGTCGCGCCAAAATTAAATTTGAAAAAAAATCCAAAGAAATTGTAATTTTTTCTTACAAAAAGCAAGATTTCATTGATTTTCCCCTAAAAATCGAAATTTTCAAAAACCCCCGAAAAAATACGTTTCAAATTTTTTCTAAAAATTTTTGGACGATGTACTTGCTCAATAGATAAGTACCAGTCGATTGGATCAAAATTCATGAAAATTTCTTTTTTTTTGCAGATATCATCGCGGAAGCGGAAGCGGAA
This sequence comes from Caenorhabditis angaria, assembly GCA_947459285.1. Taxonomy (NCBI): domain Eukaryota; kingdom Metazoa; phylum Nematoda; class Chromadorea; order Rhabditida; family Rhabditidae; genus Caenorhabditis; species Caenorhabditis angaria. Next base: position 11,034,542 of record CANHGI010000001.1, read on the forward strand.
GCGGAAACCGCGATTGGCGCGGCGGAAATTCATCGCGTGGAAATTATAATAATCGATATTAAGATTTTTTGGTTTTTTTTTGTCAAATAATTTATTTTCGGTATCTTCTACCTCTCATGAACTTATTTATCTTCAAAAAATCAAAAAAAAAATTTTTTTTTTGAGAAAAATCGGTCTAAAGCCTGTTTTTTACCTGAAAATCCCGAATTTCAGCCAGAAAAAAATTAAAGCTAGAAAAATGGAATCTGAAACTACACCCGAAGGATATATTGTTGAAAAATGTGGAGAAGCTGAAGCTGAGGAGAAAAATCCGGAGATATTCAGATTTGCGAAACGAATGCAAATCGAGCCGAAAATCCGGAATTCGCCCGAGAAAATCGAGGAAAATCGGGGATTTTGGAGACGGATTTTTGAGGAGAAGAAAATTACCAAAGTTGCGGCGCCCATGGTTGATCAGAGGTATTTTTAACGTGTAGTAATCCGCGTGGCCGCTGCGCGGAAGATTGTGCCGCTTACGCGGAAGCTTGCGGTCTATACTCGCTTCGCTCGAGCAAAAAAAATTGATTTTTTTCAAAAATAATCTACATTGCTCAGATTATAGTATTTTTTCAAAAAATCCAAAAAATTCGGAAGTTTTTCAACTGAAAAAAATGAATTTTTCAAAATTTCTTGAAAATTGAAAATTTTGGATTTTTCTGACCCTAAATCTGCTAAAAAAATTTGATTTTTTTTCAAAAATAATCTAGATTGCTCAGATTATAGTACTTTTTTCAAAAAAATCAAAAATTTCGGCAAAATTCTGAATTTTTGAATTTTTCCCGAATCAAAGCTGTTCAGATTAGAAAATCGAACAAAAGCAAAATTTAAAGAGAATTTTTTGAAACAGTGAAAATTTGGAAAGATTCCTGAAATGAATTCTTTAAGTCTGCAATTCTAGATTGCTCAGATTATCAAATTTCAAGTTTAACATGAGCAATGCTCAAAAATCTCAAATTTGCGCTCAAAACGCTCCAAATTTCTAGTTTAACATGAGCAATGCTCAAAAACCTCAAATTCCGTCTCAAAAAGCTCCAAATTTCAAGTTTAACATGAGCAATGCTCAAAAATTGCAAATTTCGTCGCTCAAAAAGCAAAATTTGAAGACAAATTTTTGATTTTTTAGAATTTCTGTTAATTCTCCTTGCCACGTCATAACTCATGTTCAATTTTTTTGCAGCGAGCTCGCATTTCGAGTTTTGGTTCGAAAATACGGTGCACAACTCACCTACACTCCTATGATTCATGCTCATTTATTTGTGACTGATGGAACTTATCGCAGAAATTCGATGGCACTGATTGAGAAAGATCGACCGATTATTGTTCAGGTGGGAGATTTTTGAGCATTGCTCATGTTAATCTTGAAATTTGGAGCTTTTTGAACTCAAATTTGGAATTTTTAGGGTTTTTTAAGCATTGCTCATGTTAAACTTGAAATTTGGAGCGTTTTGAGACGGAATTTGAGATTTTTGAGCATTGCTCATGTTAAACTTGAAATTTGGAGCTTTTTGAGACGGAATTTGAGATTTTTGAGCATTGCTCATGTTAAACTTGAAATTTGGAGCTTTTTGAGACGGAATTTGAGATTTTTGAGCATTGCTCATGTTAAACTTGAAATTTGGAGCTTTTTGAACCGAAATTTGGAATTTTTTGGGATTTTTGAGCTTCAAAAATTCGAATTTTTCAAAACCCGAAAAAATACGTTTCAAAATTTTGATATAATTTCAATTATCAAATATTTTTTTCAATGCGGCCAATTCTGGTGTTGTTGAATTAAAAATTCGAAAAAATACATTGTTTTCAGAGAAAAAACGGAAAAATTGCAAAACTTCAAAATTTTCAGAGAAAAAAAGTGTGCCAGGTTTGCAAAATTCAAATTTTATTTCGAATTTTTTGAAATTTGAAGCCACGCCCCCCAGATTTCTTCCCGAAAAAAATTAAATTAAATTTTTGCAAGCCTGGCACACTTTTTTAAATGAGAAATCTGATTTTTATTGAATTTTTGAAGGTCAAAAACGAAAAAACGTGGAAAAAAAAGTGTGCGAGGCTTGCAAAATTCAAATTTTCAGAGAAAAAACTGTGCGAGGCTTGCAAAACCAAGAAAATTTATTGATTTTTTGCATTTTTATAAGGGAACAATAAAAAAGATTTTTAAAAATCAAGAAATTATAAAATTTTTCAAATTTTTTGCATTTTGTTCAAATGTATTCAGAAAAATCGAAAAACTCTGAAAATTCGATTCAGAAATTAATTTTTCTGTAATTTTTTGATCTAAAATAATCAAATTTTGGGGAATTTATCAAAAAATCCTGAAATTTTTGTTTGAAAATCGATTCAAAACCAAAATTCTCGAAAATTTGGATGAAAAAGTTGAAATTATCGATTTTTGGATCGAAATTCGTGGAAAAGAGACGGAATTTGAGATTTTTGAGCATTGCTCATGTTAATCTTGAAATTTCGAGCGAAGCGAGTGTAGACCGCAAGCTTCCGCGTCAGCGGCACTATCTTCCGCGCAGCGGCCACGCGGATTACTATGACTTCGAAAAATCGTAATCCACGTGACCGCTACGCGGAAGCTTGCGGTCCAGACTTTTATTTTATTCGAGCGAAGCGAGTGTAGACCGCAAGCTTCCGCGTCAGCGGCACTATCTTCCGCGCAGCGGCTAAGTTACCCTAACTTCTTCGGTTAATTGAGGAAGTTGTGGTAACTTAGCCGCTGCGCGGAAGATAGTGCCGCTGACGCGGAAGCTTGCGGTCTACACTCGCTCCGCTCGAACAGGAATTTGAGATTTTTGAGCATTGCTCATGTTAAACTTCCAGTTTTGCGCCAACAAAGTCGACACATTCCTCTCCGCCTGTCGTCTAGTCGAAGGACATTGTGATGGAGTTGATCTAAATCTGGGATGCCCCCAAATGGTCGCAAAACGTGGCAGATACGGTTCGTGGCTTCAAGACGAGATTGAGCTGATTTGCGATATGGTTGAAGCGGTCAGAGATTTTTGCCAGCTGCCAATTTCGTGCAAGATTCGAGTTCGTGAAAGTCGCGAGGAGACTGTGAAATATGCGAAGAGATTGGTCGAGGCTGGAGCTAGCATGTGAGGCGATTTTTTGTTTTTGAAAATCCGCAAGCTTCCGCGTAAGCGGCACTATCTTCCGCGCAGCGGCCATGCGGATTACTACACGTTATAGTAATCCGCGTGGCCGCTGCGCGGAAGATAGTGCCGCTTACGCGGAAGCTTGCGGTCTACACTCGCTCCGCTCGAACAAAATATTATATTTTGAAACGTAAAAAATCCACGTGGAATTTTTTGTCAAATCGAAAATTTGTGCCAAAAAATCCGGAATTTTGAAAACCTCTCCACAAATATGTAATCCACGTGGCAAAATTTTGAAAAATAATTTTTTTTTTTGAATTTTGAAAGTTTCGCGCTGAAAAAATCCTAATTTTAACTACCAGAAATGCATTAAAAAAATTAATTTCAGACGTGAATTTTTATGAAATTCATTTTCAGAAAAATTAAAATTTGAGAATTTTTAATCGAATTTTTATTCTAAAAATTCTCAAATTCCAATTTTTCTGAAAATGAATTTCATAAAAATTCACGTCTTAAATTGATTTTTTTTTAATTTTCAAAAACTGAATTTCTGGTAGTTAAAATTAGGATTTTTCAGCGCGAAATTTTCAAAATTAAAAAAATTTGGATTTTGTTCGAGCGAAGCGAGTGTAAACCGCAAGCTTCCGCGTAAGCGGCACTATCTTCCGCGCAGCGGCCACGCGGATTACTATAACTTCGAAAAAAATCGTACTGGCATTAATTAAAAATTCAAAAAATTTGGATTTTTAGCCCTAAAATTTCAAAAATTGAAAAATTCTGGATTTTTTCCAGCGAATCTCAAAATTCAAAAAAAAAAAAAAAAATTTCTTGAACAAAATTTTGCCACGTGGATTATTCAATTCATTTTCAGAAAAATTAAAATCTTAAAATTTCGAATTTCAGACGTGAACTTCTGATATTGACTAAAAATTTATTAAAAAAATAATAATTTTTATAATATTTCAGGCCTACAGTTCATGGCAAAATTTTTCAAAAACAATTTTGTTCAAAAAAAAATATTTTTTAATTTTCAAATTTTTGGCCCCCAAAAGTCCACGTGGCAAAATTTTTAAAATTGTATAAATTTAATTTCAGACGTGAACTTCTGATTTTGTCTGATCTGAAATCACGTCTAAAATATTCACTTTGAAATCATTCCAGGCTCACAGTGCACGGCAGATTTCGCGAAATGAAAGGCGCTAAAACGGGTCTCGCTGATTGGACTCGAATTCGAGATGTTGTCGACGCAATTCAAAAACCCTATGGTATTCCGATCGTCGCCAATGGAAACATCCAATTTCCAGGCGATGTTGAGAGATGTATCGAATCAACTGGCGCAATCGCAGTCATGTCAGCCGAAGGACTACTGTACAACCCTTTAATCTTTCGTGACGCGGGGCCATGCCACGTGGAAACATGGAAAATTGCCAAGGAATATTTGGAACTCGCCAAAATGTATTCTGCTGGAGCAAGTGCGATGAGAGCACATGTATTTCGGATATGTCATCATAGTCTGTTGGAATATGAGGATTTGAGAATGCGAGTCTCGTTGGAGCATAGATGCGAGGATTTTCAGAAGATTGTGGAGGAATTGGGAAGAAGGTGTGAGATAGAGAGAGAGAGTGTGGAGGGAGCAGAGAGGCAGAGAAAGGCGATGGAGTTGTTTGAGGGAATACGGTGGGTGATTTTGGGTTGGTTTTTTTCCGCAAGCTTCCGCGTAGGCGGAAGCTTGCGGAAAAACCAAACAATTTTTACTATATAGTAATCCGCATGGCCGCTGCGCGGAAGCTTGCAGTCTACACTCGCTTCGCTCGAACAAAATAATAGAACGCAAGCTTCCGCGTGGCGGCCACGTGGATCACTATAACGTGTAGTAATCCGCGTGGCCGCTGCGCGGAAGATAGTGCCGCTGACGCGGAAGCTTGCGGTCTACACTCGCTTCGCTCGAAATTTCAAGTTTAACATGAGCAATGCTCAAAAATCTCAAATTCCGTCTCAAAAAGCTCCAAATTTCAAGTTTAACATGAGCAATGCTCAAAAATCTCAAATTTCGGCTCAAAAAGCTCCAAATTTCAAGTTTAACATGAGCAATGCTAAAAAATCTCAAATTTCGGCTCAAAAAGCTCCAAATTTCAAGTTTAACATGAGCAATGCTCAAAAATCTCAAATTCCGTCTCAAAAAGCTCCAAATTTCAAGTTTAACATGAGCAATGCTCAAAAATCTCAAATTTCGTCTCAAAATGCTCCAAATTTCAATTTTTAACATGAGCAATGCTCAAAAATCTCAAATTTCGGTTCAAAAAGCTCCAAATTTCAATTTTTAACATGAGCAATGCTCAAAAATCTCAAATTTCGTCTCAAAATGCTCCAAATTTCAATTTTTAACATGAGCAATGCTCAAAAATCTCAAATTTCGGTTCAAAAAGCTCCAAATTTCAATTTTTAAGATGAGCAATGCTCAAAAATCTCAAATTTCGTCTCAAAATGCTCCAAATTTCAAGTTTAACATGAGCAATGCTCAAAAATCTCAAATTTCGTCTCAAAAAGCTCCAAATTTCAATTTTTAACATGAGCAATGCTCAAAAATCTCAAATTTCGTCTCAAAATGCTCCAAATTTCAATTTTTAACATGAGCAATGCTCAAAAATCTCAAATTTCGGCTCAAAAAGCTCCAAATTTCAATTTTTAAGATGAGCAATGCTCAAAAATCTCAAATTTCGGCTCAAAAAGCTCCAAATTTCAAGTTTAACATGAGCAATACTTAAAAATCTCAAATTCCGTCTCAAAAAGCTTCAAATTTCGAGATTAACATGAGCAATGCTCAAAAATCTCAAATTTCGGCTCAAAAAGCTCCAAATTTCAAAAATTGAGAAACAACGGGAAAAAACAAATATTTATTATCAAAAAAACAAAACAAACGCGAAAAAAATGACAGAAAAAAATTGTGACCTGTGGTTTGAGATCATCGTATCAAAAAAATTTAGAAAAAAAATTGAATCAGTTTCGCGATCTTCTCACAACTTTTTCTGAACTTGAAGAGATTTCTCGATCTTTTTTGCTTTCTTCGGTGGAATTCTGCAAAAAAACATGGCAATTTTATTCATTTTTAGAATTCAATAAAAATAAAAAACTAACAATTTTCCCAATTTATCATTTGCAACAAATTCCTCTTTATGTTGTTGATTATAACTGTAGTCGAATAAGAGTTCGTCGCCCTTTTTTAAATCTTCTTTTGCAAAGATTCCAATTCGATGGTTACCATTCACCAATATAATCTGTAAACAAAAAAATGTTTAAAAATGTTTTTTCAACATTGAAATTCACGAAAAGTCAAAAAAATGTCGAAAAATTAGTTTTTTTTTAAGTTTTAGAGCCAAAAATGATGAAAAATCGATATTTTTGAAGCTTCTGGAGTGATTTTTGATGAAAATTGACCCTGGAATCCACTTTTCAGAGGTTTTTGTTGATTTTTCAAAATTCATAAAACAAAAAACTTCTGAAGGTCAATTTTCATCAGAAATCACTCCAGAAGCTTGAAAAATCCCGAATTTTCATCATTTTTCACATCAGCCCTTTTTTGTTGTTGAAAAACCAGGTTTCAGAGAAAAAAAATACAGATTTGAATAATAATTTCTGCTGAATTTTTGAAAAATCAGAAGATTTTCAAAAATTTTAGAAATTCCAAAGTTCAGAATTTTTTTCATAAAAAATTCTGGAAAATTTGGTTCACTGTAGTTTTGGAGAAAAAGAAGAAAAATAAAAATTTTCAAGTCAAGTTTGAATAATTTCTACTGAACTTATCAAATATTGAAAAAAATTTCAATTTTTTTCGGAAAAAATTCTAGAAAATTTGGGTAACTTGGAGAAAAAAGAGGTCAAAATTAGTTTTTTTTTTGAAGTTTCAGAGCCAAAAATGATGACAAATCGATATTTTTCAAGTTTCTGGAGTAATTTCTGATGAAAATTGACCTTCAGAAGTTTTTATTTTTCGAAAAATCAGCAAAAACTTCTGAAAAGTGAATTCAAGGGTCAATTTTCATCAAAAATCACTCCAGAAGCTTCAAAAATTTCGATTTTTCATCATTTTTGGCTCTAAAACTCAAAAAAAAACTAATTTTTCGACATTTTTTGACTTTTCGATGTTAAAAAAACCATTTTTTAACATTTTTTTCAAAAAAAACCAACTTTTGAATAGCAATTGCTGTGATTTTCCGAATGATTTGCAAATCGAATCAAATTCCCCATACAAAACGCATCCACACATTCATCTTCATTCAGAGCTGAAAAAATATATTTTTTTCGAGCGAAGCGAGTGTAAACCGCAAGCTTCCGCGTCAGCGGCACTATCTTCCGCGCAGCGGCTAAGATACCCTAACTTCTTCGGTTAATTGAGGAAGTTGTGGTAACGTAGCCGCTGCGCGGTAGATAGTGCCGCTGACGCGGAAGCTTGCGGTCTACACTCGCTCCGCTCGAACAAAATATTATTTTAAGTGTAGACCGCAAGCTTCCGCGTAAGCGGCACTATCTACCGCGCAGCGGCCACGCGGATTACTACACGTTATAGTAATCCACGTGACCGCTACGCGGAAGCTTGCGGTCCAGACTTATTTTGTTCGAGCGAAGCGAGTGTAGACCGCAAGCTTCCGCGTCAGCGGCACTATCTTCCGCGAAGCGGCCACGCGGATAAATCTTCAAAATCATACCAAAAATATAACTGGTTTTGAACTGATCATAAATATGTCCACGTCTCTCAACTTCTGACGAAGATATAACTTCTCCAGTGTATTCAGAGATTAATTCTCCTTTTTCCACATCTTCCATTATATAAGCTCCCCATCCAGCGACTTGCGATGGTCGAACAGCCAATTTTTTCTGAATTCCTTTTGAAATCGACGAATTTCGACAAGTATTCTCTTGTGGTCCGATTGTATCTGCAAAACTTTTAAAGATGATTCAGGAACGAAAAAATGAAAAAAATGTCGAAAAATTAGTTTTTTTGTAAGTTTTAGAGCCAAAAATGATGAAAATTCGATATTTTTTAAGCTTCTGGAGTGATTTCTGATGAAAATAAGCTTCGAGAACCTTATTTTGCTTTATTTTATGAATTTTTTCGAAATTCAGCAAAAACTTCTGAAGGTCAATTTTCATCAGAAATCACTCCAGAAGCTTCAAAAATCCTGATTTTTCATCATTTTTGGCTGAAAAACTCGAGAAATACTAGGTACTGTAGATTGGAAAAATGCGAAATTTGCGATTTTTGATATCCCACAAGCCCAGGGTTACTGTAGAGGTACTGTAGATTGGAAAAATGCGAAATTTGCGATTTTTGATATCCCACAAGCCCAGGGTTACTGTAGAGGTACTGTAGATTGGAAAAATGCGAAATTTGCGATTTTTGATATCCCACAAGCCTAGGGTTACTGTAGAGGTACTGTAGATTGGAAAAATGCGAAATTTGCGATTTTTGATATCCCACAAGCCCAGGGTTACTGTAGAGGTACTGTAGATTGGAAAAATGCGAAATTTGCGATTTTTGATATCCCACAAGCCTAGGGTTACTGTAGAGGTACTGTAGATTGGAAAAATGCGAAATTTTCTCGACATTTTTTGACTTTTCGTGAATTATTCTCATACCGCATTGACAAGATTTACACAAATATGGATCACATTCCCATTTCGCATAAAAACATTGACATTGTTTTGTTCGACACTGTCCCGGTGCACATCGACAACCCGGGAATTTCATTCGGCAACTGTCATCACAACCACATAATTTTGTGCAAACTCCATTTTTTGTGCAGGTACAATTAGTTTGATTTCCACAAGGACCTTCATGATCGCAAGGTTGCATTTTGTATTTGTTTTGGACCTCAAACAAAATTTTATTAGGGATGATTCAGGAACGAATTTTTTTTTTCGAAGTCATAGTAATCCGCGTGGCCGCTGCGCGGAAACTTGCGGTTTATACTATTATTTTGTTCGAGCGGAGCGAGTGTAGACCGCAATCTTCCGCGTAAGCGGCACTATCTACCACGCAGCGGCTTAGTTACCCTAACTTTCTAGATTTTCTGTAGAAGTTATGGTAACTTTACCGCTGCGCGGAAGCTTGCGGTCTACACTCGCTTCGCTCGAAAAAAATCCATTCATAATCATAGCGGCACTATCTTCCGCGCAGCGGCCACGCGGATTACTTCGAAAAAATGTACTGATATTCCACTTTATAGTAATCCTATAACGTGTAGTAATCCGCGTGGCCGCTACGCGGAAGCTTGCGGTCTACACTCGCTTCGCTCGAGAAACCAAAAATGATGACAATTCGGGATTTTTCAAGCTTCTGGAGAAATTTTTGATGAAAATTGACCTTGAAATTCACTTCCAGAAATTTTTGTTGATTTTTCGAAATTCATAAAACAAAAACTTCTGAAAAGTGGATTCCAGGGTCAATTTTCATCAGAAATCACTTCAGAAGCTTCAAAAATCTAGATTTTTCATCATTTTTGGCTTCTCGAGCGAAGCGAGTGTAGACCGCAAGCTTCCGCGTCAGCGGCACTATCTTCCGCGCAGCGGCCACGCGGATTACTATATCGATTTTTCGACATTTTTTGACTTTTCGTGCAATAATTACCGTTCCAACACCAGAATTCCAAGTTGTATTTCTAACGAAATTCTTCTGCATTTCTCTCGGATCCCTGAAAAAACAAATTTATTTTTTTTAAATTTTAATTTAAATTATCAAACATACATTCGAAGTTTTTCACGATCAACAAACTGCCGAATTTCCGAAGGTTTTCTAGAATACGTTAAAACAAGTTCGTAGAGTTGTCTACAACTTTTTTGATTGTTTCCAACCAGATTTGCGAGAAGACTTTCAGAATAATTACAAAAACTCTTGTGGACCTCTTGGTTCACCGCAAATGCTGATAAAAATGAAGATCCTTGGGTTTCAGTGAGTCTTGTGATTTCGGTTTTATCGAAAAATACTGAAGCTATATTATCATTCGAAATCTCATCTTCATCAAGTTCCAAATCACTTAGAACCCTCTGCAAGAAATTGAAAAAAAAAATTTTTTCGAATTTTGAAAAACTCACTTCTCTCGGAATAGTTTTCCAGCAATCAGCGGAACATTTTTTCGAAGCTGGATTTTTCGCAGGGATTTGAAGCAAAACTGATTGCCATCGACCATTTGAAAATTTGGCGGGGAGATTTGCGCGGAATCCTGGGGAAAAAGTTAACTATGTATTAATGTAGACCGCAAGCTTCCGCGCAGCGGCTACGCGGATTACTACACGTTATAGTGATCCACGTGACCGCTACGCGGAAGCTTGCGGTCCAGACTTATTTTGTTCGAGCGAAGCGAGTGTAGACCGCAAGCTTCCGCGCAACGGTAAAGTTACCATAACTTCTACAGAAAATCTAGAAAGTTAGGGTATCTTAGCCGCTGCGCGGAAGATAGTGCCGCTGACGCGGAAGCTTGCGGTCTACACTCGCTTCGCTCGAACAAAATATGATTTTGATTGGATTTTTTCGAGCGGAGCGAGTGTAGACCGCAAGCTTCCGCGTCAGCGGCACTATTTTCCGCGCAGCGGCCACGCGGATTACTACACGTTATAGTAATCCACGTGACCGCTACGCGGAAGCTTGCGGTCCAGACTAATATTTTGTTCGAGCGAAGCGAGTGTAGACCGCAAGCTTCCGCGTCAGCGGCACTATTTTCCGCGAAGCGGCTACGTTACCACAATTTCCTCAATTAACCGAAAAGAAGTTAGGGTAACTTAGCCGCTGCGCGGAAGATAGTGCCGCTGACGCGGAAGCTTGCGGTCTACACTCGCTTCGCTCGAACAAAATATGATTTTGATTGGATTTTTTTCGAGCGGAGCGAGTGTAGACCGCAAGCTTCCGCGTCAGCGGCACTATTTTCCGCGCAGCGGCCACGCGGATTACTACACGTTATAGTAATCCACGTGACCGCTACGCGGAAGCTTGCGGTCCAGACTAATATTTTGTTCGAGCGAAGCGAGTGTAGACCGCAAGCTTCCGCGTCAGCGGCACTATTTTCCGCGAAGCGGCTACGTTACCACAATTTCCTCAATTAACCGAAAAGAAGTTAGGGTAACTTAGCCGCTGCGCGGAAGATAGTGCCGCTGACGCGGAAGCTTGCAGGTCTACACTGCTTCGCTCGAACAAAATATGATTTTGATTGGATTTTTTCGAGCGGAGCGAGTGTAGACCGCAAGCTTCCGCGTCAGCGGCACTATTTTCCGCGCAGCGGCCACGCGGATTACTACACGTTATAGTAATCCACGTGACCGCTACGCGGAAGCTTGCGGTCCAGACTAATATTTTGTTCGAGCGAAGCGAGTGTAGACCGCAAGCTTCCGCGTCAGCGGCACTATTTTCCGCGAAGCGGCTACGTTACCACAATTTCCTCAATTAACCGAAAAGAAGTTAGGGTAACTTAGCCGCTGCGCGGAAGATAGTGCCGCTTACGCGGAAGCTTGCGGTCTACACTCGCTCCGCTCGAACAAAATATGATTTTGATTGGATTTTTTTCGAGCGGAGCGAGTGTAGACCGCAAGCTTCCGCGTAAGCGGCACTATTTTCCGCGTAGCGGCCACGCGGATTACTATGACTTCGAAAAATCGTACTGATATTTCACGTTATAGTAATCCACCTGGGAAATTTTTACGTTTTACGTTTTACGGTTTTTGCGGCTCAAAAAATCGTAAAAAATCACTAAATCTAGTGAATTTTGACAGAAACACAAAATTTTTTTGAAAGAAAATTTTGCTTAAATCCTAATTAATTAATTTTTTGACGGATATGGATAATAATATTGTTAAAATTATGCTTGAGTTACGATAAGTTACCAAATCCCAGCCTTTTTTTTTCAAAAATTGCGATTCGATAACTTATCGTAGCTCAAGCATAATTTTAACAATATTATTATCCATATCCGTCAAAAAAATTAATTAATCAGAATTTTCTTTCAAAAAAATGTTGTGTTTTTTTTTGAAGTTTCAATTTGATTCTGTCAAAATTCACTAGATTTAGTGATTTTTTACGATTTTTTGAGCCGTAAAAACCGTAAAACGTAAAATTTTTTTTTACCATGTGTGATACAATCATATGATAAACATGACGAACAAAATCCCATTTCCATTGAATGATTATCGATTTCCGGTTGAAGTCTTCTCTTTGATCCAAAATGATTTTTGTTGGAAAAACGTTCAAACAATTTTCTGTATCTATAATAATTAGGGCTGATTCACGAAAAGTCAAAAAATGTCGAAAAATTAGTTTTTTTTAAGTTTTAGAGCCAAAAATGATGAGAAATCGATATTTTTCAAGCTTCTGGAGTGATTTCTGATGAAAATTGACCTTGGAATCCACTTTTCAGAAGTTTTTTCGATAAATTTCTCGAAACTTCAACAAAAACGTCTGAAAAGTGGATTCCAGGGTCAATTTTCAACAGAAATTACTTCAGAAGCTTAAAAAATATTGATTTTTCATCATTTTTGGCTGAAAACTTCAAAAAACAACTAATTTTGACCTCTTTTTTCTCCAAGTTAATCAAATTTTCTAGAATTTTTCCAAAAAAATTGAAATTTGTTCAATATTTGATAAGTTCAGTAGAAATTATTCAAACTTGACTTGAAAATTTTTATTTTTCTGAATTTTTCTCCAAAACTACAGTGAATCAAATTTTCCAGAATTTTTTATGAAAAAAATTCTGAAAATTTTTGAAAATCTTCTGATTTTTCACAAATTCAGCAGAAATTATTCAAATCTGTATTTTTTCTCTCTGAAACCTGGTTTTTCAACAACAAAAAAGGGCTGATGTGAAAAATGATGAAAAATCGAGATTTTTGAAGCTTCTGGAGTAATTTCTGATGAAAATTGACCTTGGAATCCACTTTTCAGAAGTTTTTTCGATAAATTTCTCGAAACTTCAACAAAAACTTCTGAAAATTGGATTCCAGGGTCAATTTTCATCAGAAATTACTTCATAAGCTTGAAAAATATTGATTTCTCATCATTTTTGGCTTCTCGAGCGGAGCGAGTGTAGACCGCAAGCTTCCGCGTAAGCGGCACTATCTTCCGCGCAGCGGCCACGTGGATTACTATGACTTCGAAAAAATCGTACTGATATTCCATGTTATAGTAATCCGCGTGGCCGCTGCGCGGAAGATAGTGCCGCTTACGCGGAAGCTTGCGGTCTACACTCGCTTCGCTCGAATTTCGAAAAAATTCATAAAATAAAACAAAATTGGGTTCTCGAAGCTTATTTTCATCAGAAATCACTTCAGAAGCTTGAAAAATATTGATTTGTCATCATTTTTGGCTGAAAAATTAGTTTTTCGAGTTTTCCAGCCAAAAATGATGACAAATCGATATTTTTAAGCTTCTGGAGTAATTTCTGATAAAAATTGACCCTGGAATCCACTTTTCAGAAGTTTTTGTTGAAGTTTCGAGAAATCAGCAAAACCTTCTGAAGGTCATTTTTCATCAAAAATCACTCCAGAAGCTCCAAAAATATCGATTTTTCATCATTTTTGGCTTTTTTCGACATTTTTTTTTTGAAAATTCGCCAAAAATTCCCAAAAACTTACATCTCCGGCAGTTGTCTCTGCGAATATTTGTTTGGAAACAATTGATAAAATGCATAATAAAGAGTATCTTGGGATCCTTGAAATTTGGAAAGACATTCAACAAGAACATCATAAAGCATATCATCATTGATATAATTCCAATTATCCGAATATCCATGAATTCCTTCTTCATATAATAAATTCAAATTTTCCAACAAATCATCATCATTTTGATCTTCTTTCAAATATGGAACATGTGATAATCTCAAATTATCTTCAGTTTTGATGGATGTTTCGAGATGAATCCAATATGTCATTGGTGGAAGAGCATCTGGTCCATATAATGGAGCATACCCTTGATTTTCTCGAATATTTTCAGTATCATTTCGAGGCGCAAAATTTGAGCGAGATGTTCGAGGGCGTTTTTTCTGAAGTAATTCGGTGAATGAAGTTTCTAGTTCCTCCTCGACATTTTCATCATAGATCTTGCGAACTTCAATATAAGCTTTTTTGATGATAAGATTGGCTTCATTTAATTCATCTTTATCATAATTCCCAGTCTGAAAAACATTATAATGGGCCTATGTAGAATAATATTTTGTAACAGGGCCTGTGCCGGAAATTTTCTGAATTTCCATATTTTCCGGTTTTTTCAAGGAAAAATCAATTTTCCGGAGCCTAAATTTTGGGAAATTTTCTCAGTTTATGATAGAAAAAATGAAATTTTTTCAATTTTTCAAATTTTACTATTTTTTGAACGTAAAACGTTTCGAATAGTTACTAATTGATTTTTAGTGCCAAATTAACGCTGAAAATCGGAATTTCAGACATTGAAAAATATTCGGACTTTTCGTTTTTCGGGTTTTGTAATAATAAAAAAAACATTTTTTTTCCAATACAGAAAAACGTCGAAAGTGTAGAGACAATGTGAAATTGAGAGAGTGCAGACTTGATTTTTCGCACAAAAAACAAAAATCAAGTCTGCAATCTCTCAATTTCACATTGTCTCTAAAAAAAACAGGCCTGTGCCGGAAAATCAAAACCCGGAAAACGGAAAGTTTCCGGATTTTTTGAAGCAAAAAATTCGGAAAATTTTTTAATGTCTGAAATTTTGATTTTCAGCTTTGATTTGGCACAAAAAATTATTTTTATCTACAATTCTTCTATTCACAGATAATTTAGTAACTATTAGAAACGTTAATGTTCAAAAAAATAGTACAATTTGAAAAATTGCAAAAATGTCATTTTTTCTATCATAAACTGAGAAAATTTCCCAAAATTTAGGCGAAATTGTAAATATTACTATTAAAGCTCATTTTCCGGAAAATCAAAAAATATTACAAAATATTATTCTGCATAGGCCCATAATATTTTCTTAAAAAGTAACCAAATAATATTCACCTTTACAACAATTCTTCTTCTATCCATCAATATATCCTCACTATTATAATTTTCCTTCTCCTCATCTTCATCATCTTCTTCCTCCTCAAGTTTCTCACAAATTCTTTTCATTTCTATTCTTGCTCTACTTTTCATCGGCGATTTTCGAACTGATGATGAGGTTCCTTGTTCTTCTTCAACCTTTCCTTGTCTTCTATTCGATTTTGTACCAAACCCGGTTGAAGAACTCGTAGCTTGATCTTCCTCGCCACTTTTTGCAAATTTCTTTCCTTCAGACGGAGTTATACCAGATTTTCTTCCTATGATTTTACTATTTGAAGCTTCATTTTGCGAATCACTGAGGGCTAAAATTCGTCCAGATTTTCTTGGCGAATCTCCCATCATTCGAAAATCTATGAAAATGATGATAAATATTGGAGTTTTTCGTGAAAAAAATGCCAAAAATAATGTAAAATCGAGATTTGTCATCATTTTTGACTGGAAAAAACGTTTTTCGAGGTTTTTCAGCCCACAGGCATAAATTTCTGACTGTTTTTTCCTCCTGGCTCCGCCCCCTGCCACGATTACACGTCCCACGTTTTTAAAATAATTTTTTCGTTTTCATCTTTTTTTCTTCACTAAATTTCGAAATGCAAAAAATCAGAAATAATTATTGCTTGAAAAAAAAACGTGCCGCACCTTGCCAAATAAATCCCGCCTCCCGATTCAGGCGAGAATTTTTTTCTGCGACAGGCATTTCTGAATTAAAAAAGTCAAGAATTTATGCCTGTGTTAAATATTGGAGTTTTTTGTGAAAAATGCCAAAAAATGATGAAAAATCGAGATTTTTGAAGCTTCTGAAGTGATTTTTGATGAAAATTGACCCTGGAATCCAATTTTCAGAAGTTTTTGCTGATTTTTATCGAAAAGGGTCAATTTTCATTAGAATTCACTTCAGAAGCTTCAAAAATCTCGAATTTTCATCATTTTCGACTTAAAACATTAGTTTTCAAGGTTTTCCAGCCAAAAATGATGAGAAATCTCGATTTTTCGATTTAGACTAACTCGAAAAATTGAATTTATTCAAGTGCGCTCCATTGAGAATTCTCATTTTTGCCGCCAAATTCGAAATTCGAGCGAAGCGAGTGTAGACCGCAAGCTTCCGCGTAAGCGGCACTGTCTTCCGCTTCAGCGGCCACGTGGAGTACGATGGCGTACTGATATTCCATGTCATAGTAATCCACGTGGCCGCTGAAGCGGAAGACAGTGCCGCTTGCGCGGAAGCTTGCGGTCTACACTCGCTCCGCTCGAACAAATTTCGCGCCAAAAAATGAGAAATTCTCAATAGAGCGCGTTTGAACAACAATTGAAATGTTCTTCATTTTTGGCTGAAAAAAATTAGTTTTCGAGTTTTTCAGCCAAAAATGATGAGAAATCGTGATTTTTGAAGCTTCTGAAGTGATTTCTGATGAAAATTGATCTTGGAAACCACTTTTCAAAAGATTCTGCTGATTTTTTTTCGTGAAAAACTCAAAAAATATTTTTCTAGCCTCGGAACTTCTCCAATGGATCCGCTGGAAGTCTCAAAACAACCGCATTGGATCTCAAAACCATATTTCCGATTATCCGAAGTCGCCAAAGAATCAATCACCCAAAATGGCGAGCAAACATTCCGCGAAAAACAAAAACAAAAACTGGCGGAAACCGCGCAAGCTCAAGGAATCTCAATGAAAAAAGCGCGCAAACGCGAACGCCGCCAACTTTGCGGAAAACGTGTGCTCGAAATCAAACGCGCCAAATTCCCGCCGTGCTCGCGATGCGCACAACCTGCCGGACAGAATTGCTCGCTTGAACGATGCAAAAAATGCTGTAGATTCAAGTGTAAACATGAGAAATTGGATTGTAAAGGTAGTTTTAGCACATTTTTCCCTGAAAATTCCCCCTCTTATATTTTCAGCACATCGCTACATCTTCTCTGAAAATGCTGAAATCGCCGAAAATTGTTAATTTTGTTGTTTTTCTTGTTTTTACCGTTGAAAATAAAGATTTCCTCCCAAAAAAAAAATAAAAATAAATGCGCGTCAATTAAAATGTTTCTCTGTTGTGTGCAAACACCGCCATGATGATATTTCAAACTTTTCTGCTTTTTGTCTGTTTTTCGCTGCGTTTTCTGGACCGCAAGCTTCCGCGTGGCGGCCACGTGGATTACAATAATGTGTAGTAAACCGCGTGGCCGCTGCGCGGAAGCTTGCGGTCTACACTCGCTCCGCTCGAACAAAAGGGTTTTTCAGGCTAAAACTTGAAATTTTTTCATTTTTCAGCTGAAAATGGCACCAGTTCACGATGAATTGCAAAGAACTTTGTGAGTTTCACCCTTGATTTTGCCAGATTTTGAGATTTTTGTGTTCAGGAACCCAACTTGCACCGGAGCGTCGGTGATTGCGATGCAATACAAAACTGGAGTTGTTGTGATGACTGATCGTGTTGTTTCGTATGGTAAAATGGCCAGATACAAGGTGAGTGATGGGAAATTTGGGAAAAATTGGGTTTTTCGTGGAAAATCGAAAATGATGATTGCTTCCGCGTGGCGGCCACGTGGATTACTATAACGTAGAATATCAGTACGATTTTTCGAAGTCATAGTAATCCGCGTGGCCGCTGCGCGGAAGATAGTGCCGCTGACGCGGAAGCTTGCGGTCTACACTCGCTTCGCTCGAACAAAATAATAGTCTGGACCGCAAGCTTCCGCGTGGCGGCCACGTGGATTACTATAATGTGTAGTAATCCGCGTGGCCGCTGCGCGGAAGCTTGCGGTCCATAGACTTTTTCGAGCGAAGCGAGTGTAGACCGCAAGCTTCCGCGCAGCGGCTAAGTTATCATAACTTCTACAGAAAATCTAGAAAGTTAGGGTAACTTAGCCGCTGCGCGGAAGATAGTGCCGCTGACGCGGAAACTTGCGGTCTACACTCGCTTCGCTCGAAAAAGTCAACTTTCGTGCTGAAAAAAGTTCGAGCGAAGCGAGTGTAGACCGCAAGCTTCCGCGTCAGCGGCACTATCTTCCGCGAAGCGGCCACGCGGATTAATACACGTTATGGTAACACATTATAGTAAGCTTGGGTAAAGCTTTGCCACGTCATAACTCATATTTAGAGTTGAAGAACAAGAAAAAATCGAAAATTTCTTCCGAAACAACGAAAAATTATCGATTTTCTATGAAAAATCCAAGTTTTTCTGAATAAGTACCCTTGTAAGCTGTTAGATTTCAATGAAAACCAGTTTTGAAGCTAGTTTTGTTCGAGCGGAGCGAGTGTAGACCGCAAGCTTCCGCGTAAGCGGCACTATCTTCCGCGCAGCGGCTAAGATACCCTAACTTCTTCGGGTAATTGAGGAAGTAGTGGTAACGTAGCCGCTTCGCGGTAGATAGTGCCGCTGACGCGAAGCTTGCGGTCTACACTCGCTCCGCTCGAACAAAATATTATTTTGAGTGTAGACCGCAAGCTTCCGCGCAGCGGCCACGCGGATTACTACACGTTATAGTAATCCACGTGGCCGCCACGCGGAAGCTTGCGGTTTAAAGACTATTATTTTGTTCGAGCGAAGCGAGTGTAGACCGCAAGCTTCCGCGTCAGCGGCACTATCTTCCGCGCAGCGGCCACGCGGATTACTATATAGTAATCCACGTGGGGGCCACACGGAAGCTAGTTCTAGCCCCAAATCTTCTTTCCAGAACGTCTCGCGTCAATACAAAGTCAACGACAACGTTTTGGTGACATTCGGCGGTGATCACGCCGATTTCCAATGGCTTCAAAACGTCATCGAACGACAAGTCTTGTTGTGGAAACGTTTCGATCAAGACATCGGGCCAAAAGCGTTGCACGGCTATTTGACGAGTCTGCTCTACGCGCGCCGCTGCAAAATGAACCCGTTGTGGAACACTTTGGTGGTTGCCGGTGTTGAAGAAGAGGAGAAGAATAATAAGGAGACAAGCACACCGTTCATTGGAATTATCACACAAAAGGTGGGGATTTTTCCAACGCGCTCCACCGAAATAAACACGCAACGCAGACCGCGTCGCGTCACAACGATTCAAATTCCCTCCCTTTTTGTGTGTGGCGTGGCGCGACGCGGTCTGCGTTGCGTGTTTATTTTGGTGGAGCGTGAGAGCAAGTTCTAGATTTTCTCAGAGTTAACCCAAGTTCTTTCCAGGGTTGCGCCTATCAAGTCAAACACGTTGCCACTGGTTTGGGAGCGTTTCTTCTCAATCAAGCGGTTGAAGATGAATTCCGAAAGAAGGGCGATGAATTGACGCGCCAGGAAGCCGAGGCGGTTTTGAAGAAGGCGCTCGAACTCACACTCTATCACGATTGTGTTGCGGATAATGATTTCGAAATCGGACGTGTCGATGCGAATGAGGGAGTTGTTCTTGGAAAAGAGCAGACTATTATTGGAGATTGGAGCATTGCTGAAACCAATTGTCAATATGAATAACTTCTCAAGAGAATTCCGAGTTTTTAACGCCTATTTATTGATTTTATCTTCTTTTTTACCGTGATTTTTCGCTTTTCAATAAATTTCAAAGAAAAAATCGAACTTTTGATGAAACTCTGGCTAGAAACATGATCTTAGGCCATTTCCAGGCTAGAACCATGATTTTTGACTATTTTCAGGCTAGAAACATGAATTTGGACCATTTTCAGGCTAGAAACATGAATTAAGGCCATTTCAGGCTAGAACCGTGATTTTTGGCCATTTTTCAGGCTAGAACCATGAATTTAGGCCGTTTTCAGGCTAGAAACATGAATTTAGGCCATTTTCAGGCTAGAACCGTGATTTTTGGCCATTTTCAGGCTAGAACCATGAATTTAGGCCGTTTTCAGGCTAGAAACATGACTTTTAGGCCATTTTCAGGCTAGAAACATGAATTTTAGGCCATTTTCAGGCTAGAAACATGTTTTTGCTCCAGAAAAGTGCTCATTTTTGGCAATTTTTGACTTTGGATTCGTGAATTTGCAAGAGCTTTTTTTAAAAATCTGAAATTTATCTGAAACCTATGCTCAACAAACAATAGACACAAGAAGAAAAATTAGGCTTCGAGAGCAGCGAGACGTTTTTGCTCTTTGACTTGAGCGCGGGTGTCCTTTGAAACGTAGTCGGATGGAACCAAATAGCCGAAAATGTAGCGACGACCGATCATTTCACCGACGAAGAACCAGAAAACGATTTCGAGAGCGACGGCCGTGTAGACAAGACCTTCCTGAGAATCATTGATTTTGATTTTTCAAGATTTTCCAGAAAAAAAAAACAGAAAAACTCACCTTAACTGTCAAATTGACGTATTGCTTTCCTTGAATAAAGTTTTGGACCTTGAGAAAATCGGCACGGATTGCTGGCCAGTCTGCGGATTTTGGTGGAGCGAGTTCGTGCTTTCCAACGGCCTGAAATTTGAAAAATCTGAATTACTGCCAAATTTTCATTTCTAAACATTCTATATCTTGGAAAAAGCAGGATTTTGACTATAAAGTATAGCTGGACATCGACTAAATGACATTTTCAGGTTTTTAAGCAAATGAGTTAAAATATTGGGTTCTAATGTTATTCATATGATAGAATGGTCTAAGACGAACAAAATGATATAAATTTTGATGAAATTACCTTATTCATAAGTGATTTAGCGGCTTATCGACTAAATATCGACTAAACATCGCTAAATCACTAATGGATAATGTAAGTTCATCAAAATTTATATCATTCTGTTCGTCTTAGACCATTCTATCCTATGAATACGATTAAAATCCAATATTTCAACTCATTTGCTTAAAAAACCTGAAAATGTCATTTAGTCGATGTCCAACTGAAAATGAGCGATTTGTGCTCTTCAGCAGCTGGATTTTTGTCTCAAAATACCCCCAAAACATTTTTCAGCACGGAAGTTGACTTTTTCGAGCGAAGCGAGTGTAGACCGCAAGCTTCCGCGTTAGCGGCACTATCTTCCGCGCAGCGGCCACGCGGATTACTACACATTATAGTAATCCACGTGGCAGCTGACGCGGAAGCTTGCGGTCTACACTCGCTTCGCTCGAACAAAACAATAGTCTGGACCGCAAGCTTCCGCGTGGCGGCCACGTGGATTACTATGATGTGTAGTAATCCGCGTGGCCGCTGCGCGGAAGATAGTGCCGCTCACGCGGAAGCTTGCGGTCTACACTCGCTTCGCTCGAAAAAGTCAACTTCCGTGCTGAAAAACGTTTTTGGGGGTATTTTGAGACAAAAATGGAGCTTCTGAAGAGCACAAATCGCTCATTTTCAGGTTTTTTAAGCAAATGAGTTGAAATATTGGGTTCTAATGTTATTCTTGTGATAGAATGGTCTAAGACGAACAGAATGATATAAATTTTAAGAGTTAACCTTATCCATAAGTGATTTAGAGATGTTTAGTCGATATTTAGTCGATAAGTCGCTAAATCACTTATGGATAAGGTAAAATCATCAAAATTTATATCATTCTGTTCGTCTTTGACTATTCTATCATATGAATAACATTAAAACCCAATATTTCAACTCATTTCCTTAAAAAACCTGAAAATGTCATTTAGTCTTCAATTTCAAATTTCTAGCCGCATTTTCCATGAAAAAAACCAACCTTCAAGATAGTGAGACGTCTTGGGAATTGTTGAGCTTGATGACGGTACAAAACGCCAAGAGTGTTGGCGATTTTCTCGAAGAAACTCAATTTTTGTGTCGCCATCTGCAAATAGCTGTTTTTCTCACGCGAAAAAACCCGCAAGCCCTGAGAAAAAGCCCGAAAAAGCTGGAAATGACCGGAAGCTTCGCGCCGCCCGAAAAATTACAGTACTCGGCGCGGCGAGACCGGAAACCGCGAAAAATTCTTGATTTGCAAATGCGATGCGCGATTGTGTGCATTGTGACAACGCGGTGTGTACACCCCACGCCTACCGTATATTTTTTTTGTTTTCTTTTTTTCGGTGGTTTTCTGCCAAAAAACTCTAATTTCTTGCTGAAAAATGCAAATTCAACTAATCCCGAATGAGAATGGTGTGAAAGAATGGATGGCGATCGAATTGCACGGCACAATTACTCCACAAAACGGCGAATTCGACGAAAAAACCCTCGGAACCATATGTTGGTGTGGGAAGAGTGTTTTCATGATTATTGGAAATCAGACATTAGAGGGAAAGGTGAGTTTTTCGAAAATTTAGAGTTCTGTAGCCAGTGGAAGATTTTTTTAGATCACAAAAATCGATCGACCTCTTCTAGTTCTTCACAAATCGCAAAACCCCGAAGATGTCATGATTCCGGACGAAAAAATCGCGCGCGTCGAAGCTATTGTGCGACAAAAATTGATTTTCAAAATTCGCCCACGACCTTTGGTAATTTCTGCAACTTCTGTGCCTGTACAATAAATAATTTGGAGATCTTTTCATATTTATTTATAAAATCAATAAAACGAGTATCCAAATTTCGCCTGTTTTTTGATCGAATCACCGTGTAGAACATCGATTTGACGGCGAGAATAAACGAATATCAAATCCATTATTAGATAAATCTGAAAATATTTGGAAAAATCTACATATAAGTTAGGGTAACTCACCAATGCAACATTATAGGTCAAAGTTGCGCCGAAGAAAAAGTTTGCATTTCCGCTGGAGCTCACAATCCACATATGCCACATGACAGGCATCAAAGCGATTGTTGTTATAAGAGTTGTGGGGACGAGTAAAGTGTAGCGGAAATCTGCAGCAAAAGTTAGGCTAACTCGAAATATCGGGCTGAAAACTCACAATTCCTGTATTTCTCCAAAACCGGCAACAATGCCAAACAAATTGTGGCTGAATTCAAAGTGGGATATGGGAAAAATGTGGTGATTAGAAGGAGAATCGATATGAAATGCATCTCCTTGTCATTTCGGATGATCAGAGTTAGCGGAATTCCCATGAAAAAATAGAGAATTGTGAAGGCGGATGTGTAGAATGTGCGAAAGTGTTCGAAGACTTGAACGAAGAAATACCAATGGAGACCGACGTTTGGTTGGATGTTGGTGAAGTTTAGACTGGAACATTTGGGCGGGTTTTGGTGAGTTATGACGTGGCAAAATTTTGAAGAACAAAACAGTTTTCGCAACGAGACCCAACTCAAAAATCACATGTTCCTTTAATCTTTCGTAAACTGGTCTTACGACGATCTCAAAGGAACATGTGATTTTTGAGCTGGGTCTTGTTGCGAAAACTGTGATTGGGTTTTCTTCAAATGTTTTCCAGCTACAATACTCAACATTTTGCCACGTCATAACTCAGAGTTGAGCTAAGTCAAGACCAGTTTACCAAAGATTAAAGGAACATGTTGTTTTTTGAGTTGGGTCCTGTTGCGAAACAGAATAGGTTTTCCACGCGCTCCACCGATATAAACACGCAACGCAGACCGCGCCGCGCCACAACCACAAGGGAGGGAATTTGAATCGTTCCCTGTGTGTTGTGGCGCGACGCGGTCTGCGTTGCGTGTTTATATCGGTGGAGCGCGTGGTTCCGATGAGATTTTTTCCTCAATACTCACATAACTTGATAAGTAGAATCCAAAAAACTCCAACTCCACTCATTCAACACAAAATTCACCAAATTCGCCGCAAAAAACGCCAAAATCGCCAGAAAAACCGCAGAAATTTTGTGATTCGCAACAAAAATCAAGCTGAAAATCAGGAGCAGTGGATATAGAGTGAAAGAGCTCCAGAATCCGATTAAAATCGCCACCGTCTTCGAATAATCAAGCCTATACGCCCAAAAAATCATGGCGATCAGTAGATTTTGCGGGATTGTCAGTGATAGAATCGAGCAAGAAGCGATGGAGATCGGATTGAAGGCGTAGAATAAAAATGGCATGAGGGTTTTGGTGCCACTGATTTTGGACAAAATCAAGGCGGTTGAGATGTCCATTAGAATCCATAGAGTTGGCAGAAGATTTGGCACATATTTTTGGAGAAAATATAACGCGTAGAGCGAAATCGGGGGCTGAAAATTTAGATTTTTGAGTTATTCTAACTAATTTTCATCAATTTTAACCATTTCCAACTTCAAAACCACAAAAAATAACCCTAGAACCATGGAAAAAACAAAAAACAACAAAAATTTTGAAACTTGTCCGCGAGAACTACACAACGCGTCATTGCGGAGTATCGTTGTTTTTTTTGAATTTTTTTTTGACGTGGAGGATTCCTTGGTTCTAGGGTTATTTTTCGTGCTGGGAACGATGAAATCATCAAATTTTCTGATTTTTGTAAAGAAAACTTACCAAATTAAAATCATTGCCAGAATATGGATCAAAACCGTCTTCAAGTAAAGCAACTCCATCATTCAGATGATTGAACGAATAAAATGGAGAATTTAGCTCAACTCGTTCGGCGAACAAATGCGAATATTGAAATGCGATGGATCGAAGTACGATTGCAAATGAGATTTTGAATCTGGAAAGGAAAATCCACGTGTTTTTGGCGGGAAAAATTCAAAAATTCAAATATCGCGCTCGAAATCCACGTGGAAAAACTTTAATTTGTAATTTTCGAATCTGAAATCCACGTGGAAAAAATAAGAATTTTTAAATTTCGCTCCAAAAGCTCCGCGTTTTTTTTCAAAATTCAAAAAAAAAAGAAATCCACGTGTTTTCGGTGATGAAAATTCGAATTTGCCGCGAAACTCAAATTTTCAAAATTCGCGCCAAAAAAATGCCACGTGGCAAATTTTGAATTTTCAAATTTTGGCGGGAAAAATCCACGTGGAAAAATTTTGAATTTTTTTGAATTTTTTTTTGAATTTTCTGAATTTTTTTTTGAATTTTCTGATTTTTTTTTGAATTTTCTGAATTTTTTTTGAATTTTCTGAATTTTTTTTTGAATTTTCTGAATTTTTTTGAATTTTTATTGAATTTTCTGAATTTTTTTTTGAATTTTCTGAATTTTTTTTGAATTTTCTGAATTTTCTGAATTTTTTTGAATTTTCTGAATTTTTTTTGAATTTTTATTGAATTTTCTGAACTTTTTTGAATTTGTATTGAATTTTATTGAATTTTTATTGAATTTTCTGAATTTTTTTGAATTTTCAAATTTTCCTCCCCGCACTCACAAAAATCCATCATTTTCGATTTGTTTGATTTTTTGCCAGCCGGACATCTGCTGCAAAATGAAAACATATGAGGAATTTTTTGAGCGAAAAAAAATCACAAGATTTTCTAATTCAACATGGGCTCCAAAAATTCGGTGCCCGACAAAAAATCGGTGAAAATCAAAGATTTTCAGATTTTGAACGCTTATCAGGTGAGAAAATAGATATTTTTTTGTAGAAAAAAACATATTTTGAATAAAAATTGGGGTTTTTTCATGGAAAAAAAGCTTTATTTTCATTTTTAAAATGGGATTTTAGGAAAAAAATTAAAATTTTACACACAGAAATCAATAATACGTCAAGCTTGGAAGCACATGTCGGTGAAAGGTCCGTCGAATTGTGGAAGTACAATTACACGTCGAATGATGGCCCGAAAATGTACGATTGGCGATGTTTTGGATCGAAATTCGATTGATTATCATAATTTGGAGATTGTGGAATTTTTACAGAAAAGTGAGTGGGAGGGAATCTGGAAAAAAAATGAATTTTTTTAGAAATATTGAGAATTTTCTGATTTTTTAAAGGCGGTGCATCGTTGTTTTTTGTATATTTATAAACAATGCTCCGCATTTACACTGCATTGGAAAATAATCTCGTTTTTATGACAAATTTACTGTATCCAAGTGGAATTTTTTTCCGAAATAAAATTTGTGCCAAAAATCCAGAATTTTGAAATTTTCCCCACAAATAATCTCATCCACGTGGCAAAATTTTGTTCGGGAAAACAATTTTTTTTTTGAATTTTGAAAGTTTCGCGCTGAAAAAATCCTAATTTTAACTACCAGCAAATCAGTTTTTGAAAATTAAAAAATTAATTTAAGACGTGAATTTTTATGAAATTCATTTTCAGAAAAATTAAAATTTCGAGAATATTTAATCAAATTTCAGACATGAACTATGATTTTGTCTAAAAGTTTCAAATATTTTTTTTGCAAAGCAAAATCCAAATTTTTTGGATGAATTTCAGATTTTCTAATGGAGAAAGTTTTCGGAAAGAGAATTTTTCAGCCATTTTCAGAGTTTGGGCAAAAAAATTTTTTTTTAATTTTTGAAATTTAACAACATTTTTTTTCATTTTTGTGTGGAAAAAATAGGTTTTCGACATTTTCTGAATCGAATTTTTTTGTCAAAAAAAATTTTTTTATTACATTTTTAGACAAAATCAGAACTTCACATCTGAAATTCGATTAAAAATTCTCAAATTTTAATTTTTCTGAAAATGAATTTCATAAAAATGCACGTCTTAAATTAATTTTTTTTTTGAATTTCTGGTAGTTAAAACTAGGATTTTTCAGCGCGAAACTTTCAAAATTCAAAAAAAAAATAATTTGTTTTCCTGAACAAAATTTTGCCACGTGGATGAGATTATTTGTGGGGAAAATTTCAAAATTTTGAATTTTTGGCACTAATTTCATTTGGGAAAAAATTCCAATGCATTGTAAATGCGGAGCATTGTTTAAATATACAAAAAACAACGATGCTCCGCCTTTAAAAAATCATAAAATTCTCAATGGAGCGCACTTGAATTTTGCAGTCATGCAAAACCTCGACGACCCTCCAAAAAATCGCCGAAATTTGCAAAAAAATCGGCCAACAACATGCGAAATATCGAAAATTGAAGGGAATGAAGGTGAAAAATTCAGAATTTTTTTTTGGAAAAAATAATTTCTAGATTGATTATTGGGATAAATTGGGCGAGGCGATCACTGAAACAATTCGCGAATATCAAGGTTGGAAAATTCATCGCGAAAGTTTGAGAGCTGCCACTATTTTGACGTCATATGTTGTGGATCAGTTGAGATTTGGTGAGCTTTGAAAAGGGGCGGAGCCTGAGCATGTTTGGGCTCAAAATGCTCCAAATTTTTAGACCCAGAAATCTAGTATTTTTTAAGGCTGAAGATGCTCCAAAAAGGGGCGGAGCCTGAGCATGTTTGAGCTCAAAATGCTCCAAATTTTAAAGCTCATAATTGTCCTTTTATTTTAGACTAGAGTCTAGTCATGTTCGGGCTCAAAATGCTCCAAAACTAGTCATGCTCATAAGTCACTAGAAATCATTAAAAAATTCCGTTTTTGAGCCCGAACATGACTAGTTTTGGAGCATTTTGTACCTAGATTTTGGGTCTAAGAATTTGGAGCATTTTAAGCCCGAACATGACTAGACTCTAGTCTAAAATTAAAGGACAATTATGAGCTTGAAAATTTGAAGCATTTTGAGCCTAAACTTGACTAGAGTATAGTCTGAATTTTGAAGCATTTTGAGCCCAAAAATCTTGTAAACTTACAGGTTATTCACGTGGATTACACGCAAATGGGTCTCGCGAAGAAATTGAGGAGAAAGTAGATCAAAATCCATAAATCACTGCATTCTGGCTCTCTTCGCCTCCAAATTTTGCTCCTTCAAATCATCGAAAAACTTTTTGACATCTTCAACTTTTACAACTTCACCATCTGTAGTTTTTTTGGTGAAAAAATCGCCAAGTTTTCTTTTGAGATCATTGACGGCTGCAAATTTTGTGTGAATTTTTTAGTATTGATTTATTGGGGCTAATTCACGAACGAAAAAAATGTTGAAAAATGTTTTTTTGAACACGAAAAATCAAAAAATGTCGAAAAAACATTAGTTTTTCGAGTTTTTCAGCCAAAAATGATGACAAATCGATATTTTTCAAGCTTCTGGAGTAATTTCTGATGAAAATTGACCTTCAGAAGGTTTTGCTGATTTTTCGTAAAATAAAAAATTTTAAAATTTTGATGAATTTCGAAAAAATTCATAAAATAAAGCAAAATAAGCTGAATTTTTTCGAAATTCATCAAAATTTAAATTTTTTTATTTTACGAAAAATCAGCAAAACCCTCTGAAGGTCAATTTTCATCAGAAATCACTCCAGAAGCTTGAAAAATATCGATTTTTCATCATTTTTGGCTGAAAAACTCTAAAAAAAAAACTAATCCCACTTTCAAAATATAACAGCCTGCTAGCAGAGTTTGAATCCTTGAAGTTACTCGTCTACTCAATGAAGGCTCAAATGACCAAATTGGACTTAATTGATGATATAAATAGCAAACTCGATATCATCATGTCAAATCAATATCAAAATGTGGCTATTTCGCCCTCGACACCGGTTCAGCTTGACAATGCACTTATGCTCAAGCACTTCGATGAGTTTCAAAGCAAAAAAACACGTGCGGTGATTGAACGATTAGCTGATGGGAAAAGTGGAACTGAGCAGCAAGAGGATGCATCATTTGTAAATGAATTATGTAAAGAGATGAACTTGGATCCACCGTTGAAAGTGTATAGACACGACTGTGAAGCAATTATTCGCCCATTGAAGATTGACTTTGGATCCCAATCCCTTCGTGATACTTTCTTGAAAAAGTACAATAAAACCATAAAGGAGATGGAGAGTGTTAAAGCTCTCAAAGTCAAACCAAGAGCGAGAAGAGATTTGACTAAAATTGAACTCGAAACTCTCAAGAAAAACAGGAAAATGGCGTATGATGAAAATGTGAAAGCTGGAAAACTTGTCTATTATATTTATGATATCGAAATTCGTAAAAATGATGATCCTCGCCCGTTTAATTTTGTTCCCTCCCACCAATAACTTCCCAGTATCTCAGCTCTCCTGTTTCCTATGCAGAGACCAAAGGTGGGTTGATGGGTTTTGACAAAAAAAAAATATTTCGTGCTAGAGTTTCTGCTTGTTTGGCTAATGTTAGAGGCGTGGCTAGTAAACCCAAAATCATGATGTTGAATGATTACCTTGAAACTAGCGATATAGATTTGCTTGCTTTGACTGAAACTTTTTTTTCAGAAACTATCAATTCCAAATTTATTAGTAATGAATTGTATAATGTTTTTAGATTTGACAGAAATCCTCAAATTTCAAAATTACGCGGCGGTGGCGTGGCTCTAATCTTAAAAAAAAAGCTTTAAATCTGTTGAAGTCGACATTAATATGGCTGATTTTTACCCACTT
Source organism: Caenorhabditis angaria (assembly GCA_947459285.1). NCBI lineage: Eukaryota > Metazoa > Nematoda > Chromadorea > Rhabditida > Rhabditidae > Caenorhabditis > Caenorhabditis angaria. Next base: position 11,063,789 of record CANHGI010000001.1, read on the forward strand.
CATCTTTCCGAAGTACTTTGTGTTGACCTAATTGAGTCAAATAACCAGAAAACCCGTATTTTTGTAGTGTACCGCCCCCCTCATCTTACGTCTAACCATACTGAAAAACTTACTGCTCATTTGTCTAGGTACCTATTATCCTCCCCAAATAATGTTATTCTGGGTGATTTTAACCTTCCTAAAATCTCATGGAATGACCAGCTCTCAAGTAATGACCCGATAGTTGAATTTTTGGCGACCCATGATTTATCCCAGCATGTCCTTGATTTCACTAGAATTCCCAAACTTGGAAACCCCTCAATTCTGGACTTGGTTATCTCGAGTAGTGAGTTAGTAGCTGATGTTTTAGTTGACCTACCCCTTTTATTGTCTGACCATAATTCGGTAAGATTTCAAATCTGTATCTCCTGCCCTAAACCCGATATAATAAATTGTACCACCACTTCATCCCGTTTAAACTATTCTAAAGCTGATTTTGAGACTATCAACCGACTAATTTTACAGTATAATTGGGATCATCAGTTTTCCTTCTTCCTAACTCTCGACACCAAGTTACAGCATTTTACTCGTATCGTTAACGAAATTATTCGGGATAATTGTCCTGTCGCGCCCCAACGTAATACTAAAAAAATGAAAATAACTAGTAAAATAAGAAGACTTAATCGTAAGAAAGCCAAAATTGTTATGTCTGACCACTCTAACAAGGTAATTCTAGATAAGCTTCTAAAAATCCAGAAAAAAATACGTGCTAATTACAAGAAACATATCCGTAGAACAGAAGATAATATTATTAAAAACAACAGCTATAAAAAAACCGTTCGCTTCATGACTAGCATTATGAAAACAAAAACATCAGAAATTCCAACCCTTGTTGTAAATGGGGCCCCTATTATTGAAAATGCGGATAAAACTACAGTATTTTTGAACAAATTTGCAGAAAACTACAGTTCTAGCTCACCTAGCAAAAAACCATCTCATGTTAGTAATTGTAAGCCCAAATGTCCATCTATTATGTTTGAACCCTATGTAGTCCACAACTATTTATCCAAGTGTCCCAAAAAATGTGGATTCAGTAACGATCACCTTAATTATTTTGTTTTGAGTAAATTGGCCTATTCTCTTTCAGTTCCCCTTTCCATCCTTTTTTCCATCTCCTACAATACTAGCTATGTTCCCCTAGCATGGAAAACATCAGTGGTTCTACCCATATTCAAAAAGGGAAGGGCTTCTGATCCCAAAAATTATAGACCAATTTCACTTACCCCACCAATTTGTAGAGTAATGGAAAGAATTGTGGTTGATTATATTAAATACAAACATAGTCATAAATTATCACAGCACCAATATGGGTTTCTCAACAAGCGTAGTTGCAAATCCTCTCTAATTTCAATGATCACCAAAATTCGACAAAATTTTCATAAAAAGAAGAATACTGATATTGTGTATTTTGATTTTGCAAAAGCTTTTGACCGTGTCGATCACAATTTGATTATTGAGAAATTGAGAGAATTTGGTTTAGATGAATATTTATGTAGATGGTACGAAAATTTTCTTGAAGGCAGAAAGTTCTTTGTCAAGGTTGGTAATTGTATGTCCAGTGAATCCGCCTCAGTACCATCCGGGGTTATTCAGGGTAGTGTCTCTGGGCCAATACTTTTCATCATATTTATCAATACTGTATTTGAACTCGCAGATGATGATGTAACTATCCAAGCTTTTGCCGATGATCTCAAAATAATAGGTTCAGATCCCTTGCGAGTTCAAAGTGTAATTGATAAGATATGTGCATGGGCTAAGGATAATTCCATGGAATTAGCACCGGAAAAATCTTCTGTCATGTACTTCGGTAGGAAAAATAAGAGAGCAAATTACGTGGCTAACAACATCATAATACCGCACAAAGAACATGTTCGGGATCTCGGGGTAATAATTGACAATAACCTAACGTTTGAGAAAAATACTACCAGTATTGTTAATATCGCCAATCTTAGATCAAATCAAATTCTCCGTAACTTCCATTTTAGCACAATAAAACCCTACGCATTTCTCTTCAAAATGTATGTCCTCCCCATTCTAGAATATTGTAGCGAAGTTTACGACCCCTTCCTAACTAAAAATCTATCAAATAACCTAGAAAATCCATTACGTCAATTCACTCGTAAAGTCTTCAATCGTTGTAATATGCCATTTGAATCTTATGAGGATCGCCTCAAACAGATCAACATGGTGTCAACCCATACTCGTAGATCCAGAGCCAATATTATTCATCTTTTCAAAGCCCTTAATGGATTTTCTCACCAGCCAGAAACATTTGACTTCATCAGCTTCTCAACACTTCCACGTCACCCAGCCCGCCTAGTTTTAACTCAAAAATGCCACAATTCTTTTTTCTCACATACAGTTCCCAAGTGGAACTCTTTATCGCACCTCATTGAAATGAATTCTTCAGTGCAATCGTTCAGAATATTGATTAATGGTTTGAACGCATCGCTCTTATCATGAACCCTTACGGCCAGATTCTCGCACACTCTTTCTTATCTCTTTGTCAAAACCTCCAACTGACCAGGTCTCTTGCGGGATTTAGGTCTTTTAAAAATTTGGGAAGTTATTTTATTCACCCTATTTATTTTTCGATTTCATGTGAATTACCCCTTTTTCTCTCTCCCTTTGATCTCACTATTTTTATGTGCCGGTGAATTTATAACATTCTAAATAAAAATTCAAAATTCAAATTCAAATTTTTCGACATTTTTTGACTTTTCGCGTTAAAAAAAACATTTTTTAACATTTTTTTCGTTCGTGAATCAGCCCTATTGATTTTTTGACCTACCGCCCAAAATATTGATAGCCCCATCCATTCCAACTTCCTGAACCAGTTCGCGCATTTCTTCATTTTCGGTTCGCCGATTTTCTTCCGCTTTTGCTTTGCCTTCTTGCTCGAATTTTGTCAAATCATCGTCTTCGTCCAATAAATATTCGCATTGATGATTTTCCAAGATTTTCTGAAATATTTGAATTTTCGAAATTCCCGCCAAAGATTAGACAATTCTCAATGGGGCGCAATTGAACATTTATTGAAAAAATTTGAAATTCGCGCTCCATTGAGAATTGTTGAATTTTGCAGCGCGAGTTTTCATATTTAAACGATACTCCGCATTTACACTGCATTGAAAAATATTGATTTTTATCAAAAACGTTTTTTTAACATTAAAAAACCAAAAAAAGTGATTCACGAACGGTATTTTTATTCAATTTTTCACCATTTTCTCAACACATTGAATAAAGTGAAGCTAAAACGCATTTTAGTGTCCAGAAATGCTATTTAAAGACTTTCTAATCAGCCTAAAAAGAAAAATCAAGCCTTCAAAATCAAATTCACAGGCAAATGCAAACTGGCCGGATACTTGTCAAAAATTGAAAAACGGTCCGAAACTTGTACGTTTTGGAAACTGGTCAGAAACCGGCCGATTTTCGAGTGGTTATTGTGGAATTAAAAAAAATGTGGCAGAGGAAACTAGTCCCTTGTAAATATTTCGAAAATTAATGAATGTCGGTGTGTGCGCGCGGTCGCGATGTGGTCGAAAAAAACAACATTTTCGAAGAAAAAAAATTGGCGATAAATATTGATTTTATTTCGACCGCATCGCGACCGCGCGCACACACCGACATTCGTTAATTTTCGAAATATTTACGAGGGACTAGTTTCCTCTGTCACATTTTTTCAATTCCACAAAAACCACTCGGAAATCGGCCGGTTTCTGACCAGTTTCCAAAACGTACAAGCTTCAAACCGTTTTTCAATTTTTGGCAAGTATCCGGCCAGTTTGCATTTGCCTGTGGCTTGATTTGTCTTTTAGGCTGATTAGAAGGTCTTGAAATAGCATTTCTGTACACTAAAATGCGTTTTAGCCCCTCTTTATTCAAAATGAATTAAAATACAGTTCGTAAACGTTTTTTTTCGCGAATTACCTTACAATCCTCACATTTACACAATCTTTGGCGCAATTTCTGAACAAAAATCGCTTTTTTCGGGAACGCCTCTTCAGATTTCTGTGAATTTTTAAAACAAATTCTCGTATCAGAATTAGAACCATCAAATACTTTCAGAAATTGATGATTTTTCGAATAGCAACCCGGGCAAATGAAGCTGACTGGACATTCTGAAGAAGATGATGAAGATTCTGTGGCCGCCACGTTTTCTGGAGCATCAACATGAGTTGGATGAAACCAATCTTCGCAAAATTCGCATTGTAACATGTCTTCCTCGCAATTTTTCTCGCTGGGATAAGTATCGTCACAAATGCAGAATTTTCCCGAGTAATTATGATTGTAGACGTTGAATTCGTTTTCAGCGGATTTCTCCTCGTAGAGAGTGCATTTGTTGGGAAATTTTGAATTTCCGCAATCACATCTGCAACAAAATATATGATTTTAACAGAAAAATTGATAGAAAACCCCACTTAAAACTTCTTTTTGTATACAATTCCACCAAATCATGATCAGCATGGCAGTTCAACGAGCAACCATAGCAGATTCCGGCAGTTTTGGGTGGCGGTGTACATGTGAGACAGGAGAATAGCGTTTGGCGAGGTTTATAGCCCTCGGGGTAGGTGCAAACTGTTTCGTCTTGCGCGCCAAATAGAATTTCGGCAGTTTCATTGTGCCGCTTCATATCTTCCATAACTTCGCCGAGTGTGACAATCGGATCATTTTCATTTTCGTTCTCCATTTTTTTCACCTGAAAATTCACTCAATTCGACCAGGAGGAAGGAAAATTGGCGGGAAACACAGAAAAAAAAACTTTGAACGCGACATCAGAGAAAATCTTTTGCCTCTACCCTTTTCTCATACTCTCTTGTGTGTCTCTTTTTCTCTCGCGTCTCTTCACAACTCCACACACTCTCTCTCGCTAAAACTGGCTTTTTGTTGAAATCCGCGCTGGAAACTTGAAATTTTGAAAAAGTAAAAGGATGATTAGAAAGAGGAGGAGTAGTAGAACGCAGAGATGTGCAATTCACCCAGAAAAATTTTGAAAATGCTGTTAGAAACCGAGATTGAAAAACGTGAATTTCTATTTTTCAGTTTTTTCCATCTAAAAATTGATTTTTCTGAAATGTTTTCAACGGACTGTGTAGTGAAGGTTAAGATGACTAGATTCCAATGTCAAAGTCTTTAAAAAAGATGAAGAAGCTGAGAATCTCTTGAATTTGAGTTTTTTGGCAGAAAAGAAAAAAAAAAGAGAAGAAAAACGAGTGGTTTTGAATTTCGCGGGGTTGTTCGGTGGAGCGCAGTTGCTCGCTTGGTTTTCGATGGGGCGTGTTTGCTCGTCTTCAATTTTGAAACAGATTTGTCGATTTTTTCCCGGGTTTTTGGAACTTTGCAAGCATGGAAGTGATATTCAGTGATGATGAAGAAGCTGAAAATCTCCGGCGTGATCTGTATGATGGGGTGAGTTATCAAAACTTAGAATTCGTGATGTTAATTTATCGATTTTTCAGACTTCATCGAAAAAAGAGGAAATTGCGATGTTTGGAATGTTTGGATTAGTCAAAAAAATCGAAAAACCGCGGGAAAATGTTCTGTCAAGAACCCTGGTGAACTTGCAAAAAGAACCGGATTTCGAGTTCGCGAAAAAGTTCGAGATAAAGCGCGAGATTTCTGGCGGGCTTCCCGTGCATGTGGATTTGGAGAAGACGAATTCCGCGTCGCAAATCAAGTGCCAACGAGAACAATTGCTGAAGAAATGGGAGGAGGAGAATCGAGAAGAAGTTGAATCTAGAAAATCCGATTTTCCCCTGCCCACCACCAGAAAACGCAAATCGGCTGAAAATATTCTGGAAACTTCCAGCAAAAAACGCCGAAGAAGTCGGCGAATTCAAATTGAAGAAAGTAGTAGTAGCGAGGAAGAAGAAGAAGAGTTGGTCCCTGAAAAATCTTAATTTTCAGAAGCGCCTCGAATTAATTGCTACCTGCTGTGTGAAATATTGGATTTTCTTTGTATTTTTTTCTAATTTTGTGAATTTAAATGAACGGGTTGCTTTTCTTCTTTGATGATTGATGAGTTTTTTTAAAAACGGTTTCAAAAATCCGTTTAATTCTTGAATATGAATGACATTTTCAGGTTTTTTTAGCAAGCGAGTTGAAATATTGGGTTTTAATGTTATTCATAGGGTAGAATGGTCTAAGACGAACAGAATGATATAAAATTTGATGACTTTACCTTATCCATAAGTGATTTAGCGAGGTTTAGGCGAAAAGTCGCTAAATAACTTATGGCTAAGGTAAACTCATCAAAATTTATATCATTTTGTTCGTCTTAGACCATTCTATCATATGAATAACATTAAAACCCAATATTTCAACTCATTTGCTTAAAAAACCTGAAAATGTCATTTAGTGGAAATGAGTTTTGATGAATTTAACCGTTATTTAGATAGTTCCTGTGGTTTTAGCTTTCATTTTAAAAATCTTTTAGCTTTAAAAATCCCATTTTGCCCCAAAGGGCAGGAAATTTGGATTCAAAATATGCCTAGAAGAATTTTCGATTAGAGACAATGGAAAATTGAGAGAGCGCAGAGAACACAATTGAATTTTCGAGCGGAGCGAGTGTAAACCGCAAGCTTCCGCGTAAGCGGCACTATCTACCGCTTCAGCGGCCACGTGGATAACTATGACGTGGCAAAAACTTTAAAAAAACATCGGAGCGAGTGAAAACCAAGTTTTTGCCACGTCATAGTTATCCACGTGGCCGCTGAAGCGGTAGATAGTGCCGCTTACGCGGAAGCTTGCGGTTTACACTCGCTCCGCTCGAAGGTTAGGACACAATCAGTTATTTTGTAATTTCGCTCGAGAATTTAATTGTGTTCTCTGCGCTCTCTCAATTTTCCATTGTCTCTAATGGAGAATTGATATTTTTAAAAAATTCCAATAAAAAAAACGTTTTTTAACGTTAAAAAACCAAAAAAAAGTGATTCACAAACGGTATTTTTATTCATTTTTTCACCATTTTCTTAACACATTGAATAAAGTGAAGCTAAAACGCATTTTAGTGTCCAGAAATGCTATTTCAAGACTTTCTAATCAGCCTAAAAGACAAAAAGCTTGATTTGTCTTTTAGGTTGATTAGAAGGTCTTAAAATAGAATTTCTGGACACTAAAATGCGTTTTAGCTTCACTTTATTCAATGTGTTGAGAAAATGGTGAAAAAAATGAATAAAAATACCGTTCTTGAATCACTTTTTCGGGTTTTTAACGTTAAAAAACGTTTTTTTTTCTAAATTTCGTGAATGAAAATTTGTTCCAGAAAGTGTATTTACACAAAAAAGTGTATTTTTTTCCCGCCTCAAGTGTTCCTCCCACTATATAGAATATTTACACTTTTTCTCTGCTTTCTTCTTCTCAAAAATACTATCATCTGACGAAATAGTGTGTTGATTTAGGAGAGAGAGTTAGAGAAAGAGAGAAAGAGAGAAGAGCTGAAGGAGATTCGGGAAAAGCCGAGCAGCAAGGATTATTGATTCGATTTGTGATTTTTCGGTCAAATTTTGTTACGCTATCTGAAAAATGGTCAAGGTTATTGGTGAGTTTTTCGGAATTTTGATTTTTAAATCAGAAAACGTGGATTTTTGCCATGTGGCCGAATTTCTGCAACGAAATTCCACGTTTTTTGAGACTACACAAGCCTAGGCCTAAAATTTGGGCCAAGCCTAAGCCTAGGCTCATTTGATATCAGAAAATGTGGATTTTTGCCACGTGGCCGAATTTCTGCACCGAAATTCCACGTTTTTTGAGACCACATAAGCCTAGGCCTAAAATTTGGGCCAAGCCTAAGCCTAGGCTTGTTTGGTGTCACAAAAACGTGGATTTTTGCCACGTGGCCATAATTTCTGCATCGAAATTCCACGTTTTTTGAGACTACACAAGCCTAGGCCTAAAATTTGGGTCAAGCCTAAGCCTGGGCTCATTTGATATCAGAAAACGTGGATTTTTGCCACGTAGCCGGGAATTCTGCACCGAAATTTCACGTTTTTTGAGACTACACAAGCCTAGGCCTAAAATTTGGGCCAAGCCTAAGCCTAGGCTTATTTGATATCAGAAAACGTGGATTTTTGCCACGTGGCCCGATTTCTGCACCGAAATTCCACGTTTTTTGAGACTACACAAGCCTAGGCCTAAAATTTGGGCCAAGCCTAAGCCTAGGCTTGTTTGGTGTCGGAAAACGTGGATTTTTGCCACGTGGCCGGGATTTCTGCACCGAAATTTCACGTTTTTTGAGACTACACAAGCCTAGGCCTAAAATTTGGGCCAAGCCTAAGCGTAGGCTTGTTTGATATCAGAAAACGTGGATTTTTGCCACGTAGCCGGGAATTCTGCACCGAAATTCCACGTTTTTTGAGACTACACAAGCCTAGGCCTAAAATTTGGGCCAAGCCTAAGCCTAGGCTTGTTTGGTGTCAGAAAACGTGGATTTTTGCCACGTGGCCGAATTTCTGCACGGAAATTCCACGTTTTTTGAGACTACACAAGCCTAGGCCTAAAATTTGGGCCAAGCCTAAGCCTAGGCTTGTTTGGTGTCAGAAAACGTGGATTTTTGCCACGTGGCCGAAATTCCACGTTTTTTTGACATCAAATAAGCCTAGGCCTAAAAAGGCCTAAAAACCTGCTCAAAAATCACCAAATTATTTTCCAGACGAAGCTACGATCCGAAAATCGCTGGAAACCATCCCAGAATCTGAGAAAATCGAAAAACTCATCCAAAAATTAGTGGAATCGGAAAAAGAGAACGCCGAACTCAAGACAAAAATTCCATTAATCGACAAAATTTCGAAGCAACGCGATGTTTTGGAGAAAAAATTGGATAAATCCAATCAGATTTTATTGCGAACCGAAGAATCGAAAATGAAGTTGGAGGAATTGTGTCGTGGATTGCAGAAGTTGAATCATCAGATTCGAGAGGAGAATAATGAGAAGATCAAGAAATTGGAGACCGAGAGAAAAGAGGCGGTTGTGCAATTGAAGACTACGCTTAAGGTACGGGATTTTGATATTAAAAAAATTTTCTCCACAATTTTCTGAGCATTTTGACACCGAACACGCCCATTTTTCTGTGCCTTGCGGAAAATTTGCGAAATTTTGAAGCCACGCAACCCTGGCACGGTTTTCCCGAGCATTTTGAACTCAAATATGGTTATTTTTGAAGCCACGCCCATTTTTCTGTGCCCGGTGGAAAATTTGCGAAATTTTGAACCCAAACTTACTTTTTGCAACTCTGGCACGGTTTTCCTGAGCATTTTGAACTCAAATATGGTTATTTTTGAAGCCACGCCCATTTTTCTGTGCCCGGTGGAAAATTTGCGAAATTTTGAACCCAAGCTTACTTTTTTGCAACCCTGGCACGGTTTTCCTGAGTATTTTTGAAGCCACGCCCATTTTTCTGTGCCCCGGTGGAAAATTTGCGAAATTTTGAACCCAAGCTTACTTTTTTGCAACCCTGGCACGGTTTTCCTGAGTATTTTTGAAGCCACGCCCATTTTTCTGTGCCCCGGTGGAAAATTTACGAAATTTTGAACCTAAGCTTACTTTTTGGCAACCCTGGCACGGTTTTCCTGAGTATTTTGAATCTGAATTTGAGTATTTTTGAAGCCACGCCCACTTTTCTGTGCCCCGGTGGAAAATTTGCGAAATTTTGACCCTAAGCTTGCTTTTGGCAACCCTGGCACGGTTTTCTTGAACATTTTGAGTATTTTCGAAGCCACGCCCATTTTTCTGTGCCCTGTGGAAAATTTGCGAAATTTTGACCCTAAGCTTGCTTTTGGCAACCCTGGCACGGTTTTTCTGAGCATTTTGAACTCAAATATGGTTATTTTTGAAGCCACGCCCATTTTTTTGCAACTCTGGCACAGTTTTTCCAGAAATTTTTCCACCAACACTTAAAAATTGTTTTTTTCAGGATATCGAAAATTCAATGACAGCGGGCAAAGAAAAATCGGATTCATTAGCTGAAGACAATCGAAAATTGTCAGAAAAGTTCACGGAACTCGCAAAACAATACGAAGATCGTCTAAAATGTGTGGAAGAACAATACGAAAAAAAAGGAAAATATTGGGAAGAATATGGAAAAACGAAAGATGTTGAGATCAAATTATTGAATGCAAAATTGGAAGCATCAAGTATAACTGCACAAAAATTGGGATTGGAAAAAGAGGAGTTGATTAAATCGGTGATTGATGAAACTGCGAGAGTTGGTGGAGCTATTGAGACTGAAAAACATTTGAGAGATCAGGTAACATTGAAGAAATATTTTTTGAAAATCTAGACACACTTTAGAAAAATTTTAGAACTGATTTATGAACCAAAAATGATGAGATTTTTGAAGCATCTGATGAAAATTGACCCTGGAATCCACTTTTCAGAAGTTTTTGCTGATGTTTCGAAAAATTCATCAAAAATCACTCCAGATCTCGATTTGTCATCATTTTTGGCTGGAAAACTTTGAAGCTCTAAAACTTTGAAGTTTTTCAGCCAAAAATTATGAAAAATCGAGATTTTTTGAAGCTTCTGAGATGATTTTTGATAAAAATTGACCCTGTAATCAAAAAAATCAGCAAAAACTTCTGAAAAAAGGATTCCAGGGTCAATTTTCATCAGAAATCACTTCAGAAGCTTCGAAAATCCTCGATTTGTCATCATTTTTGGCTGAAAAACCCGAAGAACTAAAAATTTCAGCTCAAAATTAGTGTTTCGAGTTTTTCAGCCAAAAATGATGACAAATCGAGATTTTTTGAAGCTTCTGAAGTGATTTCTGATGAAAATTGATCTTGGAATCAAAAAAATCAGCAAAAACTTCTGAAAAGTGAACTACAGGATCAATTTTCATCAGAAGTCACTTCAAAACCTTCAAAAATCTCGATTTGTCATTTTTTTTGGCTGAAAAATTCGAAAAACTAAAAATTATGACAACTTGAGATTTTTGAAGTTTCTAAAGTGATTTTTGATGAAAATTGACCTTGGAATCCACTTTTCAGAAGTTTTTTTCTGATGTTTGTCTGAAAAATGGATTCCAGGATCAATTTTCATCTTGATTTGTCATCATTTTGGCTCTAAAACTTTAAAAAAACTAATTTTGAACTAAAAATTTTAGTTCTTAGAGTTTTTCAGCCAAAAATTATGAAAAATCGAGATTTCTGAAGCTTCTAAAGTGATTTTTGATGAAAATTGACCCTGTAATCAAAAAAATCAGCAAAAACTTCTGAAAAGTGGATTCTAAGGTCAATTTTCATCAGAAATCACTTCAGAAGCTTCAGAAACTTCGATTTGTCATTATTTTTGGCTGAAAAACCTCACCTGAAATTCTAGAGAGATTTTTTCATGGAGAAATTGTTTTTCCCCCCAAAAAAAAACTGTAACCAGACTGCAAAGAGTACTGTACCTCGAACTGCAAGGATTACGGTAGCCTGAGGGTTACTGTAGGTCCCAAACTGCAAGGATTACTGTAGTCAGACTGCAAGGGGTACTGTATTTGGCAAATTTTCAACATTTATCAAATTTCATGAAAAATATACCAAAAAATCGGAAATTTTCTGAATTTTTCAAAAAAAAATTGGAGAAAATCGAGAATTTCCAGAAATTAATACGTTTCAAAATTCTTTGAACTTTTTCCAGGTCAAACAATACGCCGAAAAATACTCGGAATTGAGCACTTGTCTCTCCAAAAGCAACACGGCATTCGACAAATTTCGCAAGGAAATTGATAGAGTAAGTCAGTTTCTGAAGCTGAGATTTTGCCACGTCATAGCTCATATTCAAAGTTGAGCTAACTCCTTTCTTTTAAAAATCCCCCGTTTTTCTCCAGGTTAACGCAAATTGCCGAAAAGTCGAGACAGATGTTGCGCAATGGCGCAAAAAGTATGATGAAGCTAATCAGTGAGTCCTCCCCTTTCCAAGTTATCCTAACTCTATCAATATATTTTTCCCCCGCAGAAAAGTGTTGGTGCTAACGATGAAAAACCAGGAGTACACTGAGAAATTTGCGACGCAGAACAAGAAATTGGAAAAGTTGGAGAATTTGTGTCGAGCTTTACGCGGTGGAAATACGCCAGCAATTCCGGCTCCGCAAGAATAAGTTTAACCTCGAAAATTTCGAATTTTGAATTTTGAAAATTTTCCCGCCGCCCAAATTCTTTATGTGTATATATTCAATCTCTCAACGTTGCGCATATTTTTTATTTTATTTTATTTAAAGTTTTTTTTGGATTTTTGAATGGAGAAAAATGCCACGTGGCGCGAAATTTGAAGCATTTTGACACCAAATAAGGCACTGCAAAATTTGCGCCAACAAAGTGTGATGCTGGCGTGTTTATGATCAATTCACGAAAAGTCGAAAAAACATTAGTTTTTCGAGTTTTTCAGCCAAAAATGATGAGAAATCCAGGATTTTTTAAGGTTTTGGAGTAATTTCTGATGAAAATAAGCTTTGAGAACCCTATTTTGCTTTATTTTATGAATTTTTTACGAAAAATCAGCAAAAACCTTCTGGAGGTCAATTTTCATCAGAAATTACTCCAGAAGCTTCAAAAATCCTCGATTTGTCATCATTTTTGGCTGAAAAACTCGAAAAACTAATGTTTTTTCGACATTTTTTGACTTTTCGTGTTGAAAAAAACCTTTTTTAACATTTTTTTTCGTTCGTCAATGAAAATCCCTCAAAACAAAAATCCGCATTTTTTCCGGGGCGGCAAAAAAATGCACTTTTTCGTCAACTCGAAAAAAAAGAAGAAAAAAGTTTTCTTCTTCTTCTCAATTTCAACAATTTCGTTTTTTTTTTATTTTTTGAAGAAAAAGAAGAGGAGAAGAAATCTCCGCCCACACTTTTATCCGTTTTTTTTTGTGTTGAGTCGCGAAATTTTTTTGCAGTTGAGCGTTTTTTGAAGGGTGTAAAGATTAGAGCAAAAATCGATCAAAAGTGCTCTTTGAACTTACATTAACTTCAGGAAAAATTACAGAATTGAATGAAAAAGTTTGCGATTTTTCCCACGGGGCTTTAGTTTTTGCTGCTTCTGAAGATCTAATTTCAATAATTCGACAAAATATTCATTTTTTTTAGTTTTAGAGCCAAAATGATGAAAAATCGAGGTTTCTGAAGCTTCTGAGGTGATTTCTGATGAAAATTGACCCTGGAATCCACTTTTCAGAAGTTTTTGTTTTATGATTTTCGAAAAATCAGCGAAATCTTCTGAAAAATGGATTCCAAGGTCAATTTTCATCAAAAATCATCTCAGAAGCTTCAAAAATCTCGATTTGTCATCATTTTTAGCTGAAAAAATTAATTTTCGAGATTTTCAGCCAAAAATGATGAAAAATCGAGGTTTCTGAAGCTTCTGAGGTGATTTCTGATGAAAATTGACCCTGGAATCCACTTTCAGAAGTTTTTGTTTTATGATTTTCGAAAAATCAGCAAAGACTTCTGAAAAATGGATTTCAACGTCAATTTTCATCAAAAATCTCGATTTCTCATCATTTTTGCGTGAAAAACTCTAAAATTTCAGTTCAAAAGGCCGTGAACTCCGAGAGAAGTACACACACATAAAAAATTATGTGTGCGATAGAGCGAACTTTCTTTCCTAGCGGATTTTGTGTTTTTTTCAAAAACGCAGCTTTGCTGCTGAAAAAAAAATGTGTCGAAAAAAAAAGCGCGGAGAGAAAAATTGTTGTGTGAGGGAGGAGGAATTGGTTTTGTTGTGTATGTGTGTGTGTGTGTGTTGTAATATATATATATATATATATACACTCATCCATCCGAAAGAAAGCACATCCAGCAAGCAACAAAAAATTGAAAGAAACGGGCGGTTTTCATCACTTTCTGTGTGCTTTTTTGTGTGTGCGATTTTCAGCGCTGAAAATGAAAATCGCTGCGATTTTGTCGCGCCTCACTTGTTGGCGTCGAGAAAAAAGTGCAACAATAATCGGTGGGCTGGAAAATTTGTTGCGATGATTTTTTTCGAGCGCGCCCTCCGAAAGTTTGATGGATTTTTTTTGAAAATTTTTGCTTTTTTCAATGCCATTAGTTTGTCAGTCGCGTGCGGCTGTGCGTCGCGGTCGGGATTCTTTGTTTCAGTCGCATGCGGCTGTGCTTTGCGGTCGGGATCCTTTGTTTCAGTCGCATTCGGCTGTGCGTCGCGGTCGGGATCCTTTGTTTCCGGACCGCGACGCAGAGCCGCACGCGCCTCACGAAATAATGTTTTTTTCACGGCAGCCACATTTTTGAACCTTTTTGATTTGTCTACGAACCACACCTCGGCTAAAATCGTGTCAAAATTGTACTCCAACATTTTTTAAATGTAAAAACTGGTAATTTTCAGTTTTCGGACGTCTGAAATGGTTTTCTTCAAAAATTGTAGCCACGGATTGTCCGAGGTGTGAGACCAACAATTTTCGTCCGGCGATTTTTGGTATACCACTTCGGCCTGTGAGGCCCCCCAGTCTGTGAGGCTAAATTTTTCCGACCTTTGTGTAGCTTCCTCGATTTTTTGTACATTTTTCACTCGAAATTCCACGTGAATCCATATTTTCCCCCTTCTTCCACCAATTTTGACCAAAATTTCGGATCCCTGACGTCCAAATTTTAAAAAAACCTTGTTTTTTGCCCCGATTTTCCTCCACTCTTCGTGATCTTCTTTGAGCAGCGCGATAAATTTTTTTATATTATATATATCTACATTTATATATGTATTATTTGATCTCCCATCCATTCTCTCGCGCACCCCCCGACCCTCTTAAAAGACAAGAGGGGGGAGTGTTTCATCCTTCTTCCATCTCCTCTCCTAAAACAAAAAGGCCCCCGGGGCGCCTAGCTTTGGATAATACTAATAATAATAATATAAACAAAGAGAGAGCGAGAGAGTGAAGAGCAAATATGTAGAGAGAGAGAGATATATCCCGGGAGAGAGCAGCTTTTCGTCTTTTTCACTTCGAACAGTAAGCTAGATAGAAAGAGAATAGAGCCTCAAGAGGAGGGTTTAAACAAAAATCGCAGTTGCTCCCCGCCGTCGTTTCTTCTTCTTCTTCTTTTTTTCAAGCAAGCCAGGTGCTCCTCTCTTTTCTCTTCTTCTGGAAAAAAAGAAGAAGAAGGAATGTGTCTAGTTGTCTTCTAGCTTCTTCTTCTTCTTCTACTCCTGTTTTATTTATCGATTTTTTGTGCCGCCCATAGGCTCGTCGGCTCTTCTTCTCGAGCCCCCCCCCTTTTTCTCCACACTACGACACATTTTTTCACTCACTCACTCACTCACTGGCTTTTTCTTCGTTTTCTTTTTCGCTTTTTGGGATTTTTTCGTGTGATTTTTTTGTGGGCTCCTGGGTTCCTTGTTGTTTATTTGCTCAAGCTCTTCCACGAAATTGAAAATTTTGAGACCCACCGTTTTTTTCGGTTTTTCTAGTCGTACTAGAGAGGTCGTAGTGCTGTTCATACATGAACTAGTCGCTCCGGGGACCCTTGAGTTAACCCCCCTCCAGGAAATATTTTCAAAAAGTTAACCCCCCCCCGCCCTAACCAATGTTTTGTGGGTTTTTGGCATGAAATTCTCTAAAGGCATGAAATTCTCTAAAATTTTCAAAAGTTGAGGGCCCCACCTTCAAAAATGAACCCAATGTCATACATGAACTGGGACTCCGAATTCGGAGGGAGGGGGTTAACTTTGGGTGCATTTTTGAAGGTGGGGCCCTTAACTTTTGAAAATTTTAGAGAATTTCATGACTTTAGAGGCCGAAAACCCACAAAAATTGGTTAGGGGGTTAACTTTTTGAAAATATTTCCTGGAGGGGGGTTAACTCAAGGGTCCCCGTTGCGACTAGTTCATGTATGCCCCTAACCAATTTTTTGTGGGTAGGCATGAAATTCTCTAAAATTTTCAAAAAGTTAAGGGCCCCACATTCAAAAATGCACCCAAAGTCTTAACGATGCTCTGAACTTCGAACCTCTGATATTTCTGACAACCCCACGAACTTCTGAACGATTTTCCCAACTTCTACCGAATCTCTCAGCCCTAGAAAAATTCCAAACCCATTTTTCCTATGTGTCATAAATCATTTTTTCGTCGCGCGCGCTTTCTCTGAAAATGTTTTGTTTTTCCTTTCTTTGTTCCCTTTTAATCCTCAGGCTCTTTTGCAGGTATTATATCAATATAGTTAGGCTCCATAAATAGGATTATCACCTTTTTTCTCTCTCGCCACCCCCCAAACAACACCACCATCGGAACAACATCGATGTCCGATAGTGTTGCGCGATGAATGGCGGTAGATTCGATTTCGACGACGGCGGGACGTATGTTGGCGGATGGGAGGAGGGAAAAGCGCACGGACACGGTGTGTGCACTGGACCGCAAGCCAAAGGCGAATACGCCGGAGCGTGGCATTATGGATTTGAGGTGAGAGGGGATAATTCTTGTTTCCTTGTTCAACGAACACAGCGCGACAACTGTCATCATTTGTTGTTTTTTGCCCTCCTGGAGAGAAGGCAGTGTAAAAATCATTGAACTCTCTCTGTTTCTTCTCACCCACTTGAAGCCATAAATCAAGAAATCAGAATGAAAATTTGAAAATTTGAATTCAAGTCGAAAAAAAATAATAAAAAACATTTTTTCAACAAAAAATTTCGTCAAAAACTATATTTTTTTCCTATTTTTTGACATTTTTCTTAATTTTTGTGTCGAAAAAAAAGGCAAAAATAGAAAAAATATAGTTTTTTGACATTTGATGAATCGAAATCCAAAAATCCACAAAAACCTAAGAAAGAACGAAAAAATAAGAGTGTGTGTGTCAACACCGACTGCCCGCAAACACCAAATCCTACGCGCAATCTTGTAAAAATAAAATAACGACACTCCGCTCAGACAGTGTGTGAAAATTAAACAACAGGCAAGCCGATTTTTGACAAAAAATCTTTTTTTTATTTTTTGTTCGACCTGAATCACCCCAGAAGTGTTCAAAACGTGTTTTTGACCAGTAGTGCCCAATATTTTCCAATAATCAACTTAGCTTTAGTGTTGTCTTACAGGTTTCTGGTGTTTACACGTGGCCATCTGGTAACACCTATCAAGGACAATGGCAGAATGGAAAACGACATGGATTAGGAACAGAGCAGAGGGGAAGGTGGATTTATCGGTGAGTGCAAACACCACGACGCAACCGTGCACAGAAATTCTCTTTCCGGGAAAAAACATCGGTTTTTTTGCAGAGGTGAATGGACGCAAGGCTACAAAGGCCGCTACGGTGTCCGTCAGTCGGCGAATTCGCAAGCCAGGTATCAGGGCACCTGGTCGGCCGGATTTCACGACGGCTACGGAACCGAAATCTATGTGGACGGCGGAAATTATCAGGGACAATGGTTGCGCGGAATGCGACACGGCTACGGTATCCGCAAATCGACGACGTACGGAAATGCGGCGAAATTCCGGTCGAAATCGCAGACGCATGCGTCGCTGACGAGTTTACGCAGTGGGCGGATGGATGAGGAGAATGGCGATGAAACGCAGCAAAGTGAGTTGGGATATATTTATTTTCTGGAAGAGCTAAGCTATTCTCTTTTCAAATTTAAATATAAACAATTTTCAATTTCGAAAAAAAAACATCTGCTGTCAATTGTCCTGAAAAATCCACCTGACTTCAGAAAAAAAATTCACGAAATAAAAAAAAACACATTTTTTAACGTGAAAAAACCAAAAAAGTGATTTACTAACGGTATTTTTATTCATTTCTTACCATTTTCTTAACACATTGAATAAAGTTAAGCTAAAACGCATTTTAGTGTCCAGAAATATTCTATTTCAAGACCTCATGATGAATTTTGGCTGAAAAATGCTGAAATTCGTGATTTTAAATCTAAAAAACGCTGAAAATTGTGAATTTCAGGCTCTAACAGCTGAAAATCTGAATATAATTGACCAACATTTTTCAGCCAAAAATTGAATTTTCTGGAGCTGATTTTTCTGATTTTTCCGCTTCTGGAACAACTTTCCGAGCTTCAGACGAATTTGAAGCTAAATTTTCAGGTTTTGGTCAATCATATTCAGATTTTCAGCTGTTAGAACCTGAAATTCACGATTTTCAGCTTGAAAATCGATATTTTCAGCATTTTTCAGCCAAAATGCGTTTTAGCTTCACTTTATTCAATGTGTTGAGAAAATTTAAAAAAAAATGAATAAAAATACGGTTCCTGAAGGTTTTTAACGTTAAAAAACCTTTTTTTTTATTTCGTGAATCACTGCATTACAAAAAAAATGCAAAATGTTTGCAGAAGAAGGTCTAACGGGTCGAGGAGGATTTGTGCTGCGCGCCAATTCAGCCGCCCCTCAACGTCGCCGTCGATCTCTCTCCGAACGATCTCTCGCCGTCAAGCGAACTCTCCTCTCCGGACTGCGCATCAAAAAACAACACTCAACCGGTGATATTCATCAACGAGTCGCCTCAATGACCGGAAGTCTTCGATCCAGCGGCTCGACGATGAGCTGCACCAGCGAGGATTCGTTACACGGTGGCGGCGGACATCATCATCATCATCACCATGGTTTGGGTGGACAGGATGAGGAGCCGGTGGAGGAAAGTGTGACTGAGATTTATATGGGAGAGTGGAAAAATGATTCGAGAAGCGGGTTTGGGATTTGTGAACGGAGTGATGGGTTGAAGTGAGTTTTTTTAAAATTTAATTGCAAAAACTGTGTGCGGCAGTTGCATTTAAGCCACGCCCACTTACACATACATTTTTAACTCCACAAAATAGCGTCAGCTAGTCCCTCGTAAAAATTTCGAAAATTAATGAATATCGGTGTGCGCGCGCGGTCGCGATGCGGTCGAACGAAAATCAATATCGCCAATTTTTTTCATTTTTCCCTCGAAAATTAATTTTTCCCTCAGTTTTCAGTCTGAAAAACCTAAAATATTAAATTTTGTTTGAAAATGTGACCATTTTCACCATTTTTGCTGAAAAAAACTTAAAAAATGAATAAATTCAATTTAATTACGCAAAAAATGACCGTTTTTGGTGAAAAAACGACCGCATCGCGCCCGCGCGCGCACACCGACATTCATTGATTTTCGAAATATTTACGAGGGACTAGCTATCGCTGTTTTCCTTCACGTATTTTTTTGGCTTTCGGTTCGCGGTTGGTATACTGTATTGACTTTTGCAAACACGGTGACGCACAAATGCACAAAAATGTCTCGCGTCTCTCCATTTTGCGCGCTGTGTTTCGAAATTGGTCTCGCCACGAACCCCGCGAACCGAGATTTTTTGTTCAGCAACAAAATACGTGCCTCTCTTTTAAGTTTTTCAAAAATCAAATCCAAATCTCTAATTTCCAGATATCACGGTGAATGGGCGAACAATGCGAAATGCGGATTCGGCGTAACCATTCTCAAAGATGGAACTCGCGAAGAAGGTCGCTACAAAAACAACGTGCTCATCATGTCGGCTCGCCGAAAAGGCGTGCTCTTCATGAGAGCCTCGAAATTCCGCGAAAAGGTCGAGCAAGCTGTCGGAACCGCATCGCGTGCCGCCTCAATTGCCCAACAAAAAGCCGACATTGCCGCGAGTCGCACATCAACAGCTCGTGAACGCAGCGAACAAGCACAATTTGTGGCTGCGCAAGCGAGAGAGGATAGCGAGATTGCGCGGATACATGCCAAACAATTTGACCCGAGTTTTAAGCAGCCCGGAACTCGCCGGTTATTATTGAAGGATAATAATGGAGGAGAGAGTTTTGGGACGGATTTGAGTGATGCGATTAGTTATTCAAGGCATTTATCGCAAACCCATAGCAAACAACATTCTTTCGAGCAAAATTTGTCGGTTGATATGGGTGATGAGATGGCTTCCACTTCGAAACAACAAGCAAATCATGTTGGTGGAAATCATGTGAAGTGAGTTTTCGAAGAGGGTCAAAAGGCTCCACCGAAATAAACACGCAACGCAGACCGCGTCGCGCTATAACACACACAAATGAGGGAACGATTCAAATTCCCTCCCTTTTTTGCGTGTGTTGTGGCGCGGCGCGGTCTGCGTTGCGTGTTTATTTCAGTGGAGCGCGAAAAAATTGAAAAATATTTAAAAAAAAAAAATATTATACCGTAGTTCTTTTTCGCGACGAGACCCTGTGTGTTTCAGCTGTTGCGCCTTTCAAAAACTACGGTATTTTTTGTTTTTTTTTCGAGGTTTTTGCATGAAAAAAGGCGGAAAGCAAGAAATACTGAAAAACAGTGTTTTATTGAGGAAAAATCGATTTTTCGGGTGAAAATTACGAAAAATTAGTTGTAATTCACTTTTCTCAAGTTGAATTTCTCGTTTTGATCAAAGGCGCATGGATTTTTGAAAGATGTGGGTCTCGTCGCGACGAAAAAACTACGGTATATAATTTTTTTTACGTTTATAATACCCAATTCTAATAAGCTAATGGGCGGAGCAAAATCCAATCCTTGATTAATATGAGCAATTCATCATTCAGCTTTCAACCTCATGTATATACGGATCAGACACCAGTCGAAGGTCACGATTTTCTACCACCGCAACCGCATCTCATCGCAAACAACGTTCAGGAAATGCCAAGTATTGCTGTACAACATCATGAAGATGAGGAGAAGCCGCTGATAATTCCGCCGTCGACTTCGCAGCTGGGAGCAGCAGCGGCTGGAACATCTGGCACGAATCTGAAAACGCAGGCGCCGAATACGATGTCGTCGAGGTTTTCGTTGAGGTTAGTGTTTATGAACCTGTATTCCACGTGGCAAAATTTCAAGGATGTGTGTTTTTCGAAATAAAAAATAAAATTCAGGAAACTTGAAAACTGCCACGTGTCAATCTCAAAAATATTATGTTTATTACTTTTTTGGATAATTTTTGAACCTCAGAAAATTTTTTTTTTAATTTCAGAAAATTTGAAATGCCACGTGGCAATTTTTTTTTTGATTTAGCAAAGAAATTTTTTTAAACGTTTTCTAGTCTCGAGTTTTAATTATTGAAATTTTTTCTTTAAAATCCACGTGGAAACATTTTTGAACTGACAAATTTCTAACTGCCACGTGGATTTTTCTTTAGGGCTGAACGAAAAAAAATGTTTGAAAATGTTTTTTAACATCGAAAGATCAATTCACGAAAAGTCGAAAAACGTCGAAAAACCATTAGTTTTTCGAGTTTTTCAGCCAAAAATGATGACAAATCAATATTTTTCAAGCTTCTGGAGTAATTTCTGATTAGAATAAGCTTCGAGAACCCTATTTTGCTTTATTTTATTGATTTTTTTCGAAATGTAAAATTTTTTTATTTACGAAAAATCAGCAAAACCTTCTTAAGGTCAATTTTCAACAAAAATTACTCCAGAAGCTTGAAAAATATTGATTTGTCATCATTTTTAGCTGAAAAACTCGAAAAACTAATGTTTTTTCGACATTTTTTGACTTTTCGCAAAAAAACTAATTTCCACGTGGAAATATTGCTGTTTTGCAAATCCTATTTCATTTTTCATCATCATTTCAAAAAACCAATTCATTTTTTTTCCTGCAGCGACGATCACTACGATCAATATGTGATGGCTGGCAGTAAAGTGGCAAGTGCCAGTGGTTCATCATCTCCTCCAGGCGCAATCGACCAACAACAACAGCAAAAATTACGACGCAACAGGCCGTCGCTGATGAGACAGGCGGATGTCAACGAGACGAACAGCGTATGTTTTTTTCTTGCAGGATTTTTTTCATCTCATTTTTGCAGGCAGCATCTGGTATTAATCGACGTTCGACGCTGGCTTCTGCGAGGGATCGAAATGGCGACGCCAGGATGAATCCGTCGATTGCCGCGCTGCAGCAGCAACAACAGAATCAGCAAGGCGATGAGAATATGGGAAGCTTGCCGAATTTGGCGGAACTTGAAACGCAGGGGGTTAGTGTGGGGCAGAATTTTCATCAATTCTAACCATTTCTGACGTCTAAATCACAAAAAATAACCCTAGAACCCAAGAAAAAACGAAAAACGAGGATTTTTGCAAAAATTTTCGAAACTTGTCCGCGAGAACTACACAACGCGTCATTGCGGAGTGTCGTTGTTTTTTTTTGAATTTTATTTTTTGACGTGGAGGATTTCTTGGTTCTAGGGTTATTTTTCGTGCTGGGAACGATGAAATCATTGAAAAAAATTGGTAGTGTAATTCCACGTGGATTTTTGGCGCCAGAAATTTTTTTTGAAAAAATTTCCGAGTGAAAAAAATTTTATTTCGAGAAATTTTATGAATGAGCCAATTTTCAATTGGGGCTGAATTTTAAGAATTTCAGGAAATCTGAAAATTTCGATTTTTTCGTACCAAAACTCTAGAAATTGCAGAATTTCTCTATTTTCAAATCTGAATTTTGAAAACAAATTTTTCCACGTGGATTTTTGGGCCTCAAAAACACTGAAAATTAAAAACCACGTGGATTTTTCATCTCCAAAACCCAATTTCAAAACCGAAAAAAAATAACATTTTTAAACTTGTCCGCGAGAACTACACAACGCGTCATTGCGGAGTATCGTTGTTTTAAAAAAAAAAAGGGTTTTAACGGGGAAAACTTGGTTCTAGGGTTATTTTTCGTGCTGGGAACGATGAAATTACCGAATTTTCAAATTTTGCAGGTTCGACTACGTCGTGAAGAAGCGGCGCGTCTCGCCGGGCAGCGTCGTCAAGAAGTTCTTCGCGAGCAAGAAGAACAAGCGCTGCTCCGCGCCAATCCGCTACGTCATTTCCTGCAACCGGCGTTCAGAGTGAGTTTTTGAATGGAATTTTTGACTAGAGTGTAGTTTATGTGTGATTTTTAGTGAAAAATCCGAATTTTTAACCTCAAAAATTCAAATTTTTTCGCATTTCAGGGCTGGCTGATTCGATGGCGAGTTCCAATTCTGTTAGCAATTGCCAACATCTCTCTACTATGTCTTTTCTACAATCTTCTCACTTATGAAAAAAAGAAGAAATCTTCTAATTAGGTACCCTTATATCTTCTATTTTATTGCTCATATTAGGTTTCCATTCATTTTGTTCTATCTATTTGGTGCTTTTTTGTTTTTGGTGAAAATCGAAGCCCTGATCGATTTTTCGCCGAATCTTATCTATTTTAATAATTACTTATACTCTCTTTATTTGAAATGTGGCCTTACTAAAATATATTTTATGATTCTTACCGGAGTATTTTTAAAATAATAAATCAATTTATAAAAGCGGGGACGAGTAAAGTGTAGCGGAAATCTGAAATTTATTTGTTTTTTTTGTGCTGAAAATCGTGGAATAACAAAAAATCAAAAATTCAAGTCCAAAAATAGATATAAACCATTAAAAAACAGTCATGAGAAACAAAATTTTGTTTAAAAAACCTCGAAAATTTCCAATTCATAAAATGTTTCTTCTATTTTTGATTCCATCAATTCTTGGATCACCCGAATCTGATGCTAAATCTCTAAATGATGCACTTTATGGAATACCAAATGGATTCAATGAATCAACATTGATCACGGTGATTTATGAGAAAAAATTCATGGAAAGACAGAAAATGATGGAGAGTTTTCGAAGAGTTTACGGTGAAAATGCGTATTCTGATCTATGCAACAAAATCGCATATGCTCCAGAAGACATCACAATGGGAATAATCGATAATAGTTCAGCGTATTATGATGCTAAAGTTCTAATTCGTGCAATGTATGGTTGGTGGTATGAAAGAGATCCTGTATTCGAAATTATGATATCAAGAACATCTCAAGAAATTCGAGAGATCAAAAAGGCAAGTTATGGATTAGGCACTGATTTGTGTGATCGTCTTAATTGGAAAACAATCGGCGATTTGAACGATGTGATGGTTTTACTTTGTAAAGCTGATAGAAATGAAGATAATTGGTATGATGTAGATTTAGCACTAAAAGATTGTGATAAGCTTTATCAATTTGGCCCTCGTAGAATGTTAGATACAGATGAATATGGGATAAATCACATTTTGTTCAAACGAAACTATGAACAACTTCGAGTGATGTTTAGGGTTTTCTCGAATTATGTATTCACATATTTATGGAAAGATGAATATATAACTTTGGAGAAACGATCGATTGAAACGATGATTAGAGAAGAATATTCATTTGACACAGAGGTTGCACTTTTAGAATATGTGAAAGTTGTCAAGAATCGTATTGGATATTTTGCAAGTCTTATTCGGAAAGGTTTGACAGGTTGGTTTATCGCATGAGGTATGACGTGGCGACTTTATGAGGTCAGAACTCGCCTTTAAAATTATTTTCATGAAAATCTGATAGCATAGGGTTGTTCAGGAAGGTTATATAATAACTCATGTTAGGCTTCGAGCTTTAGAATCATGTTCAGCGGGTCGAAAACTACAGAAGTTTGATTGATTTGCAGATGGCGCTGGATCTCAGGGCGAACGACGAGTGATTCGAACCATTTTCGGACGCGCTGGCATTGATTTACCCGAAATTGTCAAGGAGTTTGGTGGCAAAAATGAACTTGTGGAGGCAATTCAAAAATCTGCGGATTTATATTGGTTTACTAAACAAGCTTTGATCGCTGTTCTGAATGCGAATTGCGAACAATGTTGAGGAATCATTTTTTTCTCTATATAAATTTTTATTTCTCAATTTTTCCTCATTTTTGGGCGGTTTTTGGTGAGTTATGACGTGGCAAAATTTTGAATATTGTAGCTGGGAAACATTTGAAGAAAGCCGAGACATAGTTTTCGCAACAAGACCCATCTCAAAAATAACATGTTCCTTTAACCTTTTAAATTACTGTAAACTGGTCTTATTTTTTGTTTTCAAAAAATATTAATTTTTTCTGGATGGAGCACTTTTTCTTGTTTTTCATCTAAACATGATAATTTTTATCGAATTTTTCTAAAATCAAACAAAATTCCGAAATTTTGAGCTAGAAGACTTGATTTTCAAACAATTTTGGGCCAGAAATCACGAAATTTGGATAAATGTGAAAAAATCCAAAATTTCCGAACTTTTTGTAAAATTTCGCGATTTTTGGATTTCCTAGCCTTTTTCAAGCATTTTAACCCGAAAATTCAGAGTTTTTATTGAAAAAAAAACAGTTTTCGAACCTGGTGGCCTTGATAAGTAGAATCCAGAAAACTCCAGCTCCACTCATTCAATCGAAGCCCTGATCGATTTTTCGCCGAATCTTATTTTTTATACATGTTTTCCTTGCCAAACTCCAATTGACTTCCTATAAATTGTTCCCAAGCCAAAAAATGGGCGGAGCTTAAAGGGTGTGAAAAATAGGAAAGAAAAAACAACGCTCCTAAATACTTTTTTATTATTTATAAAATAATTAGAACCTGCTAGTTTTTCTGTTTCTCATTATTTTTGTTGCTGGAAAAAATGGTGCTACTGAAGTTTAAAAATCAAAGCGATTATGAATTTGACTACGAAAATGTTGGGAAGATATTTTTCTTTGATTGGAAGCAAATCGAAAATCCGGTGAGTTTTCAAAACTTTTCAAAATTCATTTTATCAGTCCAAAAAAAAAATAAGCAGTCCCAAATTTATTTTGGGTCTGCAAATTATTTATTGAACATTTTGTGTTCTGCAAATAAAATTGTGACATAGTTCAGTGGTAAAACTCTCGATTTTGAATCTGAGGGTGGCGAGTTCGATTCCTCGTGCATGCGAATTTTTTTTTTGTTTTCTCTATTTTTGACCAATCAAAACCTACGTTTCTTGCAGTTCGATATTCTTCCAATGGAAATGAAAATGATGATTTTCATAAATTTGGATCCGGAAGATATAACTCAATTTGGAAAATGCTCAAAAAGTTGTCAAAAATTATTCAAATTATTGCGACCAAAAATCAAAAGTGTATATTATCGAGGAAATATAGAAATGAGCCATTCTCAAGAATGTTATCTACAAATCCAATTTCATAAATATCCGACGAAAATGTACCAAATAGAAATTGAAACAATCAATTCGAAAAAATTATCGAGAAGAAATAAGATGATTGAATGTAATGGAATAATCGTCGAAACTATTGGATCGAAAAAATAAAATACGAAAGGATGCAGATCCAGTATTTTACTCACAAAGTTAGTTTTTTATTGAAAATTTTTTTTTCAATTGGAATTTTTACTAAAAAGTTATGACGTCAAACCATAAAGACACGTAGAATTTATCCTAGAAATCGTTCAAAAATCATTATTTGCATGTTTTTTATCATCCTTCAAACAGTGGAAGTACATAAACAAAATTGAAAGTCTGCCAATTATTTATTGAACATTTTGTGGTCTGCAATTAAAAGTACTAGTGCAAATAGTTTAGTGGTAACGCGCTGGATTTTGAATCTGAGGGTGGCGAGTTCGATCCCTCTCGCACGCTTTCCTTTTTTTTTTGAGGAATCTTCAGTCTGAGATGATTTTTAGGAAAAAAATAATGAAAGAACTTTTTTTGCTGAGACTTTCGGATTTCGAATCACAGTTCGATTCCAGCGGAAGGAATTCATATT
Organism: Caenorhabditis angaria; assembly: GCA_947459285.1. Lineage (NCBI taxonomy): Eukaryota > Metazoa > Nematoda > Chromadorea > Rhabditida > Rhabditidae > Caenorhabditis > Caenorhabditis angaria. Next base: position 11,090,296 of record CANHGI010000001.1, read on the forward strand.
TTCAGATTCACAATAACACCACAATCAACATATCAAGATACGAAACTACTATTACATCGAACAAATCCAAAATGGCTTCATTTGATTGCTTTTGAAATATTCAAAAATATAATTGAATTCAACAAATCATCGATTGATGAAATTACAATTGAAGCAAATAGTATTGAATCAATTTACATGAGAGTGATCGATATTTATTCGGAAAACTTGAAAATATTGCAAATCGATGGAAATTTCACAGATCATCCACAATTGAATCAATTTCTCTCGATTGAATTTGTTAGCATGAAAAATTTCAAAATCAGCTCGCAACATCTTCCAATGATAAAATCAAAAGATCTTGTGTTGCACAAAACAGTTATGGACCAAACATTGTATAACGAGGTTTTGACAAAATGGAGAGATGGTTTGATGGAAAATTTGAGAAAAGTTACGATGTTTGGAGATGATGATTGGTTTCATGATTTGTTTGTTGATAATACGATTCTTAGAGTTGTGATGAATGAATATGGAGAGTTAGTACAGAAGTGAGTTGATGCTTAAAAATTATTTACAATAAATAGGCTTATCAGATTTGAAGACACGTAGAGAGTTAGAAAATCTTCATATTTTTGCAGCAGTGATGATGAAATAAGATGTGAAGTTGTTGGCTCGCCATCAGTAGATATCAGTATCCAAGGAGGTATTACGATTGATATGCAATGTTTGGTTGTTCGAATGTATCTGAGACGAGACGATTTTTAACAATTATTGTAGTTTGAGCTTTTAAAAATAATAAATCAATTGTTATTGAATTTGGAGTTTTTGACGCTCAGAAATGCGTCATTTTTAAGCCAGCAAATCCTCTTCGAAGAAAAATGATGAAAATTTTGAATTTTTTGGAAATATCACTTTTCGCAGGGAAATTTTAGATGTAGCCTATGAGATGTGGAAAATGCAAAATTTCTCAAAATTTCATTTTTTAAAATTTATTACAAAAATTCAAAAATTTCATTAAAAACTTTCGGGATTTTTAAGCCATTTTTTTTGAAAATTACAAATTTTAACCAAATTTTAGTGCCAGATTTCTGGAAATTTGTCTGAAAATGTGCATTTTTGAAATTTCAACATTTTCATTAGGCTTAGGCTTAGTAAACCACCCCAAAACCTTGAATTTTTCAAAGAAAAAAAAATTCCCTGAAAATTATACGTTTCAAAATTATATCAAGAAAATTCGGATTTTTTTTTTCGCCGATAATTCTGGTGTTGTTGCAACTACGAACATTTCGAAGGAAATCATCTGCAAAATTATAGATGTAAATACTAAAAGTTTTATAATTATTTTGCTTACTTTGTGTTCTTTTTTGATTTCATCATTGAATTTCGTTGATGACCAACTCAAAATTTCCTCATTATTGTATAAAAATGTTGGGGTACTGTAGTTCGAGATGTGTGTAGTGGCATTTAATCTGACGCGCACTTATTTTTATTTTTCGTTTTTTTTCTGGTCAAGCGTTTTTTATGTTTTTTTGGTGTTTTTTGCGGATTTTCCCATCATATGCTGATGGTTATATCTGGAATACCATGTGGATGCGGAAGCTATGCCCAAAATTCGATTTTTTTACAGATTTTTTTCAAAAAATGGAGGAACAAACTTGGGTTTGGGTTTGAATTTGAACTTGGGTTTGAATTCGAATCCCGAAGCTGGAGCCCAAGCTGAAGATGAAATTGGTTGGAGAATTGTCAAAATTTGAATTTCGCTCAAGTTTGTGAATTGAAAGCGTGTTATATTTGCTTGAAAAATCTTCGTTTATCAACTGAGAATATTGAACATTTTTTGAAATTTTGGAAAAATGGAGAAGTTGGGGAGAATATTCAAAAAGTATTCATGCAAACAATCGAGGAAATCAATACAGAAGAGATTTTGAGAGATTTGGAAACTATTGGCAAGCATGAGAAGTGAGTTTTGGTTTTAAAGAATTTCAAATCTTTAAATAAATACATTTATATTTAGCGACGATGGAAAGATCTGATTGAAACTTCGAAATTTGGCTGGAGAAACTGCGGAAGTTTCGGTGTCTCGCAATTCGATGTCAATGAATTTAACAATATTGGATGATGAGGACGATTTCGAGTATGAAAATCTGGAAGATTCTGAAGACGAAATCGATTTGGAAAATTCGTTGGACGAGTTTCTTGAAGCCGAAATTTATCGCAATTTTTTGAATGACAATGGTTTTGAATTCGGTGATGAAGACGATGACGATTTCGATGATTATATTGATCCTTTGTATAATTATTGATTGAAATTTCGTTGCTCATGTTAAATTTAATTATTACTTTTTTGTTTTTTTTGTTTGAAAAATATGTTTGTTTTTGAAGAATTTTGAATATATTTTTTTCAATTTCAGAAAAGGGTTTTCAAACCTAAAACTGTGATGATATTTTGAAATTTGTTGAGCAGGTTCGAAAATCCTGAAATCCCGTGAACCTAAAAAACAAATGAAAAATCCTTTGAGAAATGGAGGAACAACTCGAAAACCTGAATTTGAATTTGGAATCGGAAGAAGACGATGAAATTGGTTGGTATAGTATTCCGCTGGAAATGAGAGAAATCGTTTTGGAAAATATGACAACTGAAACAAAACGACGATTCTCGATGTGCTCCAAAGATTGTTGGAAGAAGGTTAGAGGATCGAAGAAGTTTTTGAGAAAAATCTCATTGATTTGGACAAAATGTAATGTTAGAATGGAAGTTTTGATTGGCGATGATTTTTATGTTAAATTCATGTTTTTTCAAAATATGGAGGAAGAGACAAACTGTTGGAGCATTGGGCCGAATTATAGCGAAATTTTCAAAGTTGTTGGAGATTTTCATAGTATTGGTCTTGAATATTTTCAAAAGTTTATTGAAGATGCGATTCATCTTGAAAATCTTGGATTGGAAGTGGTGAGCAAATTATTTGTAATTTATTTTTCAATAATAATATATATAATTTAGGATAACTTCCCATTCGATAAAGTCAATATTCACCATTTGAAGAAACTCAAAAACTTGAGAATCAAGAAGTATCATCTTGCGGAAGAGGAATTAATCGATCCAGTGGAATCTGGTTTCTTGAATTTCGCGCAAGTTTCAACAATTGAAAATAGTATTCGAATTGAGAATTGTCAAAGTTTGGATTTCGCGCAAGTTTGTGAATTGAAAGCGTGTTATATTTGCTTGAAAAATCTTCGTTTATCAACTGAGAATTTCGAACAATATTTGAAATTGTGGAAAAATGGAGAACTTGGGGAGAATATTCAAAAAGTATTCATGAAAACAATCGAGGAAATTGATTGCGAAGAGATTTTGAGAGATTTGGAAACTATTGGCAAGCATGAGAAGTGCGTTTTGGTTTTGAAGAATTTCAAATCTTTAAATGAATATATTTATATTTAGCAACGATGGAAAGATCTGGTTGAAACTTCGAAATTCGGCTGGAAGAATGGCTGAAGTTTCGATGTCGAGCAACTCGATGTCAATGAGTTTGACAATATTGGATGACGAGGACGATTTCGAGTATGAAAATCTGGAAGATTCTAAAGACGGACTCCATTTGGAAAATTTTGTTGTACGAGTTTCTTGAAGAAGACGATTAATTGAAATTTTTGTTCTTTTTTGTTTGAAAAATGTTTTTGTTTCAGAAGATTTTTGTATTTGAATTAAAGAAAAATGGTTTTGAAGCCATAAATATTCACTAAATAATTCATTTTCTACTGTTCTCATCTCTTTTTTTCAACATTAAAGCGTTTCTTCCATAATTTAATGAATTTTTGCAAAATGTTGGGGTACTGTAGTTCGAGATGTGTGTAGTGGCATTTAATCTGACGCGCACTTATTTTTATTTTTTCGTTTTTTTTCTGGCCAAGCGTTTTTTTGGTGTTTTTTGCGGATTTTCCCATCATATGCTGATGGTTATATCTGGAATACCATGTGGATGCGGAAGCTATGCCCAAAATTCGTTTTTTTTACAGATCCTTTTCAAAAAATGGAGGAACAATTGGCGAAATTGGATTTGAATTCGAATCCCGAAGCTGAAGCTGAAGCCCAAGCCGAAGACGAAATTGGCTGGTACGATATACCCCTGGAACTTCGCGAAATTGTCCTAGAACATATGACAACTGATGCAAAACGAAGATTCTCGATGTGCTCCAAAGATTGTTTGAAGAAGGTTAGAAGATCGAAGAATTTCCTCGAGATGATCTCATTGTTCTGGACCGAATCGATTGTTGAGATGGAAGTTTCGATTGGTGATGATTTTTATGTTATATTCCAGTTTTCTCAAATCATTGAGCAGGTGACAGGATATTCGATTTTTGGACCGACATATTACAAAACTTTCATGGTTGATGGGGATTTTCATAGTATTGGTCTTGAATATTTTCAAAAGTTTATTGAAGATGCAATTCATCTCGAAAATCTTGAATTGGAAGTGGTGAGCAAATTATTTGAAATTTATTTTTCAATAATAATATATATAATTTAGGATAACTTCCCATTCGATAAAGTCAATATTCACCATTTGAAGAAACTCAAAAAGCTTAGAATCAAGAAAACTGACAATGCTGAAGGAGAATTGATTGATCCGTTCAAAGCTGGTTTCTTGAATTTCGCGCAAGTTTCAACAATTGAAAATAGTATTCGATTGGAGAATTGTCAAAGTTTGGATTTCGCTCAAGTTTGTGAATTGAAAGCGCGTCATATTTGCTTGAAAAATCTTCGTTTATCAACTGAAAATTTCGAACAATATTTGAAATTTTGGAAAAATGGAGAACTTGGCAAGGATATTCAAAACGTGTTCATGCAAACAACAGAAAAAATCAACCAAGAAGAGATTTTGAGAGATTTCGAAACTATTGGCAAGCATGAGAAGTGAGTTTTGGTTTTGAAGATTTTCAAATGTTTAAATAAATATATTTATATTTAGCTACGATGGAAAGATCTGGTTTAAACTTCGAAATTTGACTGGAGAAACTGCCGAAGTTTCGATGTCTAGCAATTCGGTGTCAATGAATTTGACAACATTGGATGACGAGGACGATTTTGAGCATGAAAATCTGGAAGATTCTGCAGATGAACAAATTTTGGATGAATCAAGTCGCGAGGAAGAAGAAACTAATTATGGAAGTTCGTTAGAAGAATCTTTTGAAATTGAAAATCATCGCCAATTTTTGGATGAAAATGATCACAGCGAAGTTGAAGATGAAGAAAACTTCGAAGGTCAAAATGTTGAAGATTCTGAAGAGGAAATTGATTCGGGAAGTTTGTTGGAAGAGTCTATTCAAGCTGGAGTTCATCAACAATTTTGGGATGATGATAGTTACGACGAATTTGAAGATTACGGTTTCGATTATTTTGATGAGGACGAATTCGAATACGATTTCGACGATTTTCGTGAATTTTTTGATGCTTCGGATGAAAATTATGATTATGATTGATTGGAATTTTGTTGCTCATGTTAAATATAATTTTTTTTGTTTGAAAAATATGTTTGTTTAAGATTTTTGTATTTGAATTAAAGAAAAAATGGTTTCCAAGCCATAAATATCATTGAACTGTTAACATTTTAGCTCTGATGATTTTTCAGCGTGGAAAAATGAGCGAGGAATTGGTGCCAATGGTGAGTGCGGAGGGACTAGAAAACCAAGAACGCGCGCAAGTGCGCTCTAACGAAAACATGAATTTTTAAATGTCTGAAATTTCAGACAATTGGCTGGTTCGATCTTCCATTCGAGATGCGTGAGATGGTTATGAATGAAATGGATACAGTTTCAAAAGGTAGATTATCATCATGTTCGAAAGATTGTCTGGAAGAAGTTAGAACATCCAAAAAGTTCATCAAAAGCATTTCTGTCTTCTACTATCGAAATTCGGCGAAAATCAAAGTGTTATTCGAAAATGCGCGATCAATTTATCTGGATTTCGGCGACTATTTCCACTGTATTCTCATCACCTACAGCACAGCCGGACGTATTCGAAGAGCAAGTCAAATCAATGGAGAATTCGCCGATGTTTTCGTGGAATATTTGCAAAAGTTTGTTGATGTTGCGATTCATTTGGAATATTTTGAAATTCGCGGATACAGATTTCCATTTGATAAAATGAATATTCAAAGTTTGAGAAAATTGAGAAGAATTATTATTGAAGATGAAAAAGAAGATCTTGGAAATTTATTTGAAAACGGGTTTATTGATCCAAAACAGGTATTTTTTATTTTCAAAAATTCAATGGGAAATAATAGTTACTTATCTTTCAGTTTTTCTCGATCAATGAGGTTCATTTAAACGGTTTCGAGTTAGAATTCGAACATTTATGCAACATCAAATCTTCAATCTTCACAATTTCCAACGCATTTATCCCACCAAGTGATTTGAATTTGTTTCTGAAAAACTGGGAAAATGGTAATATTTCAAAAAATCTTCGAAAAATGAGAATTTCTATGAGAAATTGCTTGGCAGATAGTCGAATTCGTGATATTATTTTGAAAAATGTTGATGTTATTGGAATTCATGAAGAATATTCGAGAATTTGGGGAAAATTGGTGAATTTTGATGAGGAGAATGCTGAATTTCACATGGATAATTATTTCTTTTTTTTGGATTTTGGAACATCGAAGGATACATTTGATTATTATGGATTTGATAAAGAGGATATTTTTGACAATTATTGGTGTGCCTGGTGAAGCTCAATTTGGACTAATACATTTTAAACTGTTAAATTACTTTGAATGAAATTCACTTTTGTTATTAATCATTTTTGTTTTTTTTTTGAATTTTATTGGTTTTATGAGAAAAGGACCATTGAAAATATCTTATTCCAAAAAAACGCCTGTTTTTCCTGAACAAAATTCGTCGGTACAGTAATATGCCGCCAAAAATAGGTCTCCATTTGGCGGCGCCGCGTTTTATCTCTTGGGGGCCCAGAAAAATTTCAAAACATTCATACATATGTAATTTGATCTGTTCTCTTTGAATAAGTGTAGTAGAAGCCTTAAAAATGTCGTTTTCACGTAGAAAAACGTGAAAAACTGGAATCGCTGCGAGACCTCACTCTTTCGAAAGATGTGTGCGCCTTTGATTTGCTCAGAATTTGATTTTCAGCCCATAACTTTTTTGAGAATGCGTTTCAGAAACAAGTAAATAGTTTTTCTGGCTCATCTCGACGAGACGAATCAGATGGTATATTCAGTGTTTTCTGAAAATGCCTCTAACATGCTGAAAATGCGCTGAAACCACTATCTAGTGTGTAAACACCGCGACGCACAAATGCACAAATCAAGTACCGTAGTGAAATTTTTCACCGTCGCAAAAAATCAGGCGTGAAAAAAGTTTGAAATTTATGGGCCTATGCAGAATAATGTTTTGTAATAAAAAAACGTTTTTCTGCATAGTCCCATTACAAGAATTCCAGATCGAAGAAAATGAGCGAGGAATTGGTGCCAATGGTTAGTTTGTTTTTTGAATTTCTTGTCAAATTTTGAGATTTTCAGACAATTGGTTGGTTCGACATGCCTTTTGAGATGCGAGAAATGGTTATGGAACAAATGGAAGTTAGGACAAAAGGAAAATTAATGCAATGCTCAAAGGATTGTGATGAAGAAGTCAAAGGAACGAAGAATTTCATTGATAGAATCGAATTGTGTTTGTCTTCAAGATTTGCCACCATGGAAGTATTTTTCGCCGATGGTTTTAAATTCAAATTCATTAAAAGCAACGAGTTAAACGATAAGATATTTCTGCAATTTAACAGGTAATGAAAAGAAACCTTTCTCATATCAATATCATATTTTTAGTTCAAGATTAAAGGAATTTTCTGAAAAATTGGTGGGAAGTTTCGAGGAAATTTCCTTGAATCGAATCAAAAATTGGATTTATAAGGCTGTCAATCTCGACACTTTGAATGTGAAATTGGTGAGAAGAGCTCGTTTGATCAATAAAAATCAATATATTTTTGTAGGCCGATTTTCCATTGGTTGATTTTGACATCACTCATCTCAAGAAATTGAAATATATCAAAATTGAAAGTGAAATGAGTTTTGGTGAATTTTTGAATGATGGATTGATGGTAAAAGATCAGGTAACAATTTTTTGGCTCTGAAATATTAATAAAAAGTTTTCCAGTTTTGGTCGATCGAAAATATCACTATGGAGAATGTCAAATTGGCAATTGAGGATTTATGTGATATTAAAGCGGAATCTATCGAACTGAAAAATACAAATGTGTCAGCAGAAATGTTGAATCAATTTTTGAAATCATGGATCAGCGGAGAAATTGACAAAAAATTCACTAAAATGAAGATCGGAATGAAGGAAAATAACAACAAGACAGAATTGTCGAGTATTATTCTCAAAGAAGTTAATGCAATTGGTCAACACGAGAAACATTATTGCATTTGGGTTAGATTGATGAACGAAAACAACGAATGGGCCGAAATTCATATTTCTTCTAACTCATTCATTATGATTTGCAAAACTTCCGCAGAAAAGTTTGAATATAAAGGATTCGACATTATTGAAGAAATGAATATGGTGGATCTTTCTGACTTTTCCGAAATAATGGGACAATTGGAATTAATTGAAGATGTTGAATTTGACCCTGAAGATTATGAAGGAATGTATGATTTTTATTAGTTTTAAAACATTTATAACATGTTAATCTTGAATAAAAGTCAATTTTGTTAATTGTTTTAATAATTTTTCATTGACAGAGTTTTTCGAGATTCTCCACGTTATTATTTTCAAATTTATCTTGTATTATCGAAAATCTCACGCGCTCCACCGAAATAAACACGCAACGCAGACCGCGTCGCGCCACAACACACACAAATAAGGGAACGATTCAAATTCCCTCCCTTATTTGTGTGTGTTGTGGCGCGACGCGGTCTGCGTTGCGTGTTCATTTCGGTGGAGCGCGTGAGATTTTCGATAATATTTTGCAAGATTTTCAGATTTGATTCGAAGAAAAATGAGCGAGGAATTGGTGCCAATGGTTAGTTATTTTACTGATTTTCTCGACAAAATTTAAGATTTTTAGACAATTGGTTGGTTCGATATGCCATTGGAGATGAGAGAAATGATTATGGAACAAATGGAAGTTAAGACGAAAGGAAAATTTTTACGATGCTCGAAGGATTGTGTTGTTGAAGTTAAAAGAATGAAGCATTTTATCCGCGAAATTCGACTTATTTTATATTCAACAGGTGGCAGAATGGAAGTGATTTTTATCGATGGTTCTGAATTGTTTATTATCATTGAAAAATTTAACGATAAGATAATACTAAAATGTGGCAGGTAATGAAGACAAAGCTCTATAAAATTTTTATAATATCAAATATTTTAGTTCAAAACTTGAGATTCTCTCAAAAACAATCGCTGCTAAGCGCATCAGAAGCTGGACTGATAATACGATTCATCTCGAAAATTTGCAAGTTAAATTGGTGCGTCTATTTTTCATTTTTTGAAAAATTCTATAATTTTTGAAAGTCCAATTCAGATCGACTTCCCATTTGATGGTTTCGACATTGCTCATCTCAAAAAGTTGAAAAATATCAAGATAATTAGTGAAAAAAGTTTTGATATGATTTTTAAGACCGGATTTATGGAGAAAGACCAGGTAGACATTTTTTGGCTTTGAATTTGAAAAAAAAATTCGGTTTTCCAGTTTTGGTCGATCGAAAATATCACTATGGAGAATGTCAAATTGGCAAATGAGGATTTATGTGATTTGAAATCGTCTTCTATTGAATTGAAAAATACAAATGTGTCAGCAGAAATGTTGAATCAATTTATTAAAACATGGAAACGCGGAAAGATTAACAAGAGTTTCACCAAAATGAAAATCGAAATGAAGGAAAATAAAAAAAACAAGACAGAATTGTCGAGTATTATTCTCAAAGATGTTAATGCAATTGGTGAACACGAGAAACATTATTGCATTTGGGTTAGATTGATGAACTCGAACAACGAATGGGCTGAAATTCATATTTCTTCTAACTCATTCATCATGATTTGCAAAACTTCCGCAGAAAAGTTTGAATATAAAGCATTCGACATTTTTGATGAAATGGATATAATGGGCATTTTCACCTTCGAATCAGAAAGAGATCTTTAAGCTGAAGATTATCAAGTAATGTATAAAGAATTGTATGGTTGTGAATAATTTTTAAACATTTTAACGTGCTAAACTGTTGAATAAAATGCGATGATGTTTATTTTCTTGATTTTTTAAAGATCAAATATTTTAGCATTCAGGAAATTTCGATGATTTTGGCAATGTTTTGGAAGTTTAGTGATTCGGCAAAGGTAAATTTTTTTATAGAAAAATTGTTTTCAAAACACATTTTTATTTGTTTTTCAAATTCCAAAATTGGCATGGGAACTTTTTTTCGGAATTTTTCAATAGAAAAATACAAAATAATCTTGTTTTTAAAATTCATTTCAAAAATTAGCATGTGAACTGAAATTTCCAATTTAAAAATTCCCTGAAAATTATACGTTTCAAAATTATATCAAGAAAATGGATTTTACGACTTACCTTGCTGATGATTTTTTTGCTTTATCAACATCAATCTCTTCGAAACTTGAAAAAACGTTTATTTGCAACAGAAAAAAAAGTCGATGTGCGCTCTATTGATAAAATTTATGTAGTGTTCGTACTATCCCTGTGAGCAGTTCTATAGGATGGTGCCTTTTGAATTGTCAACAAATTATGAGCCATTCGAATATTCGCAATATTATATTGATCAATTTCAATAATAGCACAAATATTCGAAAATCTTTTGTGATTTCCAATAATTTGAGCTTCATTAAAAACAATATTCCAAACATTTTCCCTGATTTCTTCATCTTCTTCTCTTATAACAAATTCCAATTTCTCGAATTTTCTATCAATTTCTGTGTATTTTCTGATTCTTCGAATTTCTTTCCACGCATTCATAAACTTTCTTAATAATTCTGCATCCATATTTGTCAAACGCATTTCTTTCGATTTGATTTGTAATAATTTCTCTTCACGAATCAGAATATTATCAAAATTGAGTTTTTCAATTGATAAAAGCTAAAAAATATTTGAATTTTGAGGTTTTTCAAAAAATTTTCCCGCAAAAAAAAATCACCTTTTCCTGACTGATAAATCCAACTTCGAATAATCTATCCAAACTAAAATTTCGAGAATCAGAATCACTTCTAATCTTGAAACTCTTCAGCATTTTCCAATTATTGATACAAAATCTGTCGATTGGAAATGAATCAATCATGTCGAGCTCAAAATCTTCGATATTTTCCGATCGCGACATAAAACTTCTGAAACATCTCAGAGCAAGATCTGCCATTCTTCTTTCCACCAAGGGGTTTTCGTGATAAATATTTGTGGCGCTGCAAAAAAAAATATTTGAAAAATTATCTAAAAATTATGAATTTTAGCTCAAAATTCGTCATTTTTTACCATTTTCAGCTGAAAATCATCCAAATTTCTTGATTTTCAGCTGAAAATTCGCAGATATTGGATCCCAGATTTAAAAAAATGGAAATTTGATTGGAAAAATTTGTAGGACCCAAAAATCGGTTCAAAAAGCTCATTTTCCACCTAACCTACGCTTGCGGAGCACAAAAATGCTCCAAATCTGAAATTCCAGGAATCTTCAACAATTCTCAGTGAAATTTGTGGATTTCCCACCAGTTTTGAAGATTTTTGAAACCTCACAAGGATTTTCAGAGCTCGCGGAGCACAAAAATGCTCCAAAATTGAAAAAAAATCGCTTGAAAACTCAAAATTTATCATTTTTAGCCGAAAATCATCGAAATTTCTCGATTTTTAGCTCAAAATTCATAATTTTTCATGATTTTCAGCCGAAAATCATCCAAATTTCTCGATTCATAACAGAATCCTCCTTACTCTCTATAAAAAATCCTCGTTGAATCATCGGATAACATCTCAAAACCAACACTCATCAAATAATCATCCCAATATTTGATATCTATTCTCGAATCTCTTTCTCCCCAAAATATTTTGATTTCTTTGACAAAACCCTTGGTTTTCCGAACTTCTTCCAAACATTTTGGCGAATTTTTTGAGAATTTGATTTTTTCCGATGTTTCCAGATAATACAGCACTTCTATTTTCATTTCTATCGGTAAATTCGACCAACCAGTTTTCTCATTTTCTGAATTTATGGCAAGTTTTTGAAAACTTTCCTCCATTTTTGCTGAAAATCTGAAATTCTGATTTTGAGAAGAAGAAGAAAAAAAATAAAATAAAATATAAAGATATTGTGAAATTTGAAAAATATGACAGAGTCAGCTAGTTCTTCGTAAATATTTCGAAAATGATGAATGTCTGTGTGCGCGCGCGGTCGCGATGCGGTCGAAATAAATCATCAATATCGCCAATTTTTGCCTTCAAAAATGTTGTTTTTTTCGACCGCATCGCGACCGCGCGCACACACCGACATTCATTAATTTTTGAAATATTTACGATGTATTTTTAGAAGGCAGACTGGTACCTCGTTTTTCAAAAAGAAATAAAAAATCACAAAAATTTATGCATTCTGATCCCAAACCTTAAGAAAGAACGGAAAAATTAAAAGTGTGTGTCAACACCAACTGGTCCGCAAAACTGCCCGATGCCCCCCGCTCACACATTCTTGATTTGCCCGGGTAGCCCGCACCCGCCTTCTAGTTTACCCGATTTGCCCGTTTGCCCGCATACACTTGCCCCTTTGCTTCTTTTGCCCGTTTTGCCCGCCACACCGTGCATTCACACGTGTAAAAACAAAAAAACAGTGAGAGAGAGTGCAAAAAAACGAGAGATAGAAAAGAAAAAGAGAAGAAAATGCACGGTGTGACGGGCAACGGGCAAATCGGGCAAACAGGCAGACGGGTGCGGGCTACCCGGGCAAATCGATCATAGTCTATCGAGGGTGTTCGAGCCGGGCCGGGGGGCAAATTACCCGACTGGCATGAGCGGCGGGCGGATTTTTTGCAGCTCTAGTTTCCACAATTATTCTTTCACATTCAATCATTTTATTTCTGTTTTCCGATGATATTTTCGAGCGATTTTTCAATGTTTCCAATTCTATTTGGTATATTTTGCCCGGATATTTATGAAATTGGATTTGTAGAAAACAATTTTGAGAATCGCTCATTTTTATATTTCCTCGATAATATACACTTTTGATTTTTGGTCGCAATAATTTGAATAATTTTTGACAACTTTTTGAGCATTTTCCAAATTGAGTTATATCTTCCGGATCCAAATATATGAAAATCATCATTTTCATTTCCATTGGAAGAATATCGTTATGAAACAAATGGAAATGAAACCATTGGGAAGATTGTCATCGTGCTCGAAGGATTGTTTGGAAGAAGTCAGAAATTCAGGATTATCTATCACAAAATTGGAATTCAATTGGATTCCTCATTTTGCACATTTGGCTGTTAATTATAATCAATACAGAATTTCGATGGTTTTCTGTTCGCCAAAAAATGACGAGAAGAAAGAATGCAAAGTTGTCTATGAAATGTACGGTATTGTTTGACGCGGCAAAATTTTATTTTTCAAAAAAAAAAAAACGTTGCCACGCGAATTTTCGGGGTCAGGATTCAAATTTCTAACAAATAGATATTTCCACGTGGATTTTTGTGGGCGCCAAGCTGATTTTCAGCCGTAAAAATTTAACTTTTTCTTCAGAAAATGAGTTTTGACGTGGCAAAAAACTTGACATTTTCTTGTATGTCAATAATTTACAGACCAAACGTCGAAAAGAAAACATGGTTGGAAGCTGGAAATGTTGGCGAAATCGCCATCAAATATTTCGAGAGTTTTCTGAAATATGCGAGCAATATTGAAGAACTCATTTTTGTTACCGTGAGTTTTGTTAGAAAGTTTTTTTTTAGACTCTATAATTTTCTATTCAATTACAGAGCGCTTTTCCATCGAATAAAATAACTCTGAAACATCTCAAAAAATTGAGAAATATTTGGTTTAAATGTCGTGGCAACACAGTTTCCAATTTCGTAAATGAGATTATCGATCTTGAGCAGGTTCCACAGCTAAAAAAAAAGATTTTTTTTGTTACCGTCATACGGTATGCATCGGTGTTTGCAGACAGCGCGTGGAGGCGTGGCCTATGGAGGCGTGGCCTATTCGGTAAGCGTTGCACACGGTTTTGGCAATGTGCGGCGCGCGTGTGTGTTTGTTGCATAATTTTTTTTTTTGGCCGGTACAACAGATTTTGTGTGTTTTCTCATATTTTTCATTGTTTAAACGGTGACTTCGGTTATTTTGAGTGAATATACCACCTTGATCGCAAGTCATACCACTTTTTAACAGTTTAAACTTCTTATTTATCATTTTCAGTGAAATATTTTCAGATAGGAGAATTTTATAAACTTTTTTTTCAAAACTTTTCACAGTTTTGGGATTTTTAACTACTTTTAACTTTATAGATTATGTCATTTCATCTCCAAATCGAGATTCACTGGCGAACTACTTCAATGATTTTTTAACACACTATTTTCGACGATTCTCTACATTTTGTATCAAAGGTAATTTTTTATCAAAAATTGTTCCGTAAACGGAATTATCCGTAGGTAATTTACATCATTCAGGTTCTATCAAGTTAATTGGTTGAAGAAAGGGCTATTACAAGCGCACAAACCGCATCAATTTTGGAAAGTACACCTGATTCGACTGTGATAGGTAATTTTTAATCGAATATTGTTCCGTATAATCATAATCCCGTAGGTCAATGAAGTTTTTTTCAGATTGAATGACAAATGATTCGTTCGTTTAATTATTTTTTGGAATGGGATATGTTGATTGGCTTCCGTGTAATGATGAAGATTTTCGAAAAAAAATATTATGGATAAACATTAGAATTTGAACTAAAAAATGACACAAAAAACGAAAAAGAAAACAAAAATGGACTTCCCCACACTCAAAATAACTCGTTAAAATCTATTTGTTCTGTAAATTCGTGTGTTTTTTGTTTATATTTTTCACATTTTTGCAAACATTAATAAATGTTTCCATGTTTTATTTTTGCGACTTCTAATTTTTAAATATTTTAATTGTTTATTTTTGATCTGAAAACTTCGATAACACCAAAAATTAGATTTTGATATCAAAAATATTTTTTGAAATAATGAAACCTTCAAGAATTCAATCAAAAGTTAATATTAATATAGATTCTCAGAAATTCAATAAATTCTCTACTCATGATAAATTAGGATATTAAATTAAATTTTCAAAAATCTTCACACAAAACTTTTTGTTTAACGTCAAACGTGTTTTATTCTTTCTAAATGTTGTTTTTGAGATCAACATGTCAATTTAGAAAGTCGAAAATAAAACAAATATCTTTTTTCAACCATATTTGCTACTTTTGACTGCGAATTTCGTTATTTTCTCGATTTCTTTTTTCATTTACAATTGAGAATTGCTTTAGTTCTTCATTTTATATTGCATTTCCTCTTTTCCATTGGGTACAAGCGCTTTTTTTTTGAAAAATGAAGCTTTGCAAACAATAAAAAAAAATAATAAAAAACCGTGCGCATGCAACACACACACGCCGCACTTTGGCGAAAATCATTTTGGACACCGCCCACTTTTTTTCTTTTTTTGGAAAAAAGGGGGGAGTACGTAACTAAAGTGTTTAATGTATTTTCTTCTTTTTTTTAGCTGTGGGTTCGTTGAATTCAACCTTATGAAATATCTCCGATATTCCTAAAGAATTTCAGCTCTTCTCAATTCAAAATAATCTGACTTTTGCTCCATTCATCTTTCCATTCGAGCAAGCTTCAAACCTTCGAGCCAAAAAAATCTGGCTTAGTTTTGGTGACCAAGAAATCACATCTGAAAATCTGAATCAATATTTGAAATTGTGGAAAAACGGAAGAATTGATAGAAATGTGGAAAGCGTGGAGTTCGAGAATCTCAAAAATCTCAACTATGACTTGGTTATGAATGGTTTGGATGTTATTGATTTGATAGACCGGTGAGATTTCCGAAGGTTTTTTCTGATTTTTTTTTGAGTTTAATTGCAGATTCGGCTGGAAGATCTTCAATTTGAAGAATGTTAATGGAACAACATTCAATGTGATCATAATGAATGATAGAATCACTATGAAATTGATAATTTCTAATATTGTTTGTTAAAATTTGAAAAATGTTAAACTTGAATAAAATTCAATTTTGTTAATTATTGTAATATATTTTCATTGACGGAGTTTTTCAAGATTCTCCAGAATATTATTTTCAAGAAATTTTCAAATTTATCTCGTATTTTGCAAGATTTTCAGATTTGATTCGAAGAAAAATGAGCGAGGAATTGGTGCCAATGGTTAGTTTGTTTTTTATTCGAATTTCTTGTCAAATTTTAAGATTTTCAGACAATTGGTTGGTTCGACATGCCCCTTGAGATGCGAGAAATGGTCATGGAGCAAATGGAAGTTAAGACAAAAGGAAAATTTTTACGATGCTCGAAGGATTGTGTTGTTGAAGTTAAAAGAATGAAGAATTTTATCCGCGAAATTCGACTTATTTTATATTCAACAGGTGGCAGAATGGAAGTGATTTTTATCGATGGTTCTGAATTGTTTATTATCATTGAAAAATTTAACGATAAGATAATACTAAAATGTGGCAGGTAATGAAGACAAAGCTCTATAAAATTTTTATAGTATCAAATATTTTTAGTTCAAAACTTGAGATTCTCTCAAAAACAATTGCTGCTAAGCGCATCAGAAGTTGGACTGATAATACGATTAATCTCGAAAATTTGCAAGTTAAATTGGTGCGTCTATTTTTCATTTTTTGAAAAATTCTATAATTTTTGAAAGTTCAATTCAGATCGACTTCCCATTTGATGGTTTCGACATTGCTCATCTCAAAAAGTTGAAAAATATCAAGATAATTAGTGAAAAAAGCTTTGATATGTTTTTTAAGACCGGATTTATGGAGAAAGATCAGGTAGACAAGTTTTTGGATTTGAATTTCAAAACAAAATTCGGTTTTTCAGTTTTGGTCGATCGAAAATATCACTATGGAGAATGTCAAATTGACAATTGAGGATTTATGTGATTTGAAATCGTCTTCTATCGATCTGAAAAATACAAATGTGTCAGGAGAAATGTTGAATCAATTTATTAAAACATGGAAACGCGGAAATATTGACAAGAATTTCACCAAAATGAAAATCGGAATGAATGAGAATAACAACAAGACAGAATTGTCGAGTATTATTCTCAAAGATGTTAATGCAATTGGTCAACACGAGAAACATTATTGCATTTGGGCAAGATTGATGAACTCGAACAACGAATGGGCCGAAATTCATATTTCTTCTAACTCATTCATCATGATTTGCAAAACTTCCGCAGAAAAGTTTGATTATAAAGCATTCGACATTTTTGATGAAATGGATATAATGGGCATTTTCACCATAGTTTCCAACTTCGAATTAGAAAGAGATCTCTAAGCTAAAGATTATCAAGTAATGTATAAAGAATTGTATGGTTGTGAATAATTTTTAAACATTTTGACGTGTTAAACTGTTGAATAAAATGCGATGATGTTTGTTATATTTTTTCTAATGATGGAGTTTTTCGAGATTCTCCACATTATTATTTTCAAAGAAATTTCAAATTTATCTTGTATTTTGCAAGAGTTTCAGATTTGATTCGAAGAAAAATGAGCGAGGAATCGGTTCCAATGGTTAGTTATTTTACTGAATTTCTCGACAAAATTCAAGATTTTCAGACAATTGGTTGGTTCGATATGCCATTGGAGATGAGAGAAATGATTATGGAACAAATGGAAGTTAAGACGAAAGGAAAATTGTTGCAATGCTCGAAGGATTGTGATAAAGAAGTCAAAGGAATGAAGAATTTCATTCGCAGAATCCGACTTATTTTGTCTTCATCAAAAGTTTGTATTCAAGTGTCATTTAATTGTGTCAAGAACAATACCGCTCTTCAATGAGCATTTAAAAAAGCTGAACCCAACAGCTAGACACCTATTACATTCCAGTATTTGCAGCAGTTTAAACATATCAGATTAAGTTGAGTCACCACCTAAAAATTCAAAAACAATACTCAAATCTCATAAAAACAACCCAAAACGCGTATTCCCGACTCTCAATCTCCCCTTTTTTTTCTTTCTTTTTTTCCCCATCTCACTACCACTTGCTTGCATGATTCTTCATTTTCATTTTTTTTTGCCCTTTGCATTTTACTCTTTTTTTTTAATCCCAATTATCACCTTCTTGTCGAATACTTGCCTAATCTCAAAGTTTTTACTCTTGATGTTTTTCATTTTCACACGTTTGCCTTTCCGCAGCGTAAATAAAAATTAAAAAATTAAATTTCTTGATGCTTATTGTTACATGGGAATTCAAATCAGAAAGTTCAATGATAAAATTCTGGTGACATATGACAGGTAAAAACAAATTTATGTTACAATTAGGTTAAATATTAAATTTAAGCTCAAACTACAATAATTGTTCTGAAACATTGGTGGGAAATTTCGAGGAAATCGCTTTGAATCGAATCAAAAATTGGATTTATAAAGCTGTCAATCTCGACACTTTGAATGTGAAATTGGTGAGAAGAGCTCTTTTGATAAATAAAAATCAATATGTTTTTGCAGGCCGATTTTCCATTGGTTGATTTTGATATCACTCATCTCAAGAAATTGAAATCTATCAAAATTGAAAGTGCAATGAGTTTCAATAAATTTTTAAATGCAGGATTCTTGGAAACAAATCAGGTAACAATTTTTTTGGCTTTGAAATATTGATAAAACATTTTCCAGTTTTGGTCGATCGAAAATATCACTCTTGAGAATATCAAATTTACAATTGAGGATTTGGGTGGTTTGAAAGCGTCTTCTATCAAATTAAGAGATACAAATGTGTCAGCAAAAATGTTGAATCAATTTTTGAAATCATGGATCAACGGAGAAATTGACAAAAATTTCACCAAAATGAAAGTCGAAATGAATGATTATAAAAACCAAAGAAAATGGTCGAGAGTTGTTCTCAAAGATGTTGATGGAATTAATGAGAGAAAAAACATCGAGAAATATGATATTGTTTGGGCTAGATTAATCAACTCAAACAACGAATGGGCTGAAATTCACCTTACCCGGTATTCATTTGAAATGGTTTGCGAAAGGTCTGTAGAGAAGGACGGATGGTGGGTCTTTCCGCAAGTTGGTAAACATTTATAATTGTAACAAAAGATAGATCATAAACTTGAATAAAATTCAATTTTGTTAATTATTGTTATAATTTTCGTATTTCTATCGCAATATATGGGTCCCATGGAAATATATGGGTCCGTAAAAACATTTAAGGGTCCCTCAGAAATATAAGGGTCCGTGAATTTTTTTATGGGTCGCAAAAAAATATAAGGGTCCGTTATTTTTTTTGAGGGTCCATAAAAAAAGTATTTTTTCTAATTTCAATTATTTATTTTTGGTGATTTTTTGTAATTTTTTCACATTTTTTTTAGCCAGTCAGTATTTTTCTAGGGGGTTTACTAAGCCTAAGCCTAAAATAATAGAGAAATTTTGAATCCTCTGGTAACTCTATTGTTGGCTTTTCAGCTTCATAATTAGGCTTAGGCTTAGTAAACCCCCCGAAAATACAAAGAATCGTCAAAAAATCAAGAAATTTACAACAAAACACTTGAAAATTCAAAAAACCACACATTTTTTGCTCCAAAAATCAGACCTATGAAAAAAATCACGGACCCTTTTATTTTTTTGGGACCCATAAAAAAATTTACGGACCCTTATATTTCTGAGGGACCCTTATATGTTTTTTCGGACCCCTATATTTTTTACGGACCCATATATTGCGATAGAGCCATTTAAAAGATGTTTTAAGATGGAAGCTTCAAGCTCACCAGTATCTGCAAAAGATGAGGAGGAAATTAAACAGGTAATGCTTATTTGTTTGTCTTTACCGCAAAAATCCAATTTTTCGACAATTGGCTGGTTCGACATGCCTTTTGAGATGCGAGAAATGGTCATGGAACATTGTGGAAACCACGATTTTGGCCGAGGTGTGTCCTGATATCTTTTTCAGATCAAATATATTAGCATTCAGGAAATTTCGATGATTTTGGCAATGTTTTGGAGGCTCAGTGATTCGTCGAAGGTAAATTTTTCTATAGAAAAATTGTTTTTTGTTTTCAAAACACATTTTTATTTGTTTTTCAAATTCCAAAATTGGCATGAGAACTTTTTTTTCGGAATTTTTCAATAGAAAAATACAAAATAATCTTGTTTTTAAAATTCATTTCAAAAATTAGCATGGGAACTTCAGAATTTTTCAAAAAACCCTGAAATTCCCAGCTAATTAAAAAATTAGCATATCCCAAAGTAATTTTTGATTTTTCGAATTTTCAAAATTATTTTTAGTAGCTCAAAAATATCCAAAAAATTTTATTCAAAAAAATTGCTTTGTTTTTTTTTATTTTGAAAATTGGCGTGTGAACTTTTTTCAGAACTTCAGAATTAAAAAAAAAAAATTTTTGCTGAAAAAAATTCCAAAAAATCATTTTTTTTTGATTCAAATTTTCAAATAAGCCTAACAACTTTCCCCTTTTTTATGCTCGAGAAAAAAAAACAAAATTGACTTTTTTAATCATAAAAAGATGAATGTTGCTATGGAAATTCACACATTGAATAATCCCTACAATTATATTTAGATCTTTTTTAGAGTGCACACAACATAAATATTATTTTGTTGGTTTTTTCTAGCTTTTTCAGCTTTAAAATAAAAAAAATAGGCAATTTTTCAGATTTATTTATGATCACGAGAGAATATCTTGAAGGAGTTTTGAAGCGATTCAAAGATGAAGATGAGAATTCGAGGATTATGACACGGGGAGCTGATTGTGAGTGATTTTTGGGTGATTTTTGAGAAAAAAAATTTTTTGGGTCTGCAAATTATTTATTGAACATTTTGCGGTTTGCAAATAAAAGTGCAAATAGTTTAGTGGTAAAGCGCTGGATTTTGAATCTCAAGGTCACGAGTTCGATCCCTCTCGCAAGCTTTTCTTTTTTTTTTTTTGGAAAAAACTCTCCAAAAGTGATCTTTGAACATAGTGCCGCTGACGCGGAAGCTTGCGGTCTACACTCGCTTCGCTCGAACAAATTAATAGGCTTGAAAATTGAATTAATTCAATTATTGTTCATGTGCGCTCCATTGAGAATTGTCTAGTTTTGGGCGCGAAATTCGAATTTTTGCTCAGATAAACGATTAGAGACAACGAGAAATTGAGAGAGAGCGTAGACAACAAAAATTTGAAAAATAATTTTGTTCGAGCGGAGCGAGTGTAGACCGCAAGCTTCCGCGTCAGCGGCACTATCTACCGCGCAGCGGCTACGTTACCACAACTTAGCCGCTGCACAGGGTGTAATTTACTACCTCAAATCGGTAGACCTCAAATTTTTCATAAATTTTTGGGTAGATCAAAAATCATTTTTCTCTAAATCTCTCGTTTTTGCGTTGAATTTCGTCGATTTTAGCGTGGGAAATTTTTTTCGGAATTTTTCAATAGAAAAATACAAAATAATCTTGTTTGTGAAATTTATTTCAAAAATTAGCGTGTGAACTGAAATTTCCAATTCAAAAATTGCGAATTCGACTCATTTTTGAGAGCTCAAAAATATTCCAAAAATTTTTGTTCTAAAAAATTGCTTTGTTTTTCAAATTTCTAAGGGAACTTTTTTCGGAACTTCAGAATTTAAAAAAATATATAATTTTTGCTGAATTTCCGGCAGGAATTGAATCAACAGCTTGTGAAAAATTATGACGAGCTAGCTATAATTTTGAAACGTATAATTTTCAGGGAATTTTTTTTCTTTGAAAAATTCAAGTTTTTGAACAAAATTAGCAATAAAATCACATCTTTTTACTCGAAAAAACACTGTCTGCATTTTTGCGTGCATTTGTGTGTGTGGTGACGCAAAAATGCACAATGATGCATTTTATTTTCTTTTTTTTCTTGAAAGAAACTTCACTCGCCACTTTTCAAATTGATAGTTTGTTATTTTTTTCTAGAAAAATGGAAATTATCAAATTTAGATGTTAAAATTTCGAAAATTTGCAGTGCCAGTAAATCCACACATCGACGAACCCGAAGTCTATCTCTCCCGCCGAATCTTCGTCATAACCGCAAAAGATCAACGAATTCGCGACAAAGATCGAACACTGGTTTATCACGAGGACACATTGATTGAACATTGGGCACTTGAGGTGGAATTGATTCAGCGAGAAGTTTATGTGGAGCGAACTGATGGTGATGTCTATCGGGTTAATGAATTTGGACTGATGGCGCCGGAATGTAGAGAGAGGAGAAATGAAGTTGTGCTACATCCGCAGGGGAAGTCTCTTGTACCGGGTGGGTTTTTTTTTTTTTTTGAAAAAAAAACGGGAAAACTTTTTCCCAAGCTCCCCAAGCTCCTTTTTTCAGAATTTTGCTGAAAATCCAGTTACAAAATTTATTTTTCCAGCTCCCAACAAAGAATATCTATCGCCATTCATCCCGATTCGAAATGCCCGCCAATTTTCGACACCAATTAATTATGTGAGCACCCCCCAACAAAAATATCACAAAAATTCCAACAATTTTCCAGGTTATCACCTATTATCGCGAGTGTTACAGTGTGCATCAGAAAAATGTGAGATTTTCAGATTTTTTTGTCGAAAAAATCGTTTCCAGCACGAAAAATAACCCTAGAACCAAGAAATCCTCCACGTGAAGAAAAAAAATTAAAAAAAAAACAACGACACTCCGCAATGACGTGTTGTGTAGTTCTCGCGGACAAGTTTCGAAAATTTTTCAAAAATCGTCGTTTTTTGTTTTTTCTATGGTTCTAGGGTTCTTTTTCGTGATTTAGATGTCAGAAATGGTTAGAATTTATGAAAATTAGCTGGGGATGGGGTTTTTCATGATTTTGAAGCGTTTTTTCAATCAAAAATGCCATGCTGCTCGAAAAATCGATAATTTTTCAGTTCATGAACTGGGTGCACAATCAAAAAATCCCACGTCACTTTGTCAGTATGTCACCCCTAAATTGCCCGAAAATCGAAGAAATTGATGATGGAGAACCATCGACAATTATTGTTGAAGAATATCAACAAGACGAAGAACAATTGGCACTTTTTAATGGTAAGTTAGGCTAACTTAGTTAGCATTTTCATATGTTTTTCTTCCAGTTCCCTTCGTCAATCGCTGAATCTGCAATTTTTCAATTCAAAAATCTCCTCAAGTATATATATTTTGAAATCCAGGCATAAATTTTGTGATATTTTTATTATTTTGCTCATTTTCTTTGAGGTACCATAGATTTACCTTGTAAAAATATATCCGAATTTTTCTTCTTCTTCTTTTTCAGTCAGAATTTCAGATTTTCAGCAAAAATGGAGGAAAGTTTTCAAAAACTTGCCATAAATTCAGAAAAGGAGAAAACTGGTTGGTCAAATTTACCAATCGAAATGAAAATAGAAGTGCTGGATTATCTGGAAACATCGGAAAAAATCAAATTCTCAAAATATTCGCCAAAATGCCTGGAAGAAGTTCGGAAAACCAAGGGTTTTGTCAAAGAAATCAAATTATTTTGGGGAGAAAGAGATTCGAGAATAGATATCAAATATTGGGATGATTCTTTGATGAGTATTGGTTTTGAGATGTTATCCGATGATTCGACGAGGATTTTTTATAGAGAGTGAGGATGATTTTGTTATGAATCGAGAAATTTGGATGATTTTCAGCTGAAAATCATGGAAAATGATGAATTTTGAGCCAAAAATCGAGAAATTTGGATGATTTTGAGCTAAAAATGATAAATTTTGAGTTTTCAAACGATTTTTTTCAATTTTGGAGCATTTTTGTGCTCCGCGAGCTCTGAAAATCCTTGTGAGGTTTCAAAAATCTTCAAAATTTTTAAAAAATCCAAAAATTTCACTGAGAAGTGTTGAAGATTCCTGGAATTTCAGATTTGGAGCATTATTTTGCTCCGCAAGCGTTTTAGCCTACATTAGGTGGAAAATGAGCTTTTCGAATCGAAACCTCTCGAAAAAACACGATTTTTGGGTCCTACACTCGGGGAAACGCTGGCGTAGAACGCCGCGTGTATGCGGCGTACACGCCTATTTTTAAAAGGCTCGCACGCTGTGTTCACGCCGATTAAACGCCGACTCACGCGGCAGACACGCCGAATTGCGGCGTTTGCGCCGATTCAAGCGCGGCGTTCGCGCCTTCTCATTTCTCTTTTCCCAGCTGCCCCGGCTTTTCGAAACATTCTACTAATCATTTGACAATTTATTAACAAAATAAGCAGAACAATAAACAATTGAAAATGTTGTGGTCTGTTTTGAAGTCTTGATTTCGATTGAGCGGAAGAAGCCATGAAGTGGCGAAGTGAAGTGATGTACCATAGAGATAGTTGATTCCTGAAAATTGATAATGAAAAAATGGGTTTGCATGAATTGTCAATTTTGTGATTTTCACAAGGTGGCAGCAATATACTAGGACATTTTCAAAAAATTTCCTTACAGATAGTTTAAGTATAGTCGTGGTTTCAACTAACGATATCTACTGATAAAAAGAGGAAGTCTTTGACAAAAAAATCAATTTTGGCAGGCAACTAATTGAGAATTTTTCAAATATGTTCAATTTCCAAGTTCGAGAATTCTAGTTATGTCACAGCCCACTTTCCTGCACAAAAGAACAGCCTCATCCTCAAAATTTAGTCTCCCAATGGACCTCCGAGCCAAGTTCTGGACTCTCAAAATTTCAAAAATTGTTAAATTGGCTCATAAAAGTCATCATAACTAAAATTTCTTTAATTTTTGTGAAAAAACTGAGTAGCAGATGATGATCAGCGTGGTCGATTTACCCAAAATGAATGAATAAACTGAGGTTTCAGAAAACTTTTTGATTTTTGGAAAAAGTATGAGTAGAGTTTGAAGTTTCAGCCGAAAAGGAAAAAAAATTCAGAGTTTCTCGAAAAAATGATTTTTATTGATGAAATTTTAATAAAACGAATATGCTGATCAATATTTGAAACTTTTTTCTGGCAAAAAATGTTTTGAAATGGATGTAAGGCCTTTTTTGAGTTCTTGAGAGCTCAGAATTTGGCTCCAAGGTCGATTGGGAGAAAAATAAAAGCCGAACCGGTTTTCCCATCCAAAAAGCTTGCTATTCTCAAAATTTCATAATCTTTTTAAGTGTTGAGTAAAAAAGGTTTCCTTGTTACGTAAGATGTTGTTAAGAATGGTAGATTGGGTAAAATCATCAATTTTTGTGAAAAATTTCCGAAAATGTTCAATTTTGTAATCCAATATCTAGCGCCAAAGAAAGTTTGTCTGCCATTGTTAAATGACTTTATCAAATCGACCCTCCTCGACAGCGTAATGTTATTAGATTTTCAACAAATCGACTTCAAAATTCCCCAAGCCTTTCAAAAAACTCACTTGATTGTTCCGACAAGCAGTCGCAGTTTTTCGTAGAAATCACATTGCTTCAAACATATCCCAAGCCATTGATTCGCCTGAAAATGGACATGTATAAATTTTTAATCGAAAATTACGAAAAACTCACATAATACATTGCATTTCTCGAAAATAATCGAATGTGGCTACAGTAACGTCACCATTGTATCACTGTTGCCAGTTTGCAACCATATACACTTGCTGTAATTGAAATTATAGATAAATTTAGGCCAAGAAAAAAAAGAAAATGAAAATAAAAATGAAAATAAACTGCGGGCAGGCGGAGTGTCGTTTGTGAAAACTTGGAAAATCAAGGCGTATACGCAGCGTGTGCGCGGCGTAAGCGCCATTGTGATCTCTGACCGCCGCATACACGCCGAACGTCTCTAAACGCGGCGTTCTACGCCGACGATTTCCCGAGCAAATTTTCCCAATCAAAATTCCATTTTTTTTTCAAATCTGGGATTCAATATCTGCGAATTTTGAGCTGAAAATCAAGAAATTTCGATGATTTGCATCTGAAAATCAAGAAAAATGATGAATTTTGAGCTGAAATGCATCATTTTTGGAAAATTTTTCAAATATTTTTTTGCAGCGCCACAAATATTTATCTCGAAAAACCGTTGGTTGAAAAAAGAATGACAGATGTTGCTCTGAGATGTTTCAGAAGTTTCATGTCGCGATCGGAAAATATCGAAGATTTTGAGCTCGACATGATTGATTCATTTCCAATCGACAGATTTTGTATCAATAATTGGAAAATGCTGAAGAGTTTCAAGATTAGAAGTGAATCGGATTTTAGTTTGGATAGATTATTCGAAATTGGATTTATCAGTCAGGAAAAGGTGATTTTTTTTTTGCGAAAAAAAATTTTTGAAAAATCTCAAAATTACCCATATTTTTTTCAGCTTTTATCAATTGAAAAACTCAATTTTGATAATATTCTGATTCGTGAAGAACAATTATTACAAATCAAATCGAAAGAAATGCGTTTGACAAATATGGATCCAGAATTATTAAGAAAGTTTATGAATGCGTGGAAAGAAATTCGAAGAATCAGAAAATACACAGAAATTGATAGAAATTTCGAGAAATTGGAATTTGTTATAAAAGAAGATGAAGAAATCAGGGAACATGTTTGGAATATTGTTTTTAATGAAGCTCAAATTATTGGAAATCACAAAAGATTTTCGAATATTTGTGCTATTATTGAAATTGATCAATATAATATTGCGAATATTCGAATCGCTGATAATTTGTTGACAATTCAAAAGGCACCATCCTATAGAACTGCTCACAGGGGTAGTACGAACACTACATAATTTTTCAATAGAGCGCACATCGACTTTTTTTCTGTTGCAAATAAACGTTTTTTCAAGTTTCGAAGAGATTGATGGTTGTTTCTCACATTTTCTTGAGGAGTATGCGAATTAGAAAATCACATTAGAATTTTTTTGAGACCTCAATGATGAAGATCGGTGCACATAAAATTGTGCAAACACTTTGACGACAATTGTGTGCTACAGTACCCCTCTCAACATTCTTAGCTATCTCTAAGTTCATTTTTGACAATGATATTTCAGTTTTATATTGCATATTCCGGTCAAAAACTCAAAACACGTTGAAAAAAATTGAAAAGTCAGTTTTCTTCCGAAAATATTGAATCTTAGTGTTCATACTTCTTCAAATTATTTTTTCATACCCAGAAAACAATTTTTTCCATGCAAATTGTGATTTTCCGAAAAAAACGGAAAAATTTTGCGAAAAAATAAAAAGAAAACAACGAGACTCCGCATTGACGCTAGCCCGCGTTGTTTGAATTTGGGTTTTTTCAATGGGTTTCCATATTTCGGCTAATACTTAATGAAACGTTCTGAATTTTTTCTCCGAACTAGAAAACAGTAAAACTAAGCTAAATCTAAGATTTGAGAACATTTGGGCTTTTTTCAAGAAAGTTTAAAACAAAGCTTCAGCAAGGTATTTGAAAATTCCGAATTTTCTTGATATAATTTTGAAACGTATAATTTTCAGGGAATTTTTTTTGGCTATAATTTTTTTTTCTTTGAAAAATTCAAGTTTTTGGGTGGTTTACTAAGCCTAAGCCTAATGAAAATGTTGAAAATCAAAAAATGCACATTTTCAGACTGATTTCCAAAAATCTGTCACTAAATATTGCAGTGTCCAAAGTAAAAAATATAACAAAAAATGCGAAAATATATCGTCCAAAGTCTAACTGTCTGCGTCTCTCGAATATACACACTATTTCTCTGGTATATATTCCGAATATAAGGCGAGCTTTGTACGATATATTCTCGCATTTTTTGCTATATTTTTTACTTTGGACACTGCAGAAGTTCCGAAAAAAAAACTTTTTTGAGCTCTCAAAAAATGAGTCGAATTCTCAATTTTTAAATTGGAAATTTCAGTTCACATGCTAATTTTTGAAATGTATTTCAAAAACAAGATTATTTTGTATTTTTCTATTGAAAAATTCCGAAAAACGTTCCCATGCCAATTTTGAAATTTGAAAAACAACGCAGAATTTTATTCAAGCTTAACATTTAACACAATTTTTCATTAGTCATAAATTTCTTCATAATCATTGATGTCCTCCCAATCATAGAAATCCTCCTCCTTCATACCGAGTTCATCCGCGTAATCGAATCCTTTATATTGAAATTTGTCGGCAGAAGTTTTGCAAATCATGATGAATGAGTTCGAAGAAATATGAATTTCGGCCCATTCGTTGTTCGAGTTCATCAATCTAACCCAAATGCAATCATATTTTATGTGCTGACCAATTGCATTAACTTCTTTGAGAATAATACTCGACAATTCTGTCTTGTTTTTATTTTCCTTCAATTCGATTTTCATTTTGGTGAAATTTTTGTCAATTTCTCCGCTGATCCATGATTTCAAAAATTGATTCAACATGTCTGCTGACACATTTGTATTTTTCAATTTGATAGAAGACGCTTTAAAACCACATAAATCTTCTGTTGTCAATATGACATTTACAAGAGTGACATTTCCGATGGAGAAAAACTGAAAATTGTTTTTGTTTCATCATAAAGTCTGACGAGGGAAGTGAGTGACCAGTCCCCGGAGATTTTCAATGAGACCTATGTCCTTTTGGTCAGTTTTTCACGCTGATAAAGCTCCTGTTTTCAGTTTTTGCTGAACGACTCTCTGAAGAGCCCAAAAATGAGCCGAAAGTTGAGAATTTCCTGAAAATCGAGTTTTTGAGTGTCCATAACTCATGTTAGAAATTAGTTTTATGGAAAACTGAATGGATCACGTTGTTCAGGAGGGTCGATTCACCAAAGTCACAAATTTTTGATTAGTAAGTCCATACTTTTTCAGAAAAAAATTTTGTGGCTCAGAAAAAGAAAATTTTTGGAAAATTTTGTCAAAATTTGTGACTTTGGTGAATCGACCCTCCTGAACAACGTGATCCATTCAGTTTTCCATAAAACTAATTTCTAACATGAGTTATGGACACTCAAAAACTCGATTTTCAGGAAATTCTCAACTTTCGGCTCATTTTTGGGCTCTTCAGAGAGTCGTTCAGCAAAAACTGAAAACAGGATCTTTATCAGCGTGAAAAACTGACCAAAAAAACATAGGTCTCATTGAAAATCTCCGGGGACTGGTCACACACTTCCCTCGTTTCCTGAAAAAAAAATGTTACCTGATCTTTTCCAATGAATCTCATCTTGAGAAAAGCATCGAGACTTTTTCGACTATTTATTGTGATAGATTTCAATTTCTTGAAATGCGTGATATCAAAATCAACCAATGGAAAATCGGCCTGCAAAAATATATTGATTTTTATTGATCAAAAGAGCTCTTCTCACCAATTTCACATCAAAAGTTTTTATATTGACAGGATTTAAAATCCAATTTTTGATGCGATTCAAAGCAATTTCCTCGAAATTTCCCACCAATGTTTCAGAGGAACGAGTGTAGTTTGAGCTTAAATTTCATGTTTAACCTAATTGTAAGATAAATTTGTTAATTTTACCTGTCATATCTCATCAGAACTTTATCATTGAACTTCTCGATTTGAATTCCCATGTAAGCACCAAAAAATGACACTTGAATGCAAACTTTTGATGAGGACAAAATAAGTCGGATTCTGCGAATGAATTTCTTCATTCCCTTAACTTCTTCGGCACATTCCTTAGAGCATTGCAACATTTTTCCTTTCGTCTTAACTTCCATGTGTTCCATGACCATTTCACGCATCTCCAAAGGCATATCGAACCAACCAATTGTCTGAAAATCTTAAATTTTGTCGAGAAAATCAGTAAAATAACTAACCATTGGCACCAATTCCTCGCTCATTTTTCTTCGAATCAAATCTGAAAATCTTGCAAAATAAATACAAGATAAATTTGAAATTTCTTTGAAAATAATATTCTGGAGATTCTCAGAAAACTCCATTATTTGAAAAAAAATATAACAAAAATCAACAATATTGAATTTTATTCAAGTTTAACATTTACACAAACTTTAACAAATTGATATTATTGTGTTAATAATAGATTCCTTCATAACCGTCATCTTCGGAATATGATCCAGGATACAAATCATTGATATCATACACATCATCGAGTTCCTCCATACGAAGTTCATCTTCCCAGTCAAATCCTTTATATTGAAATTTGTCGGCAGAAGTCTTACAGATCATGATAACAGTTAGTCGACCATCTGATGAGTCATGGGACATATGAATTTCGGCCCATTCGTTGTTTTCATTCATGAATCTTGCCCAAATGCAATCATGTTTCTTGTGTTGACCAATCGCATCAACATCTTTGAGAATAATACTCGAAATCTCTCGAAATCTTCTTCTATCTTTCATCTCGATCTTCATTTTTGTGAAATTCTTGTCAATATTTCCGTGTTTCCATGATTGAAGAAAATGATTCAAGTTCTTCGCTGACACATTTGTATTGTTTAATTGAACAGAAGACGCTTTCAAACCACAAAACTCCTTATTTGTCAATTTAACATTTACAAGAGTAAGGTTCTCGATGGAATAAAACTGAAAAAATGTTTATCATTATTTAAAAGTTGTGTAAAGTGTCACCTGGTCTTTTCCAATGAATCTCATCTTGAGAAAAGCATCGAGACTTTTTCGACTATTTATTGTGATAGATTTCAATTTCTTGAAATGCGTGATGTCAAAATCAATACATGGAAAATCGGCCTACAAAAATATAATGATTTTTATTGATCAAAAGAGCTATTCTCACCAATTTTACATCAAAAGTTTCAAGATCGACAGGATGATAAATCCAATTTTTGATGTGATTCAAAGCAATTTTGTTGAAACTGCCCACCAATATTTCGGAAAAATACTTGTTCATGTAGTTTGAGCTGGAAAATGACATTGCCTTATGATTAATTGATTATTCTACCTGTTATAACTTATTAGAACTTTATCATTGAACTTCTCGATTTGAATTCCCATGTAAGCACCAAAAAATGACACTTGAATGCAAACTTTTGATGAGGACAAAATAAGTCGGATTCTGCGAATGAAATTTTTCATTCCCTTAACTTCGTCAGAACATTCCTTCGAGCATTGCAACAATTTTCCTTTTGTCTTAACTTCCATTTGCTCCATGACCATCTCACGCATCTCCAATGGCATATCGAACCAACCAATTGTCTGAAAATTTCAAAATTTATCGAGAAAATCAGTAAAATAACTAACCATTGGCACCAATTCCTCGCTCATTTTTCCTCGATCTGACAAATTCTCATAAATTTCAAACTTTTTGGAAACAGATATTTTCAATGGTCTCATAAAACCAATAAAGTTAAAAAAAAATGATTAATAACAAAAGTGAATTTCATTCAAAGTAATTTAACAGTTTAAAATGTATTAGTCCAAATTGAGCTTCACCAGACACACCAATAATTGTCAAAAATATCCTCTTTATCAAATCCATTATAATCAAATGTATCCTTCGATGTTCCAAAATCCAAAAAAAAGAAATAATTGTCGATGTGAAATTCAGCATTCTCTTCATCAAAATTCACCAATTTTCCCCAAATTCTCGAATATTCTTCATGCATTCCAATAACATCAACATTTTGCAAAATAATATCACGAATTCGACTATCTGCCAAGCAATTTCTCATTGAGATTCTCATTTTTCGAAGATTTTTTGAAATATTGCCATTTTCCCAGTTTCTCAGAAACAAATTTAAATCACTTGGTGGGATAAATGCGTTTGAAATTGTTAAGATTGAAGATTTGATGTTGCATAAATGTTCGAATTCTAACTCAAAACCGTTTAAATGAACCTCGTTGATCGAGAAAAACTGAAAGATAACTATGATTTCCCATTGAATTTTTGAAAATAAAAAATACCTGTTTTGGATCAATAAACCCGTTTTCAAATAAATTTCCAATTTCTTCTTTTTCATCTTCAATAATAATTCTTCTCAATTTTCTCAAACTTTGAATATTCATTTTATCAAACGGAAATCTGTATCCGCGAATTTCAAAATATTCCAAATGAATCGCAACATCAACAAACTTTTGTAAATATTCCACGAAAACATCGGCGAATTCTCCATTAATTTGACTTGCTCTTCGAATACGTCCGGCTGTGGTGTAGGTGATGAGAATACAGTGGAAATAGTCGCCGAAATCCAGATAAATTGATCGCGCATTTACGAAGAGCACTTTGATTTTCGCCGAATTTCGATAGTAGAAGACAGAAATGCTTTTGATGAACTTTTTGAATGTTCGAACTTCTTCCAGACAATCCTTCGAACATGATGATAATCTACCTTTTGACACTGTATCCATTTCATCCATAACCATTTGTCGCATCTCGAATGGAAGATCGAACCATCCGATCGTCTGAAATTTCATTTAAAAATTCATGTTTGCTTTAGAGCGCACTTGCGCGCATTCTTGGTTTTCTAGTCCCCCCGCACTCACCATTGGCACCAATTCCTCGCTCATTTTTCCAAGCTGAAAAATCATCAGAGCTAAAATTTGAATAATTCAATGAAGATATTTATGGCCTGAAAACCATTTTTCATTAATTCAAATACAAAAATCTTAAACAAACATATTTTTCAAACAAAAAAAAACAAAATTTCAATTAATCGTCTTCTTCAAGAAAATCGTCCAGCGTCCTCGTCATCCAATATTGTCAAACACACCGAATTGCCAGACACCGAAACTTCCGCAGTTTCTCCAGCCAAATTTCGAAGTTTCAACCAGATCTTTCCATCGTAGCTAAATATACTTATTCATTTAAAGAATTAAAATTCTTCAAACCCAAAACTCACTTCTCATGCTTGCCAATAGTTTCCAAATCTCTGAAAACCTCTGCTCGATTGATTTTTTCTGTTGTTTGCATGAAAACTGTTAAAATATTCTCCCCAAGTTCTCCATTTTTCCACAATTTCAAATATTGTTCGAAATTCTCAGTTGATAAACGAAGATTTTTCAAGCAAATAAAACCCGCTTTCAATTCACAAACTTGCGCGAAATTCAAAATTTGACAATTCTCAATTCGAATACTATTTTCAATTGTGGAAACTTGCGCGAATTTCAAGAAACCAGCTTTGAACGGATCAATAAAATCCTCTTCAGTATTGTCAGCTTTCTCGATTCTCAGATTTTTTAGCTTCTTCAGATGATGAATGTTAAGTTTATCGAATGGGAAGTTATCCTAAATTATATATATTATTATTATTATTCTTGAAAAATAAATTACAAATAATTTGCTCACCACTTCCAATTCAAGATTTTCGAGATGAATTGCATCTTCAATAAACTTTTGAAAATATTCAAGACCAATACTATGAACATCTCCATCAACCATGAAAGTTTTGTGATATTTCGGTCCAAAAATCGAATATCCTGTCACCTGCTCAATGATTTGAGAAAACTTGAATACAACATGAAACTCGTCGCCAATCGAAACTTCCATCTCAACAATCGATTCGGTCCAGAACAATAAGATCTTCTTGAGGAAATTCTTCGATCTTCTAACCTTCTTCAAACAATCTTTGGAGCACATTGAGAACAGACGTTTTGTATCAGTTGTCATCTTCTCCAACACCATTTCTCTCATTTCCAGCGGAATACTATACCAGCCAAAATCATCTTCGGCTTGGACTTCAGCTTCAGCTTCGGGATTCGAATTCAAATCCATTTTGGCCAATTGTTCCTCCATTTTTTGAAAAGGATCTGTAAAAAAAATCGAATTTTGGGCATAGCTTCCGCATCCACATGGTATTCCAGATAAAACCATGAGCATATGATGGGAAAATCCGCAAAAAACACAAAAAAAACATAAAAAACGCTTGGCCAGAAAAAAAAACGAAAAATAAAAATAAGTGCGCGTCAGATTAAATGCCACTACACACATCTCGAACTACAGTACCCCAACATTTTGCAAAAATTCATAAAATTATGGAAGCAACGCTTTAAAGTTGAAAAAAAGAGATGAGAACAGTAGAAAATGAATTATTTAGTGAATATTTATGGCTTCAAAACCATTTTTCTTTAATTCAAATACAAAAACCGTCTAACAATGAAACAAAAACATTTTTCAAACAAAAAAGAACAAAAATTTCAATTAATCGTCTTCTTCAAGAAACTCGTACAACAAAATTTTCCAAATGGAGTCCGTCTTTAGAATCTTCCAGATTTTCATACTCAAAATCGTCCTCGTCATCCGATGTTCTTAAATTAATTGACATCGAATTGCGAGACACCGAAACTTCAGCAGTTTCTCCAGCCGAATTTCGAAGTTTCAACCAGATCTTTCCATCGTTGCTAAATATAAATATATTCATTTAAAGAATTAAAATTCTTCAAACCCAAAACTCACCTCTCATGCTTGCCAATAGTTTCAAAATCTCTCAAAACCTCTTCTCGATTGATTTCCTCGATTGTTTTCATGAATACTTTTTGAATATTCTCCCCAACTTCTCCATTTTCCCACAATTTCAAATATTGTTCGATATTCTCAGTTGATAAACGAAGATTTTTCAAGCAAATAAATCCCGCTTTCAATTCACAAACTTGCGCCAAATTCAAACTTTGACAATTCTCCAATCGAATACTATTTTCAATTGTTGAAACTTGCGCGAAATTCAAGAAACCAGCTTTGAACGGATCAATAAAATCCTCTTCAGTATTGTCAGCTTTCTTGATTCTCAAGTTTTTGAGTTTCTTCAGATGGTGAATATTGATTTTATCGAATGGGAAGTTATCCTAAATTAGATATATTATTATTATTATTGAAAATTAATCCTGAAATAATTTGCTCACCACTTTCAATTCAAGATTTTCAAGATGAATCGCATCTTCAATAAACTTTTGAAAATATTCAAGACCACCACTATGAATATCTCCAACAACTTTGAAAGTTTCGCTATAATTCGGCCCAATGCTCCAACAGTTTGTCTCTTGCTCCATATTTTGAAAAAACATGAATTTAACATAAAAATCATCGCCAATCAAAACTTCCATTCTAACATTACATTTTGTCCAAATCAATGAGATTTTTCTCAAAAACTTCTTCGATCTTCTAACCTTCTTCAAACAATCTTTGGAGCACATCGAGAATCGTCGTTTTGTTTCAGTTGTCATCTTTTCCAAGACGATTTCTCTCATTTCCAGCGGAATACTATACCAACCATTTTCCTCGTCTTCTTCCGATTCCAAATTCAAATTCAGGTTTTCGAGTTGTTCCTTCATTTCTGAAAGCATTTTTCATTTGTTTTTTAGGTTCACGGGATTTCAGGATTTTCGAACCTGCTCAACAAAAAAAAAACATAAAAAACGCTTGACCAGAAAAAAAAAACGAAAAATAAAAATAAGTGCGCGTCAGATTAAATGCCACTACACACATCTCGAACTACAGTACCCCAACATTTTTATACAATAATGAGGAAATTTTTAGTTGGTCTTCAACGAAATTCAATGATGAAATCAAAAAAGAACACAAAGTAAGCAAAATGATTATAAAACTTTTAGTATTTACATCTATAATTTTGCAGATGATTTCCTTCGAAATGTTCGTAGTTGCAACTACGCCAGAATTATCGGCGAAAAAAAATCCGAATTTTCTTGATATAATTTTGAAACGTATAATTTTCAGGGAATTTTTTTTTCTTTGAAAAATTCAAGTTTTTGGGTGGTTTACTAAGCCTAAGCCTAATGAAAATGTTGAAATTTCAAAAATGCACATTTTCAGACTAATTTCCAAAAATCTGGCACTAAAATTGAAAAATTTGTAATTTCAAAAAATTGTTCAAAAAATCCCGAAATGTCACCTTTCTAGGGGGTTTACTAAGCCTAAGCCTAAATATCTGTAAATGTTTCTGATTCTCAAAATGTTTCCAAATTTTCCAGCTCTTCTCGAATTTTCCCAAATCTAAGCTCCGCCTTTTTTTCGCACCTTCACTTTGGCGGCGCCTTTGAAGTTCAAATAATTCGCGCGAAACGTGCTGCCGAAATTCACATTTTTCCGGTTTTCCGCGTTCTTTCCGCGCGGAAACCTGATTTTTGAGAAAAAAAAGTGTATTTTTTCAGATTTGCTGATTCGCCAACACAAAGTTTTTTTAAAAGTTTTTAATGGGGTGATTCAGGTCGAAAAAAAAACTAAAAAAAAAACATTTTTTTACAAAAAAATTCGATTCAGCAAATGTCAAAAATAGGGCTGCACGTGGGGCACCCCGCGATGAAACACCGTGCAAAAAATCGCTTGCCCCCTCGCCCCTTCGCCCCCTCGCCTCTTTGCCCCCTCGCCCCGTTGCCCCCTCGCCCCGTCGCCCCTTCGCCCCGTCGCCCCCTCGCCCCCGCTTGTAACTGTGTGTGGTGAAGAAATGAAAGAAGATAGAAGCGCGCACACAGTTACAAACGGGGGCGAGGGGGCGACGGGGCGAAGGGGCGACGGGGCGAGGGGGCAATGGGGCGAGGGGGCAAAGAGGCGAGGGGGCAAAGGGGCGAGGGGGCAAAAGCGTGGCGGGGCGAGGGGGCCGCCCCCACGCCCCATCGTGCAGCCCTAGTCAAAAAACTATATTTTTTTTCTATTTCTCGACATTTTTTGACATTTTTTTTCATTGAAACATTTTCGCTGCGAGATATCTCTCATTTTTGTGTGGAAAAAAATATAGTTTTTTGACATTTGCTGAATCGAATTTTTTTGTAAAAAAATGGGTATAAACGCAGAACAGCCCCCCACCTGATTATGTCCCCCCAAGGCTCGGCAAAGCCCCCCACTTTTGTAAAATTGCCCCCCATTATAATGGTATAAGGCAGTGGGGGTGTATTCTGAAATTATCAAAATTTGAGAAGTGGGTAAATTTTTTTATCACAAAAAAACCCCCACAGTGAAAATGGGGGGTTGTTTTTGGACACCGGACAAAACGCAGAACAGACCCCCAAAGGTCTTAGTTGAGCCCCCCATTCGGCATTTTTCAAAATCAGCCCCCATGTTCAAAAAGTGGGGGGCTCATTTAAGGCTGAGATCAGCCCCCCAAAATAGGTGGGGGACTCATCTAAGGCTGAGATCAGCCCCCCAAAATAAGTGGGGGACTCATCTAAGGCTGAGATAAACCCCCCATCACAAAAATTGGGAGGGGGTTCATCTGAGGCTCATTTTAGTCTCAAAATGCCTGGTGGAAAAGCTCCTTTGAGATATTTTTCATGCTTTTATCCGGCTGCCCAAAAACAGTCTCCCATTTTTCAGAAGAGTATTCTTTTGGATAAAAATGACCACTAACATCCAAAATTTTGATAAATAATAGAATACCACCTCGTTACCCTATACCATAATAATAAGTGACAATTTTGCCAAAAGGGTGAACTTTGCCAAGTCTGGGGTGAGCCCTCCTACGAAATCCCAAACTACGGTAGAACCCAAGGAACTCACAAATAATTGCTGCCATTTGTTGTTGTTATATAAGGGAAGAATAAACTGATTCTGAGATTGTGAGAGATAAATAGGACATTGAAAATTAGGACACGTTTTGCGTGGAATTTTAAATAATTTTAGAATTTTTCTTTAAGAGCGCAATTTTCTTATTTAAAAATGTCACGTCCGAATATTTAAAATGTGTTTCTACTCTTCCAACATCACAGGAAAACAAGAAGGGAAGGGGGGTTCAAATGAAAATGTGGGGGAACGAAATGAATTTGCCAAGTGGGGGGCTGTAATGCATTGGGTGGGGGGCTATTCTAAGTTTATACCAAAAAATGTTTTTTTTTAGTTTTTTTTTCGACCTGAATCACCCCATAATGAAATTTTTGAATTTTTGTAATAAAATTTTAAAAAATGAAATTTCGAGAAATTTCGCATTTTGCACATCTCATAGGCGACGAAATCGAAAACTGGAAACAGGGGTTTGCTTTCTCTCATTTCCAGCGGAAAACGAAAAATAAAAATAAGTGCGCGTCAGATTAAATGCCACTACACACATCTCGAACTACAGTACCCCAACATTTTGCAAAAATTAATAAAATTATGGAAGCAACGCTTTAAAGTTGAAGAAAAGAGATGAGAACAGTAGAAAATGAATTATTTAGTGAATCTAATCAAATTTATAGAGTTTTAGAACGAGTTTTCATGTTTCATAACATTTTATATTGGTCCTCCGCTCTACAAATGTTAGTATTTACATCTATAATTTTGCAGATGATTTCCTTCGAAATGTTCGTAGTTGCAACAACACCAGAATTGGCAGCAATTGTACAAGAACTATTGATGAAACATAAACGACTCCTCAATATATTCTTTTTTTCTTGATATAATTTTGAAACGTATAATTTTTCAGGGAATTTTTTTTGGCTATAATTTTTTTTCTTTGAAAAATTCAAACAAAACTAGCAATAAAATCACAGCTTTTTACTCGAAAAAACACTGAAAAAGGCAAGAAAAATCATCCTTTCTGCATTTTTGCGTGCATTTGTGTGTGGTGACGCGAAAATGCACAAGGATGATTTTTATTTTCTTTTTTTTCCTTTTCGCTTGCTTTTTTGGTGTTTTTTTCGGGTAAAAAGCTGTCACATTACAATTTTTGTTGTCAATTTCGTTCAGAACGATTAAATTGATGAGGCATTCATGTATTTTTGAGAAAAAAACACTGTTTTTGTTCTATTTTTCGTTGAAAAAGTTCACTCGCCACTTTTCAAATTGATAGTTTGTTATTTTTTTTCTAGTGGGATTTATTCAATGAATTTCTTGAGTAAGTAAAACAATCCAATATTTGTTCCCCAAATTAGTTTGACTTTTTTCAGAGGTTCAAAACAAAGCTTCAGAAATCTTAGTTGTGAAATAATTGTTGATGCTTTTGAACCATACATGTTTTTCTCACCGGATGACCCTTCGGGTTAAGGACCCCTTTTTGTAAAAAATTAAAAAGTTAAAGACCCTCCACCGGAAAAAATAAGGAACCGAAATACTGCAAAAAATGGAATTCAAAGTTATGCAACACACACGCTCATCTTTTTTCTTTTTTTTCTGCAGAAAACCTTCGATGCAAAACCTAAATTCGAAAATTATTAAACGTATAGCTTACCAAATGAAATGAAATTTTTGACAGACATTCTTCGAGATATTTAACATGGATAGAAGACCCTCCAGCTCATTTCTGAGGTCATTAGTAAGTTTAGGAGACATGAACGGAAAAAACCAGTGTGACACTGGTTGTTTCCGTTCATGTCTCCTAAATCTTCAAATGGTCTTCAATGTTAGCTGGAGGGTTTTCTATGCATGTCAAATATCTCGAAGAATGTCTGTCAAAAATTTCATTTCATTTGGTTGGCTTGAAGTTATTTGGTTTTGCTTTTGATTTGAATTTGCTGCGAAAAAAAAGAAAAAGAAAAGAAAAGAAAAGAAATGTGGGCGGAGCCAGCTGCAATGAGGGATATGGTGTGTGGCGCTACCAGCGAACTGTCGGCTATGAGAGATGTTGAAATATTTCGCGTGATGCAGAATGAATCAAGTTTTGAACTTCTTGTTGAAGCTCTGCACGTCTTCGAAAGAAGAAGTTGATACAGAGATAATTTTATTTAATTGAAAAAATTTGATAATAATTTTTTTTCATAAAAGTTAAGGACCTATTTTTCATGAGAAATAAAGAAGTTAACAACCCCATTCTGTGCTTTTCCGGACCAAAAACATGTATATTTTGAAAAATATCAATCCACTGGCGTAATTCTGACAACTCGATACGAAAAATTCTTGATATAATTTTGAAACGTATAATTTTCAGGGAATTTTTTTTTGGCTATAATTTTTTTTTTCTTTGAAAAATTCAAACAAAACTAGCAATAAAATCACATCTTTTTACTCGAAAAAACACTGAAAAAAGCAAGAAAAATCATCCTGTCTGCATTTTTGCGTGCATTTGTGTGTGTGGTGACGCAAAAATGCACAATGATGCATTTTATTTTCTTTTTTTTTCTTGAAAGAAAGTTCACTCGCTAGTTTTGAAATTGATAGTTTGTTATTTTTTTCTAGATTACATCTATAATTTTGCAGATGATTTTGCAGATGAAAATAACATGTTTTGCTCCTCTCGTCGAGACGATTCTAAAATTTCCCTGTAAAAATGATATTTCAAAAAATTTTTTTTTTTTTTTTTGAATTTTTTTTCATTATTTCTTCAGGAGGCAGTATAAGTAGATGATTATGACAAATTGATGGTTATTCAGATTGTAAGATTCAGATTCAGATTCAATAAATCTCCTCTCGAACATTGTGCAAAGAATGGCGATTGCGGTATGAGAAGAAGGCGGAGAGAGCGTAGAAAATGGCGAGAATGAAGGTGAGGAACTGCAACAAAAATGGATTTCGGAGCAAAAACTAACAAGAAAACTTACAGCTGCAAATGCCCACTCATAAACAATTCGACATCCATTGTGAATGAAACCATCGGATCCCATATCATTGCAATTATTTGACCAAGATCCCGTGGAATAATAGGCTTCGATGAATGAAAGAATGAAGAAAAGGATTGAGCAAGTTACGTTGAATAGAAGATCCTGGAATTGGGGGAGATTTATTGTGAAAAAAAAGTGAAAAAATAAAATAATTGTTTTTGAAATCGCTCAGCCGACGGAAATTTCGAAAGTGTTTGCACATAGTGTGTCGCTAGAGCGCACATGCTGGTTTTGTCGTTTGAAAATACAGCAATCTGTTTTTTTCCAGTGTTTCTTGTGTCTTTAAAGTGGTGATTCAGGTGTCACGTGGCAAGAGAGGAAATTTTGAATTCAAAAAAATTCGCGCCAGAATTTATTTCACGAGAAAACATTTATTTTTCATTTTTTTCTGGATTCTAAAAGTTATTGCCACGTGGCTAAATAATTTTTTTGAAATTAAATTTTTTTTATTCGGAAAAATGTGTGATTTTTTTATAGGGTGATTCAGGTCGAAAAAAAACTTTAAAAAAATAAAATTTTTACGAAAAATTTTGGTTCAGCAAATGTCAAAAAACCAAATTTTTTTGAAAAAAAACTTTTTTTTAAATTTTTTCCTATTTGTTTTTTTATTTTCGCTGCAGAAAAAATATCAAAAATTAGGAAAAATATAGTTTTTTGACATTTTCTGTATCGAAAATGACTGATTTTGCAGTTTGCTAGGTTTTTTCGAACTGCAAGGAGTACTGTAGAGCTAGATTTTTTCGAACTGCAAGGATTACTGTATCAAGCGATTTTTTCAATACAAATTCTACTGTAATTTTGAATTTTTCAGGAGTTTTTCGAACTGCAAGGAGTACTGTAGCTTTGAATTCTCTAGACTTTTTCGAACTGCAAAAATAACTGATTTTCTAGTTCCCTAGGTTTTTTCAAACTGCAAGGGTTACTGTATTGGGAATTGGTAGAACTGCAAGGAGTACTGTAACCCTAGATTTTGTAGAAATTTCGGAATTGCAAGGATTACTGTATTAGAATATTTTCCAACTGCAAGAGGTACTGTAAGCAACGTGACGCAAAAATGCACAAAAATTTTTTTCAAG
Organism: Caenorhabditis angaria; assembly: GCA_947459285.1. Lineage (NCBI taxonomy): Eukaryota > Metazoa > Nematoda > Chromadorea > Rhabditida > Rhabditidae > Caenorhabditis > Caenorhabditis angaria. The sequence continues at coordinate 11,131,839 of CANHGI010000001.1, forward strand.
AGCAAAGTTGCTCTATTGAACAGTGTGCAAACTGCATGCAAATTTGAATTTTATTTTTTTTTTCAAAATTTGTAAAATTCGTGCTCACCGCCTCTCTCCAACAGAAAAAGTCCAAATGGCTCAAATGAAGTGTGAAAAAGTAGGCGATGAGGAAAATGAAGGTGAGAAGCATGGCGACGCTGGCGACAATCAGTAGAATTGTTTGACCGAAAAGGACACCTTTGAATGGTCCCGGACCAAAAACTGACACGATCAAGCACACGATGACGATGCACAGGAACTGCAAAAATGTGGGATTGGGAAAATTTTAGTGAAAATTCCTGCAAATCTATGTAGCCACGTGGATTTTTGAGACATTTTTCTGAAGTTTTTATATGATTTTTTCGAACTGCAAGAAGTACTGTAGTTCTGGAGCTCCAAACTGCAAGGATTACTGTAGCTCTGGATTTTCTAGGATTTTTGGAAGCAAAAGGATTACTGTAGTTCTGTATTATTTCGAGCTGCAAAGGTTACTGTAGTTCTAGACTTTACTGGGGTTTTTCTTCGAACTGCAACGGGTTACTGTAGTTCTTGAATTTCGAGCTGCAAGGGTTACTGTAGCTCTGTATTTTTAAAGGATTATTTTTTTGAACTGTAAGGATTACTGTAGCTCTGAATTTTACTGGATTTTTTCGAACTGCAACGGGTTACTGTAGTTCTTGAATTTCGAGCTGCAAAGGTTACTGTAGTTCTGAATTTTACTGGATTATTTTTTTGAACTGTAAGGATTACTGTAGCTCTGAATTTTACTGGATTTTTTCGAACTGCAACGGGTTACTGTAGCTCTGGATTTTACTGGAATTTTTTTTGAACTGCAAGAAGTACTGTAATTCTGAACTTCCGAGCTGCAAGGGTTACTGTAGCTCAGAATTTTTTTTCAAAAAATCTTTGAAAAGTTCAGACATCTTGAAAACTTTAATTTTTTCTGAAATCTAAAATCCACGTGGCTTTTTATCATCTGAATTTTCTTCCAAACTCCAGCCCCAAAAAAGAAACTGACAATCTCAATAATCCTCAAAATTCCATGCGGTCCCATACAATAATATTTGTCGGTCGGACCTCTGGCACACGACCAAACACTGTGCTCTTTGAATTTGGTTTGCTCACGGGTAGTTGTCGTGACGTAGGTTCCATCGGGTTGTTGAGTTGTGTAAACTTCACGGCGCTCCATTATTAATTAGCTTAATTAATTTATATTAGGAGATTATAGAGGAAAAAATTTAAAAAAATTGTCGCAGGCACCGGGGGTCGAACCAAAACGCCTCGACTCTCGACGCGCGCCATAGACCACTCGTACACGCGCGCCTTTTTTCCAGCATGCTAAGATTGTTAAGAAATTCTTGGAGCGCGAATAATAATTTTAATTAGACAAATTTAATTAAATTTTTAATTACCTAATTTAAAAGCTTTAAAAAAAGGAAAAATGCAAAATCTCCAACAAACACAGAAAAATAGAAAAATTGCTGCGACCACACCCAAAAATAGACAGGAGACACAAAAAATTAGTCGGTTGTATCTATCGCTCTGCGTCTCTATGATTTGCGTACTCTCTCGTCTCGCCATACATTTTTTATCGATTATTACTAGTCCTAAAATGCGGTGTAAACAACAAAAAACGAATTGAAAAGAAAAATAAATAGAAAAATGTTGAAAATGCAAAAAGTTTTATGACTTGTACGAAATTCCAGGATTGGGGTACTGTAGCTTTGAAATTTGGAACTGCAAGGATTACTGTAGATTCAGATTTTTTCGAACTGCAAAAATAACCGATTTTCTAGATTCCTAGGTTTTTTCGAACTGCAAGGGTTACTGTAGATTTTGAATTTTCTACCAGTTTTTCGAACTGCAAGGATTACTGTATCAATCGATTTTTTCAATACAAATTCTACTGTAATTTTGAATTTTTCAGGAGTTTTCCAAACTGCAAGAGGTACTGTAACTTTTGATATTCTTGGAATTTTTCGAACTGCAAGGATTACTGTAGCTTTCGATTTTCTACGAGTTTTTCGAACTGCAAGAGGTACTGTAGTTCTAGATTTTTTCGAACTGCAAGGACTACCGTATCAAGCGATTTTTTCAATACACATTCTACTGTAATTTTGAATTTTTCAGGAGTTTTTCGAACTGCAAGAGGTACTGTAGCTTTGAAGTTTTGAATTCTCTAGATTTTTCGAACTACAAACATAACTGATTTTCTAGTTTCCTATGTTTTTTCGAACTGCAAGGATTACTGTAGTTCAGGATCATTGGGTTTTTTTTCGGACTGCAAGGAGTACTGTAACTCTGGATTTTTCAGGAGTTTTTCGAACTGCAAGGAGTACTGTAACTCTGGATTTTTCAGGAGTTTTTCGAACTGCAAGGATTACTGTAGCTTTGGATTTTCTGGGATTTTTTCGAACTGCAAGAACTACTGTGGGTTTTTGAAGTTACTGTAAATCTCGATTTTCAAAAAATGAAGCTTTGGGATTTTTTTTGATGCATTTGCAACTGTGTGAACGAATTTTGCAAAAGATTTTTGTGAATCACCAATTTTTGAAACGTATTTTTCCAAAGTGTTTTTCCAAAATAATATTTGTTTTACAACAAAAAACATAACACATGATATCGATTTTTCTGCCAATTTTTATTTTTTTCAACAAAAAAACATTTTTTTTTTTTGAAAAAATCGGTGATTCATAAAAGAAATCTATTCAAGTCTATTGAAAAAAGTGATTTTTTCAATTATTTTTCGGGCTATTTAAAAAGCTGGAATTTTCTGAATAATCAGAAATCTGACTGAGAAAAATGCACGGTCTTTTATTTTTCATCCCACTGATTTTCTTCTTGATGTCTGCTGCTGAAATTCAATCCAAGTATCATTCTTCGATCAAAAGTTGCTCGAGTTCGGAGCAAAGTTCAACTGTTAACAATGTGACAACTTCGATTGTGAGTTTGGCAGAAAAAATTATGCCTAGAGATTTTTTGAGGCTCAATTTTGAGCTACAAATTTTCTCGAGAAGGGATTTCAAATTTTTTGGTAAAAAATGGCTCAAAATTTGAAAAGCGAACCTTTTTTTGCGAAAAAACATTTGGATTTTTGCGATAAATTTTTCTCATGAAATTTTTGAATTTAGAAACAGTGTCGAACTGCAAGGATTACTGTACTTCTTTGGAACTGCAAAAATTCAATCAAAGTCCTACGAACTGCAAGAGTTACTGTAGCTCAGGATTTTCAAACTGCAAGGATTACTGTAGTTTTAGGTTTTCTAGAAATTTTGGAACTGAAAGGATTACTGTAGTTTTAGGTTTTCTAGAAATTTTGGAACTGCAAGAGTTACTGTAGCTCCGAATTTTCTGGAATATTTTCAAACTGAAAGGATTACTGTACTTCTAAATTTTGGAACTGCAAGGATTACTGTAGTTTCAAGTTTTCTAGAAATTTTGGAACTGCAAGGACTACTGTAGTTTTGGATTTCCTAGAAATTGTGATACTGCAAGGATTAGTTCACTTCTGGATATTCAAACTGCAAGGATTACTGTAATTCTAAATTTTTGAACTGCAAGGATTACTGTAGTTCTGGATTTTCAAACTGAAAGGATTGCTGTACTTCTAAATTTTGGAACTGCAAGGATTACTGTAGTTATCACTAAAAATATGTCATTTTTGCAGACCGTGAAAACCTATCAAATCGACGGAATTTGCAATCAATACAACAAAACTGTGGAAAACTCGATTGAAAACGTCGAAAATTTCAAAACATCGTGCACAAAATCAAATTGTCATGATTTATCTGTGTCAATTTCATGTGATGAGTTCGAAAATGCGAAATGTCAATAATTTTTTTCGCTGAAAATTTTTTTTTGAATTATAAAACTCATTTTCGAACTGCAAAGCATACTGTAGCTATGGTTTTTTTGAACAGAAGCTGTAGTTTCCGGACATTTTCGAACTGCAAGGATTACTGTAGCTCTAGGTTTAATACGAACTCCAAGAGTTACTGTAGCTCAGGATTTTCTACAAGTTTTTCGAACTGCAAAAAGTACTGTAGCTCAGGTTTTCTAGAATTTTGATGAACTGCAAAAAGTACTGTAGCCCTGGATTTTTGAAAAAAAAACCTTTTTGATTCAAAAGTTTTTCGAACTGCAAGGAATACTGTAAGTCTGGCACATTTTTTTCGAGAGAATCTAGGAAATTGAAGAAGATCTAGAGCTACAGTAATTCATGCAGTTCGGGAAAAATCTATAAACGTGGCATTTCAGAAAAAAAAATGAAAACTGAAAATCTCTAGTTTTCAAGTGAAAAAAATCAGAATTTTGAAAAAAAAAATTTCAGAAAAAAATTAATTTCAAAAAATCTGGAAAAAGGCCACATGTAATTTTTTTTTGAAAATTTTTCCAGAAAAAAATTGATTTTATTGACTGCAAGGATTACTGTAGTTTTGAATTTTCCCCAGATTCTCTCAAACTGCAAAGATTACTGTAGTAAAAATCACAAAATCGAACATTATTGTTGTTTTTGATGACGTCATCATTTTCAACCCCCCGATTTTCTCCTATTGAACAAGACAAAAAAAATGCCCAAAGCAAGGTCATTTCTCGATTTGCTAAACAGAAAAAAAAATATATTATATGATGTGTCCACATTTTTTTCTCGCTTTCCTGCTAACCTTTTTCGGGTCGCCTTCTTTTTTGTTTAAACAAAAATTATTACACACTTTTTTTTGGTAGAAAAATAAAAAAAAAAAACTTTGAACAGCAGAAAGAAAATTGGATGACGAACTGATTATTTCTGGTTTTTTGAGAGATTTTTTTTCGTTTTTAATTGTAAAATCAAATTTTTTTAGGTGACCGGAAGTTTTTTATTACATGATTGCAAGAAAAACATTTGTAGGTCAAGATTTTTGTTTTGATAGAATTTTTTTTGGAAAAATTTGGAAATTGAAATATTTTTAGCCTAAAATTCAAGCCTAAGCCCTCTAGAAGCCTAAAATTAAAGCCTAAGCCCTCCAGAAGCCTAAAATTTAAGCCTGAGCCCTCTAGAATCCTAAAATTTAAGCCTAAGCCCTCTAGAAGCTTAGAATTTAAGCCTAAGCCCTCTAGAAGCCTAAAATTCAAGCCTAAGCCCTCTAGAAGCCTAAAATTTAAGCCTAAACCCTCTAGAAGCCTAAAATTTGAGCCTAAACCCTCTAGAAGCCTAAAATTTAAGCCTAAACCCTCTAGAAGCCTAAAATTTAAGCCTAAGCCCTCTAGAAGCCTAAAATTCAAGCCTGAGCCTTCTAGAAGCCTAAAATTTAAGCCTAAGCCCTCTAGAAGCCTAAAATTTGAGCCTAAGCCCTCTAGAAGCCTAAAATTTAAGCCTAAGCCCTCTAGAAGCCTAAAATTTAAGCCTAAACCCTCTATAAGCCTAAAATTTGAGCCTAAGCCCTCTAGAAGCCTAAAATTTGAGCCTAAGCCCTCTAGAAGCCTAAAATTTAAGCATAAGCCCTCTAGAATCCTAAAATTTAAGCCTAAGCCCTCTAGAAGCCTAAAATTCAAGCCTAAGCCCTCTAGAAGCCTAAAATTTAAGCCTAAGCCCTCTAGAAGCCTAAAATTTGAGCCTAAGCCCTCTAGAAGCCTAAAATTTAAGCCTAAGCCCTCTAGAAGCCTAAAATTTAAGCCTAAGCCCTCTAGAAGCCTAAAATTTAAGCCTAAGCCTAAAATTTAAGCCTAAACCCTCTAGAAGCCTAAAATTTAAGCCTAAGCCCTCTAGAAGCCTAGAATTTAAGCCTAAGCCTAAAATTTAAGCCTAAGCTCTCTAGAAGCCTAAAATTTAAGCCTAAGCCCTCTAGAAGCCTAAAATTTAAGCCTAAGCCCTCTAGAAGCCTAAAATTTAGGCCTAAGCCTAAAATTTAGGCCTACCCCTTTTCAAGCTTGAAATTGCCCTGATTTTTTTCTGGAAAAAAAATATTTTGATTTTTTTCTTCCACTGAAAAATTACGTTTCAACAAAAATACCTCCTAATTTTTTAACTGTATTTTTTTTCTTCAAAAAACTTTCCTTTTTCCTAATTTGTTCCTCAAGTTCAAGTTTTCTGTACTTTTTTCAGTCTAATTAATTTTCATTAATTTTTAACAAGTTTTCTCTTCACTCAACCTACAATTTGATTTTTTTTTGTTCCTCAAAAAAAAATTTTTTAATTTTTTTTTGGCCATAACTTTCACTTTTTCTGACACCTTTTTTGAATCTTGATAAAAATTTAAAGCAAAAAAAAATTTCAGATTTTTTTTTCAAACTAAAAAATGGGTTCTCAAAAACCTGAAGAGCAGCAGAAAAAACATGGTAAGACAAATTTTCAAATTTTTTTTTCAAATTAAAAAAAAATTTTCCTAGAGCCCACAAAACTGGTCCAAGGAATCGCGTGGTTTTTCTCGAAATGGGCACATTTTGTGGCGCGAAATTCGATTTTTCTCATCGTTTTGTGCACAATTTTGACGCTGGTTGGCACTTTTAAAATTGCCACGACGCCGTGAGTTTGGGCATTTGACACGTGGCATTTCAGACAAAAAAATGAAACTGAAAATCTCAAAAAAAAAGTTCAAAAAATTTCAGAATTTTGAAAAAATGTGGCATTGAAAAATCCAAAAAATTTCAGAAAAAAAAATTGATTTCAAAAAATCTTCAAAAAAGCCACGTGGAATTTTTTTTCTTGAAAATGTTTCCCTAAAAATTCAAAAATTTCAGAAATCAGAATTTTTTTCCAAAAAAAATTGATTTTATTGACTGCAAGGATTACTGTAGTTTTGGATTTTCCTAGATTCTTTCGAACTGCAAGGATTACTGTAGTTTTGAATTTTCCTAGATTTTCTCGAACTGCAAGAATTACTGTAGTTTTGAATTTTCCCAGATTTTCTCAAACTGCAAAGATTACTGTAGTTTTGATTTTTCCTAGATTCACTCAAACTGCAAAGATTACTGTAGTTGAGTTTTCAAAAAAAAAATCCACGTGGCAAAATTTCTTCTGAAAAAACAAAATTTGAAATTAAAAAAAAATCCACGTGGCATTTTTTTCTTTTGAAAATAAAAATTTTGAAATTCTGGAAAAAAGCCACGTGGCATTTTTTTTTTGAAAAAAACAAATTTTAAAAATCCACGTGTCATTTTTTCTTCTGAAAAAAAAACAAAATTTGAAATTTTTCAAAAAAAAAATCCACGTGGAAAATTTTCTTTTAAAAATACAAATTTTTAAATTTTTCAAAAAAAAAAAATTAATTTTAAAAAATCTGAAAAAAACCCACGTGGAATTTTTTCTTCTGTAAAAAAAAACAAATTTTGAAACTTTTTTTTTTCAAAAAAAAAATCCACGTGCCATTTTTTTTGAAAATTTTCTGTTAAAAATCCAAAAAATTTCATAAATCGGGATTTTTCCAAGAAAAAAATTTAATTTTAAAAAATCTGGAAAAAAGCCACGTGGTTTTTTTCTGAACTAACAAATGTCTATAGAACTTTCTGAAAATCCACGTGGCCTTGAAAAATCCAAAAATTTCAGAAATCAGAATTTTTTACGAGAAAAATGTTGATTTTATTGACTGAAAAGATTACTGTAGTTTTGAATTTTCCAAAAAAATCTCTTTAGAACTTCCTAAAAATCCACGTGGCACAGAAAAAAGGAATAAAATCCCTTGTGAAATGCAAGAAAATCGAAATTTTTTTTGGTAGAAAACATCCACGTGGAAAAAAATTCCCTAACAGCCTCCTAGACTTCCACAAAAATGTCCAAAAATCTCAGAAACGAAAACGACATCACCGGCTACACACCATACGGTGCTCGAGCTCGCGACGAATTCAACGTCATGACCGATTTCTTCTCGCAAAACGGCGCCGGCATCGCCACATTCATCTTGATCATTCCAACTCGCCGTGAAAATGTGTTGGACCCGCGAGTTCTTCGCGAAGCGCTGCGAGTCGAGCGAATTCTCTCGACAGAATTCAAGATTCGCGGCGAGAATTTTCAGCAATACTGTTCCACATTCTGCCAGATCAATGAGCCATTTGTGCAATTCGCGCAGAATTATTTGGTCGAATCGGAGATGACTGAACCTTCGGAGCGGATTAATCTCAGCTATCCGATCACAACAATCTATTCGCAGAAGATGAGTATTCAACCGAATTTTTTTGGGATTCAGATGCAAAATTCCACTGATGTTCTAGATCCTGTGGATTCAAGAAAGATCAGTAATTTGAAGTCGTCGAAATTAATTGCTTTACAATTGCGAGCTGAGAGAAAACCAGGGTGGACTACACAATTGATCAAAGACTATGAGATGTCGATTACGAATTATTTTGAAAAGTTAGTTATGACGTGGCAGTCTTGAAATTTCAGTTTTTAAATCTGAAATTCAGAATCTGCTACAAATTTCAGCCTAAAAACTTCAGTCTCTAATTTTTGCGAAAATTTTTCAGATTCCAAAATTCAGAAGTTTTCAGGTTTGCAAAATTTTCGGTCTCAAAATTTCAGCTCTGAAATTTGGAATCGGAATTTTACAAATTTCAGATCACATTCAAAAATTTTTGGGACAAAGTATTTTAAGGCTGAAATTTTGAGCCTTGAATTTATAAAAAAAATATTCTGAAATTTAAAAATTTCAGATCACTTTTAAAAATTATTTGTTTTAAGGTTGAAATTTTAGGACTGAAATTTGAGAGCTGAAATTTTCAGCCTTAAATTCATTACCGAAATTTCAAGATTTTGCAGAAAGCCTTAAGGTAAAAAAATGCAGTCTTAAAATTTCAGCCTTTGAAATTTGATCTGAAATTCGGAATCTGAATTTTACAATTTCAGATCACATTTTTAAATTATTTGTTTTAAGGCTGAAATTTTAGGGCTGAAATTTGACAGCCAAAATTTTGAGCTCCAAATCTCAGCCTCAAAATTTCAGCTATAGAATTTTGGACCTAAAACTCCAGTCCTAAAAAGTTCGGCTCTAAAATTTCAGCTATAGAGTTTTACGCTTGGAATTTCCGTCTTGAAATTCTAGTCCTAAAAATTTTTGTCTTAAAAATTTCAGCTCTCAAATTTCAGCCCTGAAACTTCAGATCTCAATATGAATTTTACAAGAAATTTAAATATTTTTGCAAAATTTTGAAATTTCGGTAATGAAATAGAGGCTAAAAATTACCAAAATTTCAAGATTTTTTAAATCTTACAAAAACTTGGATTCAAAAAAGTTTCGGACTAAAAAATTCCAAAAAATTCAAGCCAAAATCTTCCGATTCCAGATCCTTCAACTCTTCCGAAGTGCGCGTCCTAACCCTCTCCACATCCTACGTCGAAGCGGAAGTTGTCCGCGCCGGAATGTCTCTCCTCCCCTTTCTCATAATCGGTTTCATCATAATGGCCATCGTCTCATCAGTCACCTGTTATTTCTCAGCTCTCTACATGCAACAAGTCTCCATCCACAAATTCTCACTAGCTCTCGCCGCCTGCCTCTGCCCCTTTATGGCTTGCGGAACCGCCCTAGGCACCCTATTCTTCTGCGGTATCCGTTTCGGCTCCGTCCTCTGCGTCACTCCCTTCCTAGTCTTAGCCATCGGTGTCGATGATGCCTACCTAATGATCCACGCTTGGCAACGTGTCACCGCGGAGCGTCGTAGTCACCCAATACCCAATGATTCGCCCGGTTCTCGACTCGCTGAAGTACTCATCGAAGTCGGTCCAGCTATCCTGATCTCGGCACTCACCAACATCTTGGCTGATGTTGCTGGATGTTTTACGAGTTCGCCAGAAATCACACTTTTGGCATATGGTAACATGTCGTGTATATTTATGGATTTTTTGTATCAAATCACATTTTATTCGGCGATTATGTGTATTACGGGATATTTTGAGATGCGCGGTGAGGAGCAGAAAAAACATATTACGAAAATTGCGTGTGGTCAAGAGGCGGATGATCAAAGTCAGACTGTGAGTTGA